>JAHFWL010000661.1:0-75918 GCA_021292165.1 Shinisaurus crocodilurus
AATGTAAGAGGAAGACTAACATTTTGCAAAGAAATTATGAAAACTGAGATGATTAGACAGAAAGGAGAATAGATACTAGTTCAGATTAACCATACCCCAGAAGAGGGACTAACTAAACCGGTCCCTGTATGCTTTGATGCAAATGACTGTGCTATGTGCTAAGCCAAAATACTGATAGTTGGTAGTTCTATAAACTACAGCTGACCTCAGATACGGGATTAGAATGACATATGGTTCCATGCCTTTGATTTGGACCTCATCAGTGGTCAAAAATCCTTGTCCTGAAACTATCCAAAGCCCTTTGTATGCCTATTTAAGCACATGCAATGTGATAAATTCCAATTTAGAGCAGTGTGGTTTCTGAGCAGAACTTAATCTATCATGACATAAATATGATATATACAAATACAGGTACAGTAATACCTTGGATTGCGAGCATAATCCGTTCCGGAAACGTGCTTGTAATCCAAAACACTCGTATATTAAAGCAAAATTCCCCACAGGAAATAATGGAAACTCAGATGATTCGTACCTTGGGGGGGGCTCACCTCTCTGTGCAGCCCCCCCCCACGATCGATTCTGCGGCACGGAGGGGCTCTCCGCCCGCTCTCTGCGCCGCTGGAGCCGCCCGTGCGACTCCACGGGGAGGTGCGGCGCAGCCGCTTGATCTGCCACCTCACCCTTCTGTTTTGCAGGCTCCAGGGCCAGCTCTCCTTAGAGGGGCGCACCAGCTTTCGCCGGCTCCCTCCATCTGCCGGCTCCCAGGCTGGCTCTACATGGAGGCGTGGCCGCTTGCTCTGCTGGCGCCTCGCCCTGCTGCGCCGGCTCCCGCTATGTGGAGCCACCCGGAGCCAGCGCAGCAGGGTGAGGTGCCGGCTAGGCAAGTGAGAGGCCGCGGCGGTGCAGCAAAGCAAGGTGCTGCTGCTGCGCCACACCTCTACATGGAGCCGCCCGGAAGCCGGTGCAGCAGGATGAGGCGCCGGCTGAGCGAGCGGCCGCCTGGGAGCCGGCGCAGCAAAGCGAGGTGCTGCTGGCTGAGCGAGCGGCCGTGCCGCACCTCTACATGGAGCCCAGGAACCGGCGCAGCAGGGCAAGGCGCCGGCCAAGCGAGTGGCCGCACCGTGCTGCCTCTCCACGTGGAGGGGCGGCGCAGCTCATTTTGCAAGACCTCGCTCGTTTATCAAGTCAAAATGTATTTAAAAATTTGCTCATCTTGCAAAATGATCGCAGACCAGGTTACTCGCAATCCAAGGTATTACTGTATAGTGAAAGTGGTATGGATAATCTGTATGGTTTGAGTTAGGCACAGTGGCTATCAGTTGCAAAGGTTGTTCTTTTCTGGGCAGAAATCTCACCTGGTATGAGTCTCTGGCCTGGTTCACACTAATGAAAAGCCACTGCGGGTAAATTTCCCTGCGGGACTTTTTGTTGTGGGTGGCCACCATTTTGAATGCTTGAGTCATGGTGGGGGCATGCCATAGCTTGTCGTTATTTGGGATCTGGTGAGGATGGGTTGTTGGGTGGCTGACAAGTCACCCAGAACCTATGGGGTGTTTTAGGGTTGTAGATAGATTATAGATTAAATACTGTTAAATAATTGACTGTCAATAATAATTGACCCCAACAACCCAGCCTTGCCGGGTTCACACTTAAAAAGCTACAGCGAATCCCAGCTGTGGCTGGAATATTCAAAATGGTGGCTGCTGCTGCGACAAAACCCCGTGGGGAAATTCACCTACAGTGTGAATTTATGTGTGAACCAGGTCTCTAAGGGGTGGGGTGAGAAGAAAGTAACTAGATCCTGACTGTACCACATTTATTTGAGAAAGGTATTTCCTATTCTTTACTGAGACATGCCAATTTGGTACAGTCCGGTTCACATTTTACTTTTTCCCTGCACTGAGGGGAGGGAGAAGTTTGTATGAGAGTCCAAGACTTGTTGTTCTTCCAGATGAGACTCTTTATCATGCTGCTGCCCTGCCTCATTCATTTCACAGGGGTCCAGACATCGCAGTCTTCCATTTGTAACCCTCCCATGTTTTCCCACTGTTTCTTCTTCTTTCTTCTTCTTACCACCAGAAAGAAAAAAATCTGTCAAGGAGGAAAAGATAGCTGCACAATGCCTTTTGATTGGCAGTGCTAGGAGTTGTCTGTCTGAAAGCACCCCAAACTGTCTTGAGAGATTTCTTCTCAGAAAGGAAATTGTTCTTATGCCTATGAATATTGAAACCATACTGAAGATTTGAGAAAACAAAGTAGAAGTGGATACAAAGGTGGGAGGGGGAAGAATGCAATCTTGAAGAAATGTTAGAGTTAAAATGTGGATTGTGTGGAGAAACTTTGTATCTAATCATTTATAGCTGTCCTTAGATTCAATGGGTTGTGTCCCATTGGATTCTTCTCAAATCCACTTTTCTCCTCAGCCCTCCGCAGTCCTCCTATGCTGTTCCCCAACCCAGAAAAGCAGATATGGGTCCTTCAGAGGGAAGGGGGGATCAGCAAAAATTGCCTCCCCTCTTCTTTCCATTCACAGAAGCTTCTACTAGTTCAAAGAGCCATTGGTGCATGCATGGAAAAACAGCCTTGGATACAACCCACCATGTTTTGTCCACAAGTGAGCATTTAAAACTTGCAACTGACCCTTCAGAACAAAACTATTCAAAATGGCTGCAGCTATTTCCGCACCCCATCCCCGGCAATGGTAAAAGGGTAAAAGATTACAAAGCTACACGAGGCCCTACTGGAAAATAGTATTTGAATGGTTTCTTTATGAGAAATGTCACTGAGTAAACTCTGGTACTATACAAACAAACAAAAAAGAGCATTTTTTTATTATTTGTATAAAATATATTATTCTTTCAGGTTTTACTGAAATAGTTCCTATTAATTGCAGAGAAACCCCTAAGAAGGTTACAGCAGTGAACATTAAAATTCTAAGGGCAACTAATAACATTAAAACTTTATAGCCCCAGATAGAATAATTTTAGACAAAAACAACATGAACATATGTTTTGTGTAATAATAACAAACATTATAGCTGTCAAGAGAGAAAAACACAGGTTATGCACACCTTAATGGCGTGCATGGCTGAGCATGAGTATATTTAAAACATAATATTACAAAATTGACAGCAGGCATGACTCTTCTGGGTACTATGTTAAATCAATGAATAAATTACTAAAAGTGTGCTGTGGCTGTTTGGATGTGTAATTGAGCTTAACGTATGTAGTGTTATTTCAAAAGAAACTGTTCAAGGAGTTTCTAGTCCAATCCACTATGCATCTTTTAAGCTGTTTGCAAATAGCAATAATGAAACTGTCTCACAGTAGGAAGGAAGTTTAGTTATATACACATTAGGCAAATGGGAAAAAGTTAATTTTAATATGCTTTTTCAAGAATTAAAAACAAACTAACAACAGCAACAGTTCTTGCTGCATTCAAAAATAAACATTTTCATACTGTGATTTAAATTCATTTTAATTAAGGATTGTTCTATATTCCAAGGCACTTATGCCAAGGTAAATCAAGAAGAAATTCACTGAATACATTGTAGGTGTGCCATGCTTAGAAACCTTGTGGCGAGGTCAAAACTAAGGCCTGGGTCTATTACATCCCTAAAACTTGGGCATTAATTTATCATCCATTCAATTTAAAAGGATCCTAACTTGCAGCAGGGGAGTGCCTTATTTTTAAAACACTTATATTTTAATTTTAAAATCTGTAAGAATGATTTTGCAACTAGAAAGTCATAAGTACAAAAAACCAGCCCATAAATATATTTAGAACAAATCTGTGGACATATTTCTATGTGTAATGATTGAGCAGTTCATCTTACTTTCTACACTCAGGGTTTATTTAATGAGAAAATGAGCGCATTTTATCCCTTCCCCTGACTATTTTGCTGGCCTGATAGGGTCTTATTTTTGTGCAAATGTGTTGAAGTTAATTTATATTACGGTTTTCAAGTTAGAAATAACATATAGCAAGTGTTTCAATATAGACCCTGGGAAAATGTTTTGCAGACTCTCAAGGCATTCAGTTCACGTTACCTTTTAGGAAATCCCCCAGGTTTAAGAATGTCATACTAAAATACTGCTTGCTTTAATTTAATTTTTCAGGGTAGGGAAGGACAAATCTGCCAATAGCAGTTTCTCTCATTTCTCATTTTTCCAAGTTTAAAGTTCAGATCACATCAAACTTTGGGAATTTCTCCAGCTTAAATTTAGTTCATCTCAAACTTTGAGAATTTTTTAAAAGTTTTGCATGAAAATCATAAGTACTTTTGTTGCACATTCCCCCTGATGTGTATTTTTGTATGCATTTTTCCTATTATACACATTTTTAGCAAGTAATTTTCCTAATATGATGCATTTTTGAACATTTTCCCTAATACACACATTTTTAATGCATTTTTTATTGGAAAGTTCCATTGCAAAATTCTGAGAAGTGTGAATTTCGAAGGGTAACTGAGTTTCAGTTCTCATAGTGGTTCAAAAGTGCAAATTAGGTACGTTCTCATTAAAATGTAAACTGAACAAATTTCTCTCCCATACCTATTTCGGAGTAACCACCACATGCAGGTGTCTCACTTATTTCAGTTGAAGTAGGTATACAATACAGCTGGCAGAGTAATTCATTCTCTCTGTCGCTTTCATCAAATACATCAGGACCAACTTCAATGGTGCCATTTGGAGGGGGTCATTACTCAAAGGTTATTTAATGCTTTATTTTTAGGGATCAGATATGTTTCATTCAAACTTTGTACTCCCCACACGTTGTTTCCTCTGCAGATGAACAACAGCATGGCCAGAACAGGCTGTGCTGACCTCAAGACCCAAAATGTGACATTGGATCAGGAATGGGAGATGGTTCTGTGGTCCTCACCTTGAGGAGGTACTTTGTAATAAAGGAGAACTAAATTCAATTTCTTAATTTCCTCACTAATTCTATTCTGTAACATTCTGATTACCGATATAACTTGGGCCTTTCTAGGTGGCAGAATGGTGTATATGAAGGACCAGCTTCTTTGGTGGGCAGGGAACACTGCTATGTATGTACATAACTGTGGCTTCCTCCTCACATGTTAAATTTGGTAGGCCACTCATATGGCTATTAAATGAATGTTTTAGTGCCTGAATATAAGATAGCATCATCCCTGAGTTCCCACATATACATATCTGAAAAAAGGAGTGCTTTCATGCTGACCATATGTTTTCTGCTCCAAATCCCATAAAGTAGAAAATGGATTCACCTGGGATGCCCTCTGACACTTAGACTTGCAGGGCTGTCTAGAGTTTCCTAAAGTGGAGCATACATGATACATCTTCCCACTGGTGGGCACAAACAGTCAGGCAGGTGAAAAGATAAAATATGAAATGCGATTTGGAGTTGAGTTGAGAGAAAAAATTAAGGTGAGGAAGGAAGGAAGGAAGGATCTTGGCTTCTGAAAATTCTTGGGCTTTCTTGCTGAAAAATGTTTCTGTGCCTGCTATAACTTGTGCTTTTCATAGAAACGCAGGAAATAGAAATGGGGATGGAAAAAATTTTATTTTCAAAAAAAAGTATTACTAGTGTAAAAAGAATAGAAAATCCCTTCCTGAAAAATATGGTAGGGATTTGGAATAGTAACAGACAGATCTTTATACCAGGGATATCACCATTAACTCCAGTTGTAGCAATGGAGGACTTTCCAGTAAATACACAGCATTGGGAGGCAATATTTAGGGAAAATAAGGTTATCAAATTAATGGATTGGATGGGAAAAATTGAGACTAGACAACAAATATCGGAAATGATTGGGCCAGATAGAATTTCGTGGTTAAATTTAATGCAATTAGATCAGTGGACTAAGAAATGGAAAAAGAAAAACGAGTATGAGAGGGAGTTTACTGGATTTGAAAAGAAAGTGTTGTCTAGAGAACTTATAGAAGGGAATGTTACTTCTAGAGGGTTAACTAAGGAGATATATAAAATGATGCAGAGGATTGAAGCGAAAAAAGACAACCTTAAGATGATGTGGGAAATGGAATTTGAGGAGGAGATATCAAATGCGGGTGGACAAATATTTGGGGCAGACGTATATTAAGAAATATGTCAGTAAGGATAAAAGATAATTTTTAAAAACTGTTTGGAGATGGTATTTGACTCCAGTAAGATTAAATAAAATAGATAGTAATTGTGCTCCATTGTGTTGGAGAGGATGTCAGGAACTTGGTACTTATGCTCATATGTGGTGGAGCTGTAAAAGCGTATTGGATTTCTGGAATAAGATTTTTGGAGAAATTTCACTAATTATTGGTATTAATGTGGAGGTCTGTCCAAAATTAGCATTGTTATCAATAACGGAGAAACTTTTGTGCTCACAAGAGAAAAAGGAACTAATTGTAAGTTATTAGCGGCAGGGAGATTATTGATTGCAAGGAACTGGAAAGTTCAACATCAGTATTTAATAATAGACTGGTATAAAGAGGTTTGGGATATTGCTTTAAATGATAAACTAACATGTAGTATTAAATGTAAAAGGGGACAATTAAAGAAAAATAATTTAAGGAATATGGGGGTCATTTTTAGATTATGTTTTAGTAAAGGGGAAAGGGAGTAAGCCATGTCATGATATGATGTATTTTGGAATATAGATTAATAATGGATTATGTGGATAGAATTGGTTTTGGCCCCGGGGTGACGGGTGCACTTGTAGTGTATGATTTGTAGGTTTATGGGGTTTTTTTGTGTATGTGTGTTCTTTAAAAATATAAATAAAAATTATTTAAAAAAATAATAAAAAAAAAATAACTTGTGCTTTTCTCTAGATTGGTGGGTATCTGTCAACTGATGAGTATTCTTGTGCACTGGGAGGGAATATTGCAAATCAGCAGAATGAGCCAAATTTGGTGGCGTGGAGGGGGTGAAATTTGTGAAGTAGAAAGGAAAGCTGGCACAGGGGCTGGATTTCTAAAACCTGGGTGAGTAAACACTTTTGAGAGCCTCTAATCTAGGAGATTCTTATTGCAGCTGAAATCTCCAGTAGGGTATGTCTGGGCTCTAAAGGACAATTTTAAAAAAATTAAGTGATATATCATTTACCTCTGGTTTCCATCACTACCAATCCAGGGTGAGTGTGTGGAAAGCTGGGGGTTAGTTTGGAGGCCCGAGTGTTCCAACATATTCCGAGTGTCTGTGGTAACAGAAGGTGCTGAAGGTATCAGAAGGTATCAGCTTAAGGAGAGGCCAAGTGGATGCTAAATAAGTCATGTTTATTATATTCCTGATATTGAAAAAGGACTGTCATTATGGAGGCCTGGATTCCCCTGATTTACAGTGTTAAAATCTTTCACCACAAAGTCTACTTGTGAATTCTACCATAGCATAAAACATTTTGAAGTCTGCCAGATATAAAATCCAGGATGTCCAAATAGATTTTGTCTTCAAACATTGTTTTACCTGTTTTTTCCCTTTGTGCCCACCCTGGTGGAGAATAGTATGTTTTATGTATTCGTCTGGGAGTAGAACTAAGAGATTCTACAGATAAAAAGGTTGCTATAAGATGTTGTGCTGAAAGACTAAAACAGACTAGTATTGAAAAAAAGGAAGAAAAAAGAAAATATGCTACCCAAGCAGGCAGAGTATGAAAGTAATTAAAATAGTTTAAAAAGAATGCTAACATGCAGAACCTAAAATGTGGCTTTATCTAACAGTATCTTTGTTCACATCAGTGTTCCTTTTGTTCTCTATTACATAGATAGTCGTTCTTCAACATCAACCGTAACAGCAAAAATTCAAATACCAAACTGCTAATTAAACACAGTAATATTTATAAGGTGTTGGTTTATTCTGCAGATACGAACACTTAATTTAATGCACAAATACAATAAAAGTGTGAAATATTTTTGAAAAAAAATCAGTGCAGTGACTTTTTGTTTACTAGCCAATGGAATGAAGAAATGCTTTTCATCTCCAGAAGTGCAATGTTATTTCAACAATATGACAGGCTGTATGCTTGTAAGAGGAAGCAAAAAACCTTTAACAAAAATTGTGTTAGCTTCTGTATAAATATGCACATAAAGGATTTTAAGGGTAATCTTTTTCTATGCTTTCTGTTTAAAACACAATATTTATGAAAACATAACACATTGGTTGGT
This sequence comes from Shinisaurus crocodilurus, assembly GCA_021292165.1. Classification (NCBI taxonomy): domain Eukaryota; kingdom Metazoa; phylum Chordata; class Lepidosauria; order Squamata; family Shinisauridae; genus Shinisaurus; species Shinisaurus crocodilurus. The sequence goes on from JAHFWL010000661.1 coordinate 8,139, forward strand.
GTAGAACAGAACTTATTTAAGAGACTGTTCCCTGAACCACTGCAGAAAAGTATACTCAGTGCCTACTCACACAAAACATTTCCCCTTGTTACTGGCTCAGCCATGAAACACAACAATCAATAGTAAAGGACCAATGGTACCCCATTAATAAACATAAATTGGTGATCAGAATGAAGTATAACCATTAAAGGAATAATATACTAAAGGAAGTGCATTCATTAGAGAAAACAGACAAATCTGTTTTTAGTACAGAGGCTCAGGAGAGAGAGAGAGAGTTTTACTCTACCTATTTCATGAAAGAGTTCAAAGGTTTTACCCCACCCATTTCACTTTCCTATGCTGATGAAAATTAACTCCAGAAATTTGGAGACATCTATAAATGTTCACACAGTACATATTCCCGTGGCATAAGGGGTGGAAATGGACAAGGGACAGGGGTTGCTGATACTAGCATACAGACAATCTTAGTGAAAGTAGTGCGTAATCTGTGCACAAACAGATGGACAGTAGCATGGATAATTTTCTAGCCTGTGACATTGATAGCAGCGAAGCAACACTCTGCCTCAAAATCTTCCCTGATACAGAGAACCTGGTACTGTAATTCTGTTCTTCCTTTTAGGATGGGTGTCGGTTTTCTGAATTTACATGCACTCCTATCATATGATGAGCGAAAAGCCACCATGTTCTACAAACTGTGAGGAACTTTAAAAAGAAAAATATGCACACTCCCCACTGCCATATAATTAACCAACTTGGTGTGTGTGTTTATCTAAAACATTGACCAAGAGAATACAGGTCAATCTAGTTCTGAAAGATAGACAAAAGCAACTCAGTCCTACTTACAATCACTGCTACAGCAACTTGTTTTCATCGCTAGATTGATCATAATATGAATCTTTGGAGATTAGAAACCTGGAGCTGAAAAGCCCCTTTAGATGAACTAAGGAAAATATCTACTCACGTATATGACATTTCTCGGTATTGATCAGAAGATCCAAATCAATTTACTCATACTTTTCCAGTATCATAATACTAATCTTAAACATCACAGGAAAAGCACCGTAGAACCATCAGGATGCATCAGAGTCAGAGTCTCTAACCATAGAACAGCAATTTATAGCTACCATTCAACCTTTTTCTTTCCTTTCAGTTTCCTTAGCCATTTTACAAATACCCTCTGAGATTTACCAACAAATTTTGCTTTTCCATGCTGGACCAACTTGTGTAGTCAGTCAAGGCTACAATCATATACACACTTACTTAGGAGTTAGTCCCATTGGCTTATGCTGGCTCAGCTTGTCTGAGTGTGGAAAGCTAAGCAGGGTCAGGCCTGGTTATTACTTGGATGGGAGACCCCTCCTCTAGTTTCCTGCATTGAGCAGGGGGGTTGGACTCGATAGCCTTGTAGGCTCCTTCCAACTCTATCTATGAAACTCAGTTGGACTTCTTAATAGACACATATAGGATTGCACTGTAAACATACTAGGAGATTCCAGCTTTTTACTTGGTTCAAATTATGTTTTTGACTTCTCAGAGCAGTCATTTCCATTTATTTTCCTGGTAAACAAATCCATGTGGGTTTTTGATTGTGCAAGCTCATCCCACCATGAAATTTAGAGACTGAATTAGAGTCTTGCTTCTTAAGTTTTCTTATGCAAGAATTTACCCCTTCTTGCCTAAGAATAAAATTAATCACATAGAATAAAATTAATCACATCTAAGCACTACATTTATAAATCCTAACTGCTTATAAGCTCCTCAATATTTTCAGTTAACAAATCCATTTTTACTCTCCCCACCTAGATTATATGAGTAATTCCTAGAAGGCCTCAGTAGGCTCCGTTACTATTTTATATTGTTAGTGCTTGTGTTTTGCCCAGACCTATACACTTTGGTACTCCAGGTTGTATCCAGTGCTGTCTGTCCACCAGTGAATGGACACCACTGGCAAAATAGATTGTCACTCTCTGTAGTAGTAGTAGGCGATCACTCGTGACCGAGTAAGATTGTCTTCCAGGATAAAATTACAAAAAGAAAATTATAAAAAGAGGAAATTCTAAGAAATTGTGTAGACTCTAGCGATGGGTCCGTAAGTGTCTGTGGAGGCCAATTCTAGATCCACACAGCTTCCCACAGTGAGGACACAGGTTGCCAGATGGAAGATGGTGCTGTAAAGGATTCGTTTGACGTGCTTTTCGTTAGCACGTTTCTCCCTTTCACCTTGCACTCGGGCTTCTTCAAAGTCCATGGAACCTTTGTGAAAGGCTGACCTCCAGTTAGATCATTCATGGGCCAGAGCTTCCCAGTTCTCGATATTTATATTGCATTTTTTTAGATTAGTCTTAAGAACATCTTTAAATCTTTTATACTGACCACCGATATTCCGCTTTCCATCCTTGAGTTGGGAATAAAGTAACTGCTTTGGGAGACAGCAGTCAGACATTCGAACAACATGACCGGTCCATTGAAGTTGGCATTGAAGGATAATTTTTTCAACGCTAGTAGTCTTTACTTCTTCCAGTACACTGACATTTTTTCGCCTATTCGCAGGATTCTCTGGAGGCGACACTGATGCAAAATAGATTGCCACTCTCTGTAGCAGCCCCCTATATGACCCCTAAATCTGCTCTGGAGGATTGGGGGACAATCTCGAGCAGATTTGGGGGTTCACAGGGGACAGGAGAGAAAAGGCAAATCCTGTTGCATGAGTTGGAAGTAGTCCTCCCTCTCTAACTATAAACTCTGATGCATATGCAGAGTTTCTTCCTCTTCCCTATTCACTTCCATGATGGGTAGTTTGTGCTACACATTGAGATAGTCCAAACATAATGGTAAACCATAGTTTACCATTACAGGAATAAGTCTAACCTACCCGCCCACCCACACCAGCACGGCCGCAAGAAGTTTGGAAGCATTCACTTCTATTTTTGATTAACCTTGCTGTGTCCAAACTCAGCTACTGCGTTGCATAAAAAGATTAAATCTACTTTTCTGTAAGGATTCCTATCAGTAGCTTTTTTCCTATAGCAATAGAAAAGAATCTATTACTATAGTATTATCTATAGTAATAACAATAAATAATACCAGAAATGAAGGAGACAGATTATAACTAAAGTTAGAACAAAAACTTTGAAAAACAGATATCAGCCCTTTAAGAAGTATAAAGCTATTGGGAAGAAAGAGGCTTCTAATAATTAAATTATGTCTCTGCTGTTACCATGATAGGAATATAGGAAGCTGCTTTATACCAAGACAGGTTAATGGTTCATCTAGCTCAGTCTTGTTTACACTGGCTGGCAACAAATATACAGGACTTCAGGCAGGAGTCTCTCCTAGCCCTCTCTGGCCATGCCAGGGACTGAACTAGAGACCTTTTGCATGCAAAGAATGTGCTCTAACACTGAGTTACAGCCCTTCCCCCAGAGCCTTGAGCCTCTGCAGAATTAATGAACATCAGCTTACTGTTTCTGGACCGATAAGGGATGTGCAGACAAGCAAAAGTCAAGTGTGTTGAACTTCTCCATATTCCACCGTGAAGTTCATTTCATCTCCTGTCCATATTTGATTGTGGTGAGCTTTTTTCTTTTCACATGAAAACCCATGCATATTTTTGTGCATATTTCCCCAAATATACGCATCAGTTGTGTGCATCTTGGAAATATACACTTCCTTCTCCCATTGATCAAAGCATGTTTTCGTGCATTTTTCAAAAGTATGCATGTTTTTCGTGCACATTTTTCAAATTTTAGAGGCATGCTGCCGAATGCACTTAGGGGTGAGTCACATTACAAGCTTGGAAATGTGCAGTCTTCGACCACAGATTGCATTCAAGTCTGTGTTCAGTCTGTAAGGTGTGAACTGGGTAAATCCTGATCAAAGACAAAGATGAACTGAAGCAATGTGCGAGTGAAAGGGGTGTGTGTTAATGAGACAGACACAGTACTTTGGTCTAAACTTGAGGCACATTAATTTAAAACAGATCTGTAAAGGATGGGGACAGTGCGGGCTTCTGCTCTCTATAGGCAACTAACCTGTAATGTATCAGGGAAGACATCCAAGCCCTGTCGGGTGGCATGGCATCTGTCCACTCACCACCCCCGAGGTCGATACCATCCCAGTTTAGGGAGGCTTGCCTGTGTCACCCCCGCCAGGGGCCACAAAGCTCCGAGTGGGTGAGGTGAGTCAGGCTCAAAGGCAATCCGTAACTCCACACTGGGCCCCTGAGTGTGAAGCCTCTGGAATTGCCAATCACCATAAAGGTGCCTATGGATGCTCAAGGACCCTAACCCCAACTGAAATATACCCACACCTACCTGTCTAAATGTGACTGGGTCAACCTATGAATCATTTAACCTATGAACAAAGACTACCCCTCCCCTCTAACAGTGTGGAGTAGGCAAAAAACAAAACAAAACAAAAAAAAGCAGCCCTCAGCCAATCCAGCTGTCTGCCAAAAATTCCTACCCAGTCCCAAACAGATGACCAGGTAAACCCACACTGCATACAGGGAGGATGGAGGGAGGGAGCCAAAAGATCCAAAGAGTGTGAGGGCAGGGCTCCACAAGCTAATATCATCCCGCCAGCCCCTAACCCGTCATGATGTGTGTGCTTAGCACGCTGCTTGGGCCGGTCTGTCCCCCCGCTGCAATATCATTCCAGAGAGCCTTGGAGGGGTCTATGGCTGGTACCGTCGACGAACCTGTTGAAGCCCTGGTTGACAGATGGAATCAAGATCTAACTAGGGCTATCGACACGATCGCCCCCAAACGTCCTCTCCGGCCCGCTTCTAACCGGGCACCCTGGTATACAGAAGATCTCAGGGAGCTGAAGCGGAAAGGACGACGACTGGAGCGCAGATGGCGGAAAACTCGACTCATATCCGATAAGACACGACATAGAGAGCATCTTCGCTCCTATGGGGTGGCAATACGTGCAGCGAAGAAAGCTTTCTTTTCTGCACGCATTGCGTCTGCGAATTCGCGTCCAGCAGAACTGTTCAGGGTGGTGAGGGGTCTAACGCAGACACCTTCCCCCCTGAACCCGGTTTTAGAGCCTACGGTTGCTTGCTGTGATGCCTTTAACGATCATTTCACAGATAAAATCTCTCGGATAAGAGCCGACTTAGACGCCCTCATTGTAGCAGAGGCAGACAATGGAGTGTCCAGTAACTCCGCAAGTAGGATTACACTGGATCAGTTTCAGTTGGTGAGTACCGAGGACGTGGACAAACTGCTTGGTCGAGTGAAGAAGACTACTTGCCCTCTCGATCCCTGTCCTTCCTGGTTGGTTGTCCAAGGAGGAGATGCAGTTGGATTACAACTACAACGTATTGTTAATGCATCTCTCCAGGGAGGGAATTTTCCATCATGTCTGAAAGAAGCGGTGGTACGGCCGCTTCTAAAAAAGCCTTCCCTGGATCCCTTGGACCTTAACAATTACAGACCAGTGTCAAATCTTCCATTTTTGGGCAAGGTGATCGAGAGGGCAGTTGCCTTCCAACTCCAAGCAGTTTTGGATGACACTGATTTTCTAGACCCATTTCAAACTGGCTTCAGAGCAGGATACGGAGTTGAGACTGCTATGGTCGCCTTAGCAGATGATCTACGCCTGAGTACCGACAGGGGGAGTGTGTCCCTGTTGGTGCTTTTGGACCTCTCAGCGGCTTTCGATACCATCGACCATGGTATCCTTCTGGAACGCCTGAGGGGACTGGGAATCGGGGGCACTGTGCTTCAGTGGTTCCGGTCCTACCTCTCGGGTAGGTTCCAGATGGTGATGCTTGGGGATAGCTGCTCCACCAAAAAGGAGCTGCTATGTGGCGTGCCACAAGGAGCTATTCTTTCCCCAATGCTATTTAATATCTACATGAAACCGCTGGGAGAGATCATCCGGGGGCATGGGGCGGGGTGCTATCAGTATGCTGATGACACCCAACTATATTTCTCTATGCCTTCAGCAACAGCGTCAGCTAAGGATAGTGTGTCTCCTCTGAATGAATGCCTGGAGGCAGTAATGGGCTGGATGAGGAAAAATAAACTGAAACTGAATCCAGACAAGACGGAGGTGCTTGCTGTCAAAGGCCACAATCTGGGTTTGGAGGTATGTCAACCAGTTCTGGATGGGGTTACACTCCCCCTGAAAGACTGTGTTCGCAGCTTGGGGGTGCTTCTAGATCCGTCGCTCCAAATGACATCTCAGATAGATGCGACGGCTAGGAGTGCCTATTATCAGCTTCGGCTGATACGCCAGCTGCGCCCCTTCCTAGAACCGGAGGACCTAAAGACAGTAGTGCACGCGCTGGTAACTTCGAGGCTCGACTTCTGCAATGCGCTGTACATAGGGCTACCTTTGTACCTAGTCCGGAAACTTCAACTAGTGCAAAATATGGCCGCCAGACTGGTTACTGGTACACCTACGGGTGCTCACATCACACCAGTTTTAAAAGCACTCCACTGGCTGCCAATCAGTTTCCGGGCAAAGTATAAAGTGTTGGTTATTACCTTTAAAGCCCTACATGGTTTGGGTCCAGGCTACCTACGGGATCGCCTTCTCCCATACAATCCACCCCGCACACTCAGGTCCTCTGGGAAGAATTTACTTCAGTCAGCCAAAACTAGGCTGACGGGTACTACCCAGAGGACCTTTTCTTCTGCTGCTCCCAGATTATGGAATGGCCTGCCGGAGGAGATTCGTCAGCTCACCAGTCTTTTGGAATTTAAAAAAGCCATAAAGACTGATCTCTTCCGGCAGGCCTATCCGGCGGAATTTTAGGTTGCCTTCAAGATGTTTTTACGATGTTTTAATGATGTTTTAATGATGTTTTAATGATGTTTTAATTATTTTTTTAATATGTTTTAAGATGTTTTAATATTATGTATTGTGTATTTTATTTTTGTTGTTCCCCGCCTCGATCTAGACGGAGAGGCGGGTAAGAAATAAAATTTATTATTATTATTTATTATTATCATTCCATGCCCAGACAGGCTGGGCACGTGTGAGAACATTTTCTCATACATCCCCACAGATAAGTAGGATGATAAGGAGGAAGATAGAAGAAGATAAAAACAGGGGAAAGAACCACGGGGATGGTGGCACATTTTGGTGTATCAGTTGGGAAAGGAGCAAGCTATTATTTTCTCCAAGAATAATGCCTGCTTTATTAACAAGTGTATTATATATGAACCAAGTGTATTATATATTCGGATTGTTATTATATTCCTTAATCATCTGACAGTGCAATCCTATCATGTCTACCCCAGAAGTAAGTCCTATTGAGTCCAATATTCCTTGCACTCAGGTAAGTGGGTATAAGATTGCTGCCTGAATCTCATAGATTCATAGATGATAGAGTTGGAAGGGGCCTACAAGGCCATCGAGTCTAACCCCCTGCTCAATGCAGGAAACTAGAGGAGGGGTCTCCCATCCAAGTAATAGCCAGGCCTGACCCTGCTTAGCTTTCCACGCTCAGACAAGCTGAGCCAGCGTGAGCCACAGGCCTGTATCCAAATGGATCTTTTTAACAAAAAGCATTTCTAAAATCTAACTAGTTTCAGTTTTAAAATGTTTATATTAATTGTCACTGGAAATTACAACACTGTTCTAGGTGAACTTTAAATATTCCTTCCTGCCTTTATTTTCTTTTTTCCTATTTAAAGGTCAGGGACAGGATGCGCTGCAAGTGAAGGGCTTTAATGTATCCAACCTGAATACATCCCAAAACCCTATTTCTAGTGATGAATAAGCAAAACACCTGTCACATAGTAAAAGGCATAATTGTATATGCAAAGTCTGAGTGCACCAGGCCTGTGGCTTATGCTGGCTCAGCGTGTCTGAGTGTGGAAAGCTAAGCAGGGTCAAGCCTGGTTGTTACTTGGATGGGAGACCCCTCCTCTAGTTTCCTGCATTGAGTAGGGGGTTGGACTCGATAGCCTTGTAGGCTCCTTCCAACTCTATGATCTATGAAATCTAGTTCCTGAATGTGCATGCTTACAATATATTTCTGAAACTGCAGCTCTTGTCCTCCCTGTATGCTTCTAAAAAGGTCCCATGATAGAGTGGAAAACAGTTTTTAAAAGTCCTTAGGGAAAAGTTTCCTAGAGACTTTGAAATACTTACTATTTCTGGTTCTTCGGAGATTTGTAAAATCAGCTCTCTTCTGCTGTCTCTCAACAAGGTAAAAGAAAGAAAAATACCCCCTAGATATATTGCTTAGATTTTCTATTACTTCACAGGTTTTGTATGGTTTCTGAAGTAAGCATATGTGAGAAACTAAAGTTATTTTTTCTTATTGTCTTTTTTATTTTGATTACTTTCTCAATCTACAAAAGGAAGATTCATACTTTTGCAACACTTGGGGGGCAGCATTACCAATTTAAAGGTAATAATTTACAAAAATATTAGAAAATTAAAAATGATAATTAATATCTATTAGTTAGAGGAACTGCCTATAGAAATCCACTTGTTTGAGTTTCTTATCTCCCCTAATAAATAGCACATTAAAATCTCGAAGCAGAAGAACTGGCTGCTTAACAAAAAGCAACATAATAGGTTTGGATCCAGCAAAAGCCTCCCAGTGGCTCTTTTCTGCTGGTTGCATGGGGGAGGAGGTGATATTCGCCAGTTCCGCTCCCAGAACAGCGGGGGAAGTTATGTGGGGGGCTGCAGAGGGTGGGGAGATCACTGAAAACTGCCTCCTGCCTTTCTGCCAGCAGGAACATCCTGAGCAGAATTCCACTGAGGGACGCTCCTGCCAGAATCCTCTTCCCCCGAAACACACGCAGCTGTGGGTAGGGAGAACTTTGCAAGCGGGTGGAATGGTGGAGAGACTCACCTGATCACATAGCAGCCAATACAGGTATAAGGGGTGGGGCGGCACAGGCGATATTAGGCCCAGTGGCCCCACGCACAGCTTCTTTGTCCTTTCGCAGCTCCCTCCCTCCCTGTATACAGTATGGGCTCCTCTGATCGCCCGTTAGGGGGCTGAGTAGGAATTTTGGCTCATCCCCGATTGGCCTTAAAGGGAGGTGTGCGTATTTCGCCTACTCCATACTGTAGCAGAATCAGGGTGTTGTTTTCGTGCAAGGTTCATTGTCTATTCAATTTGGTCACATGTGGCAGTTAGGCGTGTAAGTGTGGGTTAGGGAATAGATAGGGTTCGGTAAGCATCCATGGCACCTTTTAGGTGACAGGCAGGATCTGAGGCTTCACATTTCTGGGTCCTTAGACTCAGTCTGTTGGGGATCAGGACCGCCTGTGAGCCTTTGAACCTCGCCAGCTAAATGAGGTTGGTTCACCTAAAAACGTAATCTATAAAGCCCTCAGACAAAGTTCTCGCACTTGAAGTGTTTACATCAGGTATTCCTAAAACTACAAAACCCATTCAGTTAAGAGTACAATGAAATATGTTCCATTGAACTCAATGGGACATATTCCCAAGTGTATAGAATTTTAACTTAAGAGCACAATCCTACACAAGTCTACTCAGAAGTAAGTCTTATTGAACCCCATGAGACTCACTCTTAGTTAAGTGTGTATAGGATTGCAGCCCAAGCGTGCAATCCTATGCATGTTTATACAAAAAAAAGTCCTAGCCAGTATGGGAATTCCGGGAGTTGTCTGAACATGCACCCTAAGTAAAGTAACAGTTTGACAAGGACAGACTGGTAGTCAGGATACTACCAGACAGTGGTCTGTTACAGGACACAACTGTTGGGCAGGCCTACAGAGAGAGCACCAAAATATCAGTTGTTGCTATCAACAGGTCCCTCTGTGTTTTAATTATAGAAGACACTTGGGGGGATGAAAGGCAGGATAGACACTTTCTGAACAAATGAGCAAATAAATAAAATCTACCTATTGTAAGCTGCCCTGCAAATATTTATACTGGAGGGTGGCATATAGATTTTTTAAATGAACAAACGAACAAATAAATCCAACATATTGTCAAAGATCTGCAGCCCACTCTAGCAACTGTTCCCTCTCATGGACCTTGGGTGGTAAGCTTGTCTTTGCTTATTGATTATCTCCTTAAGCTGAAATGTCTACTCACTGGCAGGAACAGCCATGATGGAGATACACAAAGGCAGGAAGTAAGCCCTGAAACACACTTTGGTGCCAGCTCAGTTTATGTTGCTTAATTTTTTAAAGGTTTCTAAAAGATGTTTTATCATATTTTTGTATTTTATGGTTTCATGGGAAGTATAGAAATGTAATAAATAAATAAATGCTCAGTGACTGAGATGTAGTATAATATTCATCTTGGGTAACTAAGTGTACGTACAGAGAACAGGAAATGCTCTTGTCCTCTTACAGCTATCTATGTTTTTCCTGTTGCACTTTTGGTCTCAGTTAGAGATTGTTTTCTAGTTTTTTGTAGTGCCTCAAATTGTACCTTCAAAAATGAAAACATTATCCATGGAACCACAGTCAGTATTAATATACAGAATAGACAACTATTGGATAGTTGGTGTGATGTCATTGATGAAGAATGACACATTTCCCCTGCCTATGCACTGTGGATTTTGGAATTGTGTTTTTTTTAAGTTTGTGGGGTTGTTTTTTCTACACATGAAAAATGGGAAACTGTTAATTTAGCCCTCTAAAAGGAAACAAAAATAATCCAAGGCTAGCTATGTCTGAATCAATGCTTCCACCATTTCAATAAGTTTTTCCTATTTTTCTTTGAAGAGTGCCCTGGGGTTAGGGTTGAATGAATCTGGTTTTGACAACTTCTGAACTTTTTGAAGCACAAGTTTATTCATTCACATTTCTACATCAGTTTGCAATTTTTTTGGTAAAAAGTGAGAATGAACATTCATAAATATCTGTGAACACATTTATCCAAATATACGCATTTTTGTATGCAATCTCCCCCAATGCATGCATTTTCATAAGCATCTTTTGATTGGAAAACTGCACTGCAAAATTTGGAAAAGTGCAAAAAATGAAGGATAATTCATTCCAGTTTCTCTATTAGCTTGGAAAGTATGCATTAGTTCATCTTGTATTAAAATACAGACCAAACAAATTTCTCTCCCATCCCTAGTTAGAGTCTCCCTTTCTCTTTAAAAACAAACAGACAGAAAAAGAAAAAACAAACTAACAGGTTTTCTCTGGGCAGCAAGGTTATTCACCCCACAGCAAAGTTCCTCATTCCATCATAGCACAGCAATAAGGGGGAAGATGCTTTCATTGCTCCAAAGGAATTCCTCACTAAATAGATACGGATATCAGCACTTTATTTGTAAAGTACTTGATGCATTCAACACATGCAGAATCATGGAAGGTTTAAACTCCAAGCAAAAAAGATTTGTGGCAAAGCATATGACCTTCTCCCCACTGCAATGGCCATTCCCTAATTAGGCAATGCATCTGATAGTCATTAACAGGAATGAGATAATGAATCACTTTCTCTCTTCTTTGTTAATTTGCTGTAACCAAGCGGCTAATGGATGTCAGAGCTGAGTGATTGCACTGATTATAGTGATTTATAGTTGCAACAAAACAATTTAAAGCCATTCTGATTATTCATGTTAAAGATACTTTATGTTTTGTTTACTAAATATTTTACATCCCTTTCTTGTCCCCTTGCAGACTTCCATACAGGGGGAAAGAATTCTTTTTGAAAATGTAAAAAGTTTCAGGCAGAGGATTTTTTTTATTATTATTATTATTTTGGTATTGTTTCAGAGTAAGATATTTTATTTTGTTTATAGAAAAAAATACCCACTAGAAATGAAAAGCCTTAGGGTGGAAAGAAAACTTCAGTGGTGCCTAGTTCAAAAGGAGGAGGAAATAAGAGGAAATAAGACAAACTTCAAGCCACTTACCTTGGGGCTCTCAGTCCCTTCCTCATCCTCTGCAGACACATCAGTAGCCAGTATCTCTGCTTTGATGATACCCAGAGCCCTAAGAATCCAGCTGTGTTGCCGTTTGATTTGCCTCTGTAGTTCCTTCCATTGACTTGCAATCATCTGCAGCATGTCCTTCAGTCCTTCTCCAAAAATGAGATAAACAAATGAAGTTATACATCGAACTTCATCTTTTAATAACATTATTTAAGAAAAGAGCAGTAAAGAACTCTGGGGGGTAGCAAAACAAAACAAAAATCCTTCTCCTTAAGTAATTCGGCACACTTTACTGAGAAATCCAGTCGGGAATTCTGACATATTGATATTGCAAACAATATGATAGGGTCAAAATGTGACACACAAACTTCATGTTAAGTTCTGATTGAAGATAGCAAAGAAAAATAAAGTAACATATAACCCTGTGACTCATCTGTGGAAGAAACAGTAGAGAAATCCATACTTCAGCCTGCTCCTGAGGCCATATAGTTGCTGTTGCTTTCATTTTCCATTTCTAAAATTTCTTCTTCTTGATAAATATGCAATGACCTATTAGTCATCAGTTTTTGAGACCTTGCTACCATTATAAAACCTCCAGGGAATTATGCATATCAGCTAACTGATTTACTATAGCATTAATGTTTCGGAAGGGGAAAATCTATTTCAAGTTCTAGAAGAGCATGTGCAGGTAGAGAAGTAACAGATGTAAGAACTCAAGTAATAATCACACTAAAACCTAGAGAACAACTTCATCTCAACCCCCCCCCCCCAAACACACACACACACAACCCTTTCCAACCAAGCCAAAATAAAGCTGAGTGTTCTGATTAAAACCATACCATTAAACTAGTCACGCCAAGTTTCAACAATATGACAAAAGTTATTATTCATCCTGACTTAAGGCTTATAGTGAAAAGGACAAGCATAACTAAAGGAAATAACTATTCCTTCCTGATTTAAAAACCTTTCCTAATAAATACTTTAAAATTGCAGTAAGAATTAGCTTAAATGGCAAAGGAGCCTTTACCAGCGCAATTACTCATGCTGGCTATGTAAAAATATATATGTGTATAGATATGAAATCCTAATTTATCATCTTAATGTTATTTCCATAGCACCTACATCAAAGAACATGTCAGCGTGAAGTTTTCAGTGATGTAATTTCAATTGAAACTCAGCTGAGCAGCGAGACCAAAATAAAATGAACAGACTATTTGCTGGCAGTATTTCATTTTATAAGTATCACAGCATTGTATGCAGTATATGAAACATTTATAAATCTTGAAGGTCAAACTGATAATGTAAATATTAATAATACATAAGGAAGTGAATATATGCAGTAATTTACAGCAATGCTTCTTTATTCTTTAATAGTCTGGAGACATAAAGACTTGCAATATTTCAGAAGGGTTTACCTGATTTGTGAGATACTATAAGATCAAGAAGTTGGCGTCCTTCTTCTACGACAGCTTCCTTTAAAGCACAGTGGCTATCTACATTCAGCTTAAAACTCTGCAAGGAAATATATATATATACATATATTTATATAAGTATCAAATATTGGAGAGCCATTTTTACATAAAACACACATACAAAATTACTTGCTACTTTTTTTTATTATCAAGAACCACAGTCACATTCATTTGCAATACTAAAAGCTATCGATATTTTGGACCTGAACTCAAAATGTTTCCATTAGATTAGCAAAATGCATCTGCGATGAAACAGCTGACAAATCTAGAAATTCATTAGGTTTTATGAAAAGCCACAACCCATAGGCTATATCTGGAATAAGTGTCCTATAAGATACACTGAGCTGGAGTCATCACTTGAAATATTGCAAGTCTTTATGTCTCCAGACTATTAAACTGCCCTGAAGACCTGCCAGCATTTTGGGCTTCTCCAGGGAGGGAGGTAAGCTGGTGACCTCCACCTGCAGCCAGCTTTTTCCCCTCCCTGGTGGTTCCCTGCTGGACTGGGGCCCTGCCTCTGCAGCAGCCAGGAGGAGCTGCCCCCTGGACTGATTGGGGAGTGGTGCCAGCTGCCCCAGCAGAGCCAACATCTACATCTGCTGGCCTGCGGAGCGGGGCGGCGACGCCCCCAAAGGGGACGACACCAAAGGGGTCGCCCCTTGGGGGGAGCCACTTGGGGGGTTGCATGAGGGCGAGGGCCTACCCCCCTGTCTGAGCTGGGTTGGGGTTTTAGGGGTTCATTTTAGGGGTGGGTCTCCCGCCTGATCGGCGGAAGCAGGGGGGGCATGTGTTCATCTCAGGGAGATGATGGGGGGAGTTCCAGGGGCAAAACATACCATTGTTGAGCGGCAGACGCTGGCAGAGTGCTAGGGGCAGGCCATGCCGATTAAGGGGAACAGTGGATTGATGCTTAATATCTATCCCTTGTTCCAGGCCTGCCCAGAGCCAAGGGATAACTGGGGGGGGTGGCTCCTTCCCCACCCTTGCATTTGTTGCTGTGTAATGCCAGGTCCGTTACCAAAAAACATCTGTAATCCATGACATGATCTTGGATGAGGGTGCGGACCTGGCATGTATTACGGAAACCTGGCTGGACGAGGCTGCTGCTCCAACTTTGGCGGCCTTGTGTCCGGCTGGTTTCTCGTATGCCCAGCAGCCAAGGGTTGGGGGACAGGGACGGGGAGTGGCTGTTATCTACCGGGAGTGCTTGGTCCTTACCAGACTCCCTCTCAGGAAGACCAAGTTTATTGAGTGCATGTACTGGAGGTTGGGTCCAAAGGGCAGTCTGGGGATTCTGCTTGTGTACCGTCCACCCCGCTGCATGACAGACTCCCTGGCCGAGGTGCTGGAGGTAGTCTCTGATTGTGCGTGTGTTGTCCCCCAGGCTATTGGTGCTGGGGGACTTCAACGTGCATTCGGGGGCTGTCCTCACGGGGGCACCTCGGGACTTCATGGAGACCATGGCTTCCTGGGAGCTGCACCCTGTATTAACTGGACCTACCCATGTAGCCGGTCATGCACTGGACTTGGTTTTTGTTTCTGGAGAGGGGGGAAATGATCTGGAAATGATCTGGATATCCACCACCCCCTTGTCATGGTCAGATCACTATCTGGTGGGGTTGGATTTCTTGGTGTCACAACCCCTCTGCAGGGGTGAGGGACCTATTAGGATGGTCCACCCCAGGCGTCTTATGGATCCGGATGGATTCCTGAACGCGCTTGGGGAATTGGAGCACACAAACGGTAGCTCGGTCGAGACCCTGGTGGATGACTAGAATGCTGCAATCACCAGGGCATTAGACCGAGTTGCCCCAAAGCGCCCTCTTCGCCTAAACAGAGCTCGCGCAGTGCCATGGTTCACTCCTTCGCTGCGAGCTCTGAAACAAGAGGTGAGAAGGCTAGAGCGCCGATGGCGAAATTCCCGCTCCGAAGACGATCGAACACGGGTTAGAGCTGCAGCTTCAGCCTATCGGGTGGCGGTGAAGGCAGCAAAAAAGAATTTCTATGCTGCCTCCATTGCGTCTGCAGAGTGCTGCCCCAGGAGGCTGTTCCAAGTGGTCCGGAGTCTGGTCGGTCCAGTCGCTCCAGACTCACTGGAACAGTCAAAGGCCTCCTGTGAGGCTTTAGCGAAGCACTTCGCAGATAAAATCGATCGGATTAGGAGTGGGATATCGTACGTCATGGACACAGGGAGTGAGCGGGAGGAGGCCAATGGCAAACCGGTTTTGTGGGATCGGTTCCGGCTTCTTCCTTCTGATGAAGTGGACAAGGTGCTTTCATCTGTGAGGCCGACCACCTGCTTGCTTGATCCTTGCCCGTCCTGGCTCGTCATGAGCTGTAGGGAGGGAGAGACTGGGTGAGGGGATCAAGGCGGTGGTGAATGCCTCCCTCGAGGAGGGAGTGATGCCATCAGCCCTCAAGGAGGCAGTAATAAGACCGCTTCTAAAGAAGCCCTCCTTGGATCCCCAGGGTTTAAACAACTTTCGTCCAGTCTCCAATTTACCATTTCTGGGCAAGGTGATCGAACAGGTGGTGGGTGCTCAGTTGAAGGCACACTTGGATGAAGCCGATTATTTAGATTCGTGCCAGTCGGGCTTCAGGTCTGGACATGGGACGGAGACGGCCTTGGTCGCCTTGGTGGATGATACTAAAAGCTATCGAGGAGGGCTTTGGATAGGGGTGAATGCTCCTTTCTAGTCCTCCTCGATTTCTCAGCGGCTTTTGATACCGTTGACCACGGTATCCTCCTGGACCGTCTGGAGGGCTTGGGCTTGGGAGGCACTGTATTGCAGTGGTTCCGGTCCTTCCTCTTTGGAAGGCATCAGAGGGTAGTTCTCGGGGAGGAGGCTTCGGACCCTTGGCTGCTCACTTGTGGAGTGCCGCAGGGTTCCATCCTCTCCCCGATGTTATTCAACATCTACCTCAAGCCGCTGGGAGCTATCATCAGGAGGTTTGGGGTGCAGTGTCATCAGTATACGGATGACACGCAGCTCTACCTCTGTTTTAAGTCCTCACCGAGGTTGGCCGTTGAGACCCTGTCCAAGTGCCTGGAGTCAGTGGCTGGCTGGATGGGAAGGAACATGCTGAAACTGAACCCCGACAAGACCAAGGTACTTCTGGTGGGGGACAAGGGGAGGTTAGGGGATGTTGACCTGGTGCTGAATGGGGTACATCTACCCCTGAAGGACCAGGTCCACAGCTTGGGGGTCATTCTAGACTCCCAGCTGTCCATGGAGGCTCAGGTGGCAGCTGTGAGCCGGGCGGCGCTGTATCAACTCCATCTGATACGGCAGCTGCGCCCCTACCTTCCTAATCACCTGCTCCCATCAGTGGTTCATGCCTTGGTCTCCTCCCGCCTAGACTACTGTAATGCGCTCTACGTGGGGTTACCCTTGAAGACGGTTCGGAAGCTTCAGCTGGTACAGAACACGGCGGCTCGCCTGATTAAGGGCAGCCGCCGGCGTGATCACATCACGCCAGTGCTTAATGAGTTGCACTGGCTACCAGTTGCTTGCCGAGCCGAATTCAAGGTGTTGGTTTTGACCTTTAAAACCCTACATGGCTCCGGCCCAGTTTATCTCAAGGAGCGCCTCCGGCAACATCAAGTAGGCCGCTCAACAAGGTCTGCCACGGACGGCCTTCTCCTTATCCCATCAGCCGGAGCAGCCAGGCTGGTGGGGTCTAGGAAGAGGGTCTTCTCTGTGGCGGCCCCCACATTATGGAACTCCCTCCCTAGTGACCTTCACCATGCCCCCTCCGTGATGAGCTTCCACCGTGCATTAAAAACATGGCTGTTCAGGCGGGAATATGGGGTGGGTTAGGTTTTTAAAAGAATTTTTTATATTGTTTTAATTATTATATTTTATTGTATTTTAATTGTACATCACCCAGGGTGGCCGGGTGGCCGGCCAGATGGGCGATTAATAAATATAAGAAATCAATCAATCAATCAATCAATCAATCACGGGCGAGCCCTTTTGTTCAGAATTATTTCAAATATCAGTGAATGGACTATTTATATAAATATATCCAGCATATATTAATATCTATTAATGCAAAATATTATAGCAAATTAATACTGTTAATCTGCTGCAGCCTCCTTTCTCCTTCATACTGAAATAGTCAAGCTGCCCTTTTCCTTTACAGGTATAATTAATATTACTCTTTTGCGATAGCCTATTGCATTCAGAACAATGACTGTATTTATTTTGCTGATAATTACCTTCATTTTGACAATTATACATAGGAAGCATCACAAAGAAGCTACAGACACTCTGTGCAAATAACCTTTGATTATTTGATATGATTGGTCGCAAATTAGTCCTTACAAATCAAGACCTGCAAAATTTAATTGAAAGGATCTTATTTGTAAACAACTAGAACAAAACCTACTCATTCTCACACACTTCTAGCACTCACTCCAGGGGGAATGTAACCCCCTGCTTCTCATCCCCCATCTCCTTCCTCCCAATCTCTTCCCCCAACAGTGACAGCCAACTCCTGGGTACTGCCCTAGCCGATAGTTGTGTCCAGGAGGAGGAGTGGATGGCTAAAGTGATGAGCTATCATTTCTACAGGGGAATGGATCAGATAGCATTGTTTACTAGGTTGCTAGGCTCTTTAGAAGTTTTGCTGTCTCAAACACAGCGTTTGCCCATGCTATCAGTTTCCAGTTGCTTCTCCTATCTTTTTCAAGTAATGCCCCCTTTCCCTGTCACGTAGATCCAAAAGGAGCAGATTGTGGATAGCTCTTTCACAGACTGTAGATTGTGGATAGCTCTTTCAGATTTACATGAAAGCAAATCTGGGTTGCAATTGAGAGTCTAATTGACAAGGAGCTGACACCAGTCCTGGTTCCATGATGACTGTACCTATATGATATGCATATTTGCAAGCCCATGCTGATTGCATTCACACGTAACCTTTATAAAGTGTACCCTTAAAGGTGTACATTTAAAAATGTAGTGTGAGAAAAGACCCCAGGAGTCAGAGCTGTTCAGCAATGTAATGTCCCAACTCTGTGACTTACATCCCCCTCAGCTTGGGATCCCCTTTAGTTGTCCTCTCCTCTCCCTTAGTGTTCTCTGATTTCATGGCAACCAGAATTAGCTGTTTGCTTGCCTCTGTCCTCTCACTCATGTCTAAAGAAGCCAAGTGCTGATGTCATAGTGCTGGCAAACCAGACATTTATGGATATTTTTCTTTTGGTGAGGCACTTTCTCACCCCAAACTGCCAGGAACAGACCTTGGAATCAATCCCCAATCAATTGCATTTATTTAGAGGAAGTACATCAGCTGATTATCATAAGGAGCTTCAGCTACTGGGTGGTATAGAAATGTAATAAATAAATAAATAAATAATCAGTTACCAGCAGGTCCCTGATATCCAAACTGTTAAGAAAGCAAAAACCTTGGCAAATGTCACAGTTGTACCTCATTTGGGAATCACTGATATTTCTACAACTCTGTTATTTGTTATAAACCATACTGGTCTTCCTTCACAAAGGAAAGGCAAGATTCAGTTGAGATAGCTGCATGTATGCATGCTTGTTATGGTGACCCAAAAGAAATCCTAGCATATTTGGAATTGATCAGGGATTGTACCAGAAAACAGGTGCTATTGCTAAGCTTGTCATAGTATGTGGATCTGGTGAATACAAGACGAAAATTGGAATATGCTGACAGATAGGTTTGAATTGCAAATACTAGTAATAACAGTCACCTGCTATCTGATTGACATTTTGATTGTTGTTGTTGTTATTATATTATTATGATTATGATTATGATTATTTGTATCCTGTCTTTCTCCCAACACTGGGACCCAAGGCGGCTCACAAGCTTTAAAACTCATACAATTAAAACAGAAATACAAAAGTGAAAAATAGAATTAAATCATCAATAATATTAAACATTATATATATATATATATATATATATATATTGCTAAAAACAGTACAATATACATAAGAGTAAAAACAGCATTCCATCACATCACAGGCTAATCCCAAATGCCTTCCGAAACAGGAAGGTCTTTGCCTGCCTCCGGAAGCTTACCAGGGATGGCACCATTCTAGCCTCCCTGGGGAGGGAATTCCAGAGTACTGGGGCAGCCACTGAGAAGGCCCTCTCCTGTGTTCCCACCAGGCGTGCCTGTGATGGTGGTGGAACCGAAGGAAGGGCCTCCCCTGAGAATCTCAAAGTGTGGGCAAGATCGTAGGGGAGAATACGGTCTTTCAGATAACCTGGACCCGAGCCGTATAGGGCTTTATAGGTCATAACCAGCACTTTGAATTGTGCCTGGAAACAGACTGGGAGCCAGTGAAGCTGTTGTAACAGAGGAGTTGTATGCTCCCTGTAGCCAGCCCAAGTCAGCAGTCTGGCAGCAGCTCTTTGAACCAGCTGAACTTTCTGAACACTCTTCAGAGGCAGCCCCACGTAGAGCGTGTTACAGTAATCCAAACGGGATGTAACTAAGGCATGTGTCACTGTAGCCAAATCAGACATCTCCAGGAATGGGCGCAGCTGGTGCACTAGCTTTAACTGTGCAAATGCACTCCTGGCCACCGCTGAAACCTGGGCATACAGGTTCAGGGCTGAATCCAGAAGTACACCCAAGCTGCAAACCTGTGTCTTCAGGGGGAGTGTAACCCCATCCAACACAAGCTGACTCCCTATTCCCTGATCTGCCTTCCGACTGACCAGGAGCACCTGTCTTGTCTGGATTAAGTTTCAATTTGTTTGCCCTCATCCAGTCCATTACCGCCGACAGACACCGGTTTAGCACAGCAACAGCTTCCTTGGAATTAGATGGAAAGGAGAAATAGAGTTGGGCGTCATCAACATACCGGAGACACCGAACCCCAAAACTCCGGACAACCTCTCCCAACGGCTTCATGTATATATTAAATAGCATGGGGGACAAGACGGAATCCTGAGGAACTCCACAGGCCAATGGCCAGGGAGTTGAACAGGAGTCCCTCAGCACCCCCAGCACCACCTTCTGGGTCCACCCCTCCAGAAAGGAATGGAGCCACTATAAAACAGTGCCTCCAAGATCCATCCCAGTGAGGCAGCCCAGAAGTATACCATGGTCGATGGTATCAAAAGCCGCTGAGAGGTCTAGCAGAATCAATAGGGACACACTCCCCCTGTCTAGTTCCCAGCGTAGGTCATCTACCAAGGCAAAAAAAGCTGTTTCTGTCCCCTAACCAGGCCTGAAGCCAGACTGAAATAGATCTAGATAATCCGTCTCATCCAGGAATCCCTGGAGTTGTTCACAAATAGTCATACATAATGAAATCAACTTCCATAACTATTGGTCTGCAACTGGCTCAACATTTCCTGGACTACATTTCATTATATATGAGGTAATTAGTGAACAATCAGAATGGTGGCCCGATAGGTGATAATTATTGCTGGCAGGGCCTTCTTTATAGTACGATCTGTTCAAACCATATTTTATTAGTTTCCTTAGGACTTATTTTGGATCACCATGCATGCATCGATCTCATTTGTATTCTGCCTTTTCTTTGTGAAAGAAGACCAATGTGTGCTGTAACTTATTCATTAAAAAAAAAGTTTACATATAAAACAACTTACCGTAATATAAACAGCATTAGAAATCACAAGAGCACAATCCTATGCATGTTGAGAGAGAGAAAAAGTCCTACAACTCCCTGCTGGGAGTTGTTGGACTTATTTCTGTCTAAACATGCATAAGATTGCACCCTAAAACATGTAACATAAAAATCAAAAATCAAATGTCCGCTTCAAATAACTTAAACCAAAAATGACTGTCCATATACAGTAATACCTTGGATTGCAAGTAACTTGGTCTGAGAGCGTTTTGCAAGACAAGCAAATTTTTAAAATAAATTTTGACTTGATAAACAAGCGACATCTTGCAATACAAGTGTAGGGATGTAACCGCTCGCCTCGAGTGGGCGTAGCGGGCCAAAATCGGCCCCGCTCACGCCCGCCAGAGACTTGCTTTGATATAAGAGTGTTTTGGATTACAAGCACGGTTCCGGAATGAATTATGCTTGCAATCCAAGGTATTACTGTAAATAACCTTTTATTAGTTTCCTTTAGAAATACCCTGCCTCATGAACTGGTATGCTGACATCTCAGTGACATGTAACCTAATAAAATGCAATGGAGGACAGGGCTTTCATACTTTTAAGCTGCATAGAAGAGGGAATTTGGTCAGGTACAGTTTGCTGTGTAGTGGTGAGAAATGCTCTACGCAGTGAAATTCCTTTTTCAAAACAACAATCTAAGATGCAAGAGCTCTGTCCTCTTTTGTACCTAGTCACCCTATCACAGAAAGGGATTTTCCCTGAAAGCCTCCAAAACAAGCCAATGTTCAAAAACCCATGCTATCCTATTTTTGCATTTTCTGGCATCCCATTTGTCATCTAGAATTAAAAATGACTTAATTCCTATATTTTAGGAAACTAATTTAAACATTTCAATTTTCTACAAAGTTATTCACAATTTAAAACTGAGGTAGCCCACAAAAATAACTTTTTGATATTATTAGGCAAGTAGTGCCAAAACCAGATGAAAATCAGATGAAGCCAAAAATATAAACTGGGTCAAGCATCCAAAAGAAAGGGGAAAACCATTACTCTTTGTGCAGCTACTTTTCTTAAAGCTTCACTTCTCATGCAACCTTTTCTAGAAGTTCCTTTCATGAAAGCAAGCTTGAACAAGCCCTGACAATATTTAATTTACTGTTTACTTAAAACAGGCTTGTGTTGAATAGTTTGTAATCATGCACTTCACAAGAGATGCACCATGCGGGCGCCTCATATAGCAAAGAAAACCTAAAGGACCCGGGAGTAGGTTGGATAATTTCATGTAATTGAAGCGGAGCATCGATGCAGCTGGTAGTGGTGCTGCCTCAAGATGATGTGGATGTGTTTGATAGGAAAATTGGAAAAGATGAGGTATTCTTCTTCATTAGAAAAAATAGACTTGCTGCCCTAGAAAAGATTCGTTTAACATAACATATCAAGTATACAATGCAGCTTGATTTACAGGTGCACCTATTAACCAGTAATAATGTTGACTGAAGAAGTAAAATATGATGAATAAAGATGGGCCAAAACTCTGGGGCTTGATTTGCAATTTTACGGTTGCACAAAATTCAGACTTGGTGTTTAATTTGCTGCAAAGTACAAATCACAAAACCCAGCAATAGATTAACCAATAACACATTGGCCTTAAGGGGAAAACTCTTTTCACAAACTGCAAGCAGCATAGCAAACAAGAGCAAAATAGATGGTAGTTTGTTGCTTGTTACATTACTCAGGTGTGTGTCTTTTTCCTTCCTCAATCATGAAAGTTGAGCTTGTCACTTTCCAGAAAAAATAATCCAACACCAACAGATTGAGCAAGTCTAGCATCAAGAACACAGTTTTATGGGTGGGAGTATAAGTAGCCGGACAGTTATATCCAATGGCCAACATTTGAACTCAGGATTCTAATGTATTTAGTGGAAAACACTAGCATTATTTCAAGAATGAAAAATCTAGGGCTTGATCCAGTGGAGTACAGGTAAAGTGCACATTTCATGCAGGAAATGAAAGGGTATACTGCTGAGAATGGAAGGTCCATGTGCTCTCCCGGTCCTTCCTCCATGTGCCATGCAACTTATTTGTGCTCTGGAGCATCCATTTTCTGCAATGCCCCCTGGCACTTTGTACCTGTACTTGATTGGATCCCTACAACAATAGAACGGGATGGCCAGAAAGGGAGGGAGGGAGATACACATAGATAAAACAGGGTAGAAAGAACTTTCTCAGTGCTGCACAGGTCTTTTCCTGGTTCACACTGAAAATCTATTTTAAAATGTCTTCAGGGGCAGAGGTGGGAGGTGCCTGTAGACATCAATGGAGAAATCAATTTTTTAAAATGTATTTGGGATTGGGCACACTGGGTAACACACACATACACACACCAAATTCCAAAATGGAGACACCCACACAAACAGGCTAATGAAGACTGAGCATGCTGAGCATAATTACTGTAGAGAGCATTCTCCATGGCACTACAGCATGTGTTAGGAAAAGACTTTCACATGGGGTACACAGGTGGAGACAAGTAAAATTTACCACTGCTCTGAAAACAGAGTAACAGTGCAATCCTATGCATGTGTACTCAGAAGTAAGTCCTATTACGTTCAATGGGACTTACTCACAGGAAAGTATGTATATTTTAAAGCCATCTACAACACTGACCATCACATCTTGTGGCAGCAGATTGATTATGCATTGTGTGAAGAAGTATCGTGTAATTGAGGGATAATTGTGAAATGCTGCTCCTTGCTATATGAGGTAGCAGCAGCAGCACCAGTGCTAGATGACTTTTCCAGAATTATATTATTATATAATATCTTATATATTATAATTATTACATTATTATATTATATATTATTTTATAATATTTTATAAGTGGCTTTTGTAAAAAATTTTTACCTTACTTAAACCCTTAATTGTTGATATCTGGTGTTTTACATGGGGTGGTGGTCAGTGCTTGCAGGGCAATCCCTATCTTTTTGTTTTAAAATGGTCAAGATTGGCACAAATTCAACAGGTGAAGCTTACCCACCCACCCCACTCCCCCAAACACGGAGAAGGGAAACTTTCTTGCATTTCCTTCTGACACTGTAAACTCACCTGTTAGAGGCAAAATCTGTGTCAATATAAAGATAGAATCATGTCCAGGCCAGCTGGTGCCGCCTCCACCTCCTTTTCTTTTCGGGTGCGGGCACGCACACGCATACACGCACACATCCTAGCGTCTGTTCCCTCCCTCCTTACTGTTTCTTAAAGGGGCCATCGGCAAAATTGCAGCTAAGCACGGGAAAATTCGGGACATTCCATAACAAAGGGAAAAGCCATGATGGCTTAAGGATATTCGTGAAGGCCCCGGGATATTTGGGACAGTTGGAGGGTATGATGTACATGTTTACATTACTATGCTTTACAATAATTCTCACAATAATTTAACCATACCTCCTTAAGGATTTTTGTTTTACGAATATTATTTGGGAATCAGAGGCAGCTGCAATCTATGGCAGCCTTCCCTAGGCTGGTGTCCTTCAGATGTGTTGGACTGGGAATGATGGGAGTTGTCATCCAACATGTGTAGAGGGTGCCAGCTTGGTGAAGGCTGATCTAGGGCAACATTCTTTAAGCAATTTGTAGGTAAACTGAAATGCTTCCTTTAAAAATATGTTTAATAAAGATATTTGAGACCGCCAAATAACTGAGGACATACGGAGACATAGGTATTATGTAACAAATATCTTTAAAAACAGAAATAGGGAGTAGGAACTAATTATATCCTTTCTCCATTGGCAAAAAAGAAAAAAATAGGATAGATGCTGTTATTTATATACAAAATTGCTGAGGACTTGATGAAAACAGAATAGTCTAAATTGTTATTATTCCTTAGACTCCTTTCTCAAAAAAGGCTCAAGGCCAATACAAAATTTAAAACAAACAAACAAAAAGGTTGTAAGTTGTGAGTCTGTACATAAACTCTCAATTTATGTTTATGAACTGTGGATTGTATCCAATGGTGGCTTTGCCTTAGCGGAAAGTGCTTCTGCTCATGCAAGTTGGGGCACTCAATTTTTGCCAAAAAAAACCCCCCGTACCTACTACAGCCTCTGTGCCACATCCTATTCTGTTCAGAAGGGTCTACCAACCCTCAGGAACAGGGGGTTAAGTAGGCAGGAGGCATCAGTGAAAATTGGATGCCTCGACTTGTACAAGCAGAAGTGCTTTTCCACTAAGGCAAGGCCACCATTGAATAGAATCCGCCATTGCTGATTTTTTTAAGGGTCTAATTATCATGCACATGTTTGTGTGTAAGGAATACAGTCACTAATACAGCTTCCACTGTGCAAACATGAATATGTACCAACTACTGAAACCTCCCTTCTTCTAATCTGCTTATTAATAAAGTGTGTGAAGGGGGGAACTTACACATCCATTCCTTTTGTTCAAATAATAAATTCCTACTGGGTATCCATTCCTTTTGTTCAAATAATAAATTCCTACTGTGCACAAGAGAGCCCTTTTCACAGCAGGATGAGCTTAACTAAATGGTACACGTGAGGATGTGGTCTAGGAGTGAGAAGCTGTGTGATATGTCTCACAGAACAGATGATTTGGGGCACCTGCCCCTTCATCTCCTTTGCTTAGTACTAAATGCAAATACTATATCAAGATAATTTTGGCACTGCATTTAATGGGAACTTAATTTTATAGACTTCTGTTTAAACACAGATTAGCGTTTCTGCCAGACCAATACCAAGTGAAAAGTTGACATTCTAATTAATAAAATATAGATCACAAAGCAATGACTAACTCTATCTTCCAATTACAAACAAGCCACTTTTTAAATAACTTGCAGTGCAATCCTATGCAAGCCTGTTCCAAAGTAAACCTTAATGAGTTCAATGGGACTTAAAGTGCAATCCTATGCATATGGACAGAAAAAAAGTCCTACAACTCCCAGCATTCCCCAGCCAGCATGGCTTTTTTCTGACTAAACATGCATAGGATTGCACCCTGATTGTGCACAGGGTTGCAGCCTGAATCATTTATGTCTCAGAAAGGTAGATGACAGAAATTGAGTTTATATTTTAAAATAATAGGTTGTTTGGGCACATGACATTTCAGACTGCAAACTTACATATCACAAAAATATTCTGAAATGGAAATTATGGGTCTTTTCCCACATCATAGCAACTACTTGATTATACCTAAAGTCCACCAGGTAGCTTTGCAGTGTAATCCTATGAATGTACATCCCATTAAGAAGCAAGTCTCATTAAGTTCAGTGGGACTTGTTCCCGGATAAATGTGTATAGGAATGCAGCATTAAATACCAAGGAGGGCTTTCTTTTAGTCAGCAATTCCCCACACTGTGTAACATATAAAAACTCAGGGGAGGTTCAAGTCCAATAACTTGCTGTGCATTCAGAGCTGCCCACAAACTCCATCAATGGCCTAATGTATTATCACAAGGACCAATGGCAAACATAACGATTACCACAATCACAAGTATTTGAAATCCTGAAAATTATAGGTTTGACTAGTTTCTTCTACTCATCCTTAGAATTATTTAATGATTAAAAATTCTCCACTTCCCATATTTTCAAATGATCAGACCTTACTTTTCAATCTTAATCTAAATTAGCCAATTTAATTATGTCCGTTTGAATTGTACATGCACTATGGAGATGAAATGACCATATGCATCACATACAGAGAGGTGCACATAAGGTTCAAATAGAACTTGGAGATTCTGACTCCACCACAAGCTTCTGTCCCCTTCTGACTCCACCACAAGCCTCTGTCCCCTTGCCACCATTCCTAAAATCTTCACAATTATTCTACTGCTGCAAAGCTATGCTACCTACCATTTTGAACGCACAGAAATGCATCACCACCTTGAGGTATGTGACATTCAAAATGATGCTTCCACAATTATGTCAGTGTGTTGACAATTGAAGAGCAGGGAACAGTAGGTGGCAGATGAAATCAAGAAGAAACTAGACCAGCAGACAGGACCTCCCACCCCACCCCACCCAATCCACTTGCCCAGCCCCTACAAATCCTCTAGTTCCTGTTCCTACCTGGTGTGTGTGTGTGTGTGTGCGCACACACACACACACACACACACACACACACACACACCTTAATTACTATAGAATCATAGAAAAGTAGAGTTGGAAGGGGCCTAGAAGGCCATCGGGTCCAACCCCCTGCTCAATGCAGGAATCCAGGTCAAAGCATCCCTGACAGATGTCTGTCCAGCTGCACCTTGAATGCCTCCAGACTGGGAGAGCCCACCACCTCCCTAGTTACTTAAAGTAGACCTGTTGAAATCTATGGGACCTTCATTTCAGTAGGTCTGACTAAACCTGGATCCAACCACTAACTTCTTCTGATTTTTTCTTTATAGCAAAATAGTGCTACTTTTACTATATAAAATAAGAAAAGGCGGGAGGGGGGGATGAGATAAATTAGTAATAGCTGCCACCGCTAGATGGGAATAGGAATAGACATTAAGGGGAAATTCAGAAAGGCTA
Source organism: Shinisaurus crocodilurus (assembly GCA_021292165.1). NCBI lineage: Eukaryota > Metazoa > Chordata > Lepidosauria > Squamata > Shinisauridae > Shinisaurus > Shinisaurus crocodilurus. The sequence goes on from JAHFWL010000661.1 coordinate 35,570, forward strand.
TTCAAGGATAATGAATGACTATTTAATGGTAATCCTGCTGCTGTGCTAAAATGGAAGCAACTAATGCAAAACACTTTTAATTAAAGGGACAATAGCCCTAAAAAAAAAACCTCAATAGTACTTTGTCTAACCACATTGGACAGGATAACACTGCAAGTGCATTTTTAATTTTTAAAATTCTACAAATCGTCACAAATCAGGTCTGAACAAAAAAGGGAGGAAAACACAGAAAACACTGGAGGGCATCTGGTGGGCAATCATGTCATGTAGATTCTCTGTAAAAAGTGGGTGGGTTCACACGACACAACAAGATTGGTGGTAACTTGCCACCAAGTTACCATGGCAAGTTACCATGACTGGTGGTAACTTACAAAGATGGTTCTGACAGAGGATCATTGTTTCTGGTCATTATCCTGCTTTTGTTCCCACCCAGTCCTCCCTCCACCTCCAGGCATGCATCCCAGGGGCCATCACTCCATCTCTATGTAGGCAGCCGCCTGTCTGTGATTGGTCCGCTGAGTGCTCCCCTCTCCCTCCTCCTAGAGCAGTGTTCTCCAACCTTGGGTCCCCAGATGTTTTTGGCCTACAACTCCCAGCATGCCCCAGCCAGCATAGCTGGCTGGGGCATGCTGGGAGTTGTAGGCCAAAAACATCTGGGGACCCAAGGTTGGAGAACACTGTCCTAGAGGAATCTTTGACCCTTTCTCTATCTCCCTGTAGCTGATCAATATCCCTTTTGTTGTCTGTTTCCACTGGGGGGGGGGAAGCTTCCTGTATATGTTGTCCCGTGCTTCTCTGCCTGTCACTTTTCCTGCTTTTGCCTGGCTGTTTCCATCACCACAGAGAAGCATCCCCCCCCCCCATCCACCCATCCACACCACGATCCTGGTGCCTCTAGTATGAACTGAGGCTTGGACTTTCTCCTAACCCAGCCACCACTCCCGACCTCGCCACCTATCACAAACACCTTTTACGTTCCCCTTTCTCCCTCCTGCCTTTGTTCTCACCTGGTCTACCATACAGGTGATGATTATTAACACATTATACACCCTCCCCCACACTGCGTGGCGCCCCTTGTCCAAGCAGTGGCTTTTGATCCTTGCCCCCTCCCTCTCTGCACCGCCTGGCACCAAAGCTGCTCTCGCTCTCCTCTCTCCCTGCTGCCTTTGCTCCCATCTTGGCTAGGAGACAGGTGAAGGTTATGTATACTCTCCCCCCCACCATGCCTAGCTCTGCTTAACACTGCACCTCTTTTACTTCTTCTCCTCCCTCGCATCCATGCATGGCAGAGAACCTGCTATCTCTAGCAGTTCTCCTGTCTATCCTGCCTCCCACCTGTGTTACAAGTCTGAACTAGATCTTTTCCACACCTTCCCTACCCCAAAGCTTTTCTTGCTCCTTTAGCCAGAGTTTAGCCTTGACTTCATTTTTCCAGCCCTCTGCTTACTACCCAACTCCCTCCTCCCCTCCCCCCACCAAATACTTGTAAAGTTCTCAAATTGTAATCTACTCTTCTTCTATTAAAAGCATACTTTATTCTGAAAGAAAAAGACACAGTTTTGGCATTCTGACTGTAAAAGTAAAAAAGCATCCTACAATAGATTAGGGGACTGGAAACAAAGCCCTATGAGGGGAGACTGATAGAACTGGGCTTGTTTAGCCTTCAGAAGAGAAGACTGAGGGGAGACATGATAGCACTCTTCAAGTACTTGAAAGGGTGTCACACAGAGGAAGGCCAGGATCTCTTCTCAATCACCCCAGATTGCAGGACACGGAATAATGGGCTCAAGTTACAGGAAGCCAGATCCCGCCTGGACATCAGGAAAAAATTCCTGACTGTTAGAGCAATACGACAATGGAACCAACTACCTAGGGAGGTGGTGGGCTCTCCCACACTGGAGGCATTCAAGGTGCAGCTGGACAGCCATCTGTCATGGATGCTTTGACCTGGATTCCTGCATTGAGCAGGGGGTCGGACTTAGGGATGTATTTAGAGCCCTACCTGGGCTCGAAGCTCTCTGCGGCTTGGTCCTCCGCGGCGGCAGCCCGATCCCGCTCTTCTGAGCGGCGCGGAGCATTCTCCGCACCACTCGAGCCGCCGGAGCTGCCGCTGCTGGACCCACCACCGCCGGAGTCGCCGCTGGACCCACCACTGCTGGACCCACCACCGCCGCTGGACCCGCCGCCGCCACCGCCCGTCGTGTCACGTCCGGTGCGCTGGACCCCCGCGCTCTGTTTTTGGCAGGGGGTACCAGGGCAACAGGGCTTAAACAGCCCTGTTGCCCTGGTTTCCCCCACCAAAAACAGAGCGCGGGGGTCCAGCACGCCGGAGCAGGGTCCCGTCGCGTCACTTCCGCCATGCCGGAAGTGACGCGATGGAACCAGTGCAGGCGGCGCGGCCAGCTCGCTGCAGATGGCGAGAACCAAGGCCCACACTAGCCGCGGAGAGTTCGGGCCTCACTCGTGCCCGCGCGGAAGCTCTCATACATCCATAGTTGGACTCGATGGCCTTATATGCCCCTTCCAACTCTACCATTCTATGCTTCTATGATAAAAGTGAAGCAACCAGCAACGTGTATGTTGCTGGGCAGACATCGGAAATAGAGAATGGATTACTTGAGCGGCTGCTTGTTTTGCCACTCTTGTCATGTGACTCTGTAGGATTCTTGAACTACCAACGATAAAACAGCTCTCTCTGGTTCGGATGACACAACAAACAATCATTGTAAGAACAAACCCTTGAACATAGCATTGTTTCTTATCCTTGTTTCTGAGGACAAAACAGACCATTGTGACTCACAACAACCTGGGTTTAGACAACAAGACAAGCAACGGTTGTCTGTTATCGTTGTTTGCTTTTCGTGTCATCCGAACCCAGTCAGTGAGTAAAGACAGGATGGCAACTCCGGACTTAAACTGTTAATTTGGGCAGTATGATCTGGCCATGGTCAGGCATGCCTTAGTTACATCCCATTTGCACTACTGTAACATGCTCCACATGGGGCTGTCTTCAAAAACTGTTCAGAAGCTTCAGCTGGTCCAGAATGCTGCAGCCAGACTGTTGACCAGGGCCAGTTACAGGGAGCATGCGACTCCCTTGTTACAACAGCTTCACTGGCTACTGGTCTGTTTCCAGGCAGAATTCAAAGTGCTGGTTATGATCTATATGGCTTGGGACCAGGCTACCTGAAAGACCGCCTTCTCCCATATGAGCCTGCCCAGTCCTTAAGTTCTTCTGGAGAGACCCTTCTTTCAAGACCATCACCATCAGATATGTGTTTGGTGATGACCTGAGCAAGGGCCTTTTTAGGGGTGGGTGGGCCATCTGCTGGGACCCAACCTGCCTCCAGCTCAGCAGACACCACTGCTGCGCCCACCGAGCCAGGCTGAAAGATGGTGTGTGCTGCGCCACTCGCAGACTTTTGGGTTCCCAGTGGGCCGCTGCTTATGTAGAAAATGCCTTAAGATATGTCAAAAGCGACCGCAATTTGCGCAAATTGTGTAAATTGCAGCTGCTTTAGGTGTATCTTAAGGCATTTTCTACGTTAACAGTGGCCTGCCAGGAGCCTGAAGTAGCTTCCCCGCCTTGACTTGGGAGAATGCGAGTCGAGACAGGGAAGAGGTAAACGAGACGGAGTTTGGGGAGTCAAGCCCAGCTAGCCCACCAGATTTCCACCCCCCAAACAAAATCCTCAGACATCCCTAGGCCTTTTCAGTGGCTGCTCCCAGGGTGTGGTTTGCTCCCTCTCTGCTGTCCTTCTGCCAGCAGGCAAAGGCCGCTTTATTCAAGAAGGCCTTTGGCCTGTAAGTGGGTCTGTTGGGTTGGGTGCCATTTTTTAATTGTTATAATTATTGTTATTGTGGTTATTTTTATTCTGTAATTGTTATGTTTTATTGTATTTTTAAATGTTTTAATCAATTTTAATTATGCCATTTTTTAGTAGAAAGGCGGGGAACAAATCAAATAAATAAATAAAAGCTGGCCTGAAGAATTTGTGAATTAAATATATCCTGCAATTCACCCATCCATCTGTAATTTTTGTCTGCAATGGATTCCAAAGCTTCTTCATGGACGTAATGCTCCCTACTTTGGCAGTATTTTGGCTTTTAGCGTAAGAACAATGATGGCAACATATAACACATTATAAAAATGTCCATCATGCATGTTTTAAATAATATTATGAATGATCCAATGGCAGAGTTTTAAAATGCAGAAAATGTAGTATTTTTTGATAATGAGTTCTTCATTAATATTATAAGAGCCCTTGTTCAAATTTTACAGCTGCCAGTAGAAAAGCCATTTTTCTTTGACTTATTACTTTCTGCAGTGACATTTCTTTTTCTGGAGGATAATAATAATAATAATTACAGCATCTTTGTAGCTCCTAAACTCAGGTGTAGCATTTGTTCCACAGTCCTTGCTTAATGGAATCAGGTTTCTTTTTAGAACATGAATTGGCTGAAATTTCAGTTAATACAACTGGCAAGACTATGTTATGTATTTCCTTAAGATGATCCATACTAGAAATAAATAAAAAATAAAATAGAGAGCCAGGCAAGCTATTTTCATTATTGACTTCAATCACAGTACAATCTTGTCCTACCAAGTGTGTTTCCAGGTAGAGTTTAAGGCTGTCTGTTTCTGCCTTAGGTGGAGTCCAATTCTCTGTTGTTTCCATGGCTTCATTTAACCAGTGAATGAATTCATCCAGCTTGCTGACAAATCCCTTTCATAACAAGAGAAAAGAACAAGAAAAAGCCAAAGGCATGGCTGTTAGTAAAATTATAATCTAGAAACTACATTGTTTTAGAGCCGGTGTCAAGGGTAGGCATGGTTGGGCATCTGCCAAGGACCCACACCCAGCAGGGGCCCACTGATAAGAGCTCCTGGAATTGCTCCTCATCTTCTTTTTTGCAACCTGCTTGTTCACCTCTTACTCTAGCCCAGATAGCCCAGATAATAGCGGTAAGAAGGAGGAGCAGTAGATACCACTGCTTACTTGCTCACTGGCTATCTGTCTGTCAAGCAAGCATATGCCTTGGGAACAGGCTATCTGAAAGATTGCCTTCTCCAATACAAGACTGCCCCAGTCTTAAGATCTTCGGGAGAGGCTCTTCTTTTGATACCTCCAACTTCAGAGGTACATTTGGTGGCCACGTGAGAGGGCCTTCTCAGTGACCACTTCCAGGCTTTGGAACTCCCTGCCAAGGGAGGCTAGGTTTGCTCCTCCTTTGCTACCCTTCCACTGGCAGGCAAAGACCACTGTATTCAAGAATGCCTTTGGTGTGTAAGGGGATCTGTTTATGATTGTAAGTTGCCTTGAGTGCCATTTTTCTTGGTGGAGAGGTGGGGGTACAAATTAAATAAATAAATGGTGAGAAAGAGGATGAGGAGCAATAGCAGCTGGTGATAATGGAGGCAAGAATGTAAACTCACTGAGAGAAGGGGTCCATAGATGCTGCTGCCTTGCCCAAGGGCCCTCAAAAACCTCAAGTTGGCATTACACTGTTTTCATGTGTTTGTTTTGACCCTGGGAATATGGTACTACTCTGTGCCCAGCAACATTACTAAAAGAATGTATTGGTCTTTGGTGATAAGGATAGGGAAGGTTGGGCATAGAATATATTGGGATAATCTAGGGTAGCAGTGTAGCCAATCTACACAGTATTTATACTATTTTTACCCCACTTATCAGCCCCAAAAGGCTCCCAGAGCAGATTAATAATGGGCCAGTCCCTGCCCTCAGGCTTACAATCTAAAAGGCACGACACACAAGGAAAAGGGATTGGGAGGGAGGGAGGGGGGGAGAGCAAAACTCAGGCACCAGTTCTTAGTTTCAAAGTCCTTATATGTGTTCTTTCTGACAGGGAAGGGCAAAACAAGCTCCCTGCAGCTGTTTCTTTTCTGGCTGATGTATGGGGCGAGGTTGATCTCCCCCTTGCCATGATGTTCTTCCTGGGAACATTACTCATGACAGTACTCGTCATAACCTTGGGAAACCCGTATTTCATTTTTCTCTTGGCAAGGATCGAGCGACAACACCAAATATTTGGAAGGAAGAAGGTAAATACAAGGAAGCCCAAATGTATTCCATATTTGACTCTCAGAATTTTGAAATCCATTTTATAAAGATTTTTCATGGGCTGGCACATCTGAGGGCAACCATTTCTGAATAGGAACAGTGTAGAAGTAGCACATGTGGCATATGCTATTTGTGGTTTTAAGCCTTGATATTGAATCAGATATCAAGGTGATATCCATGCAAAATATTTGCATCAATAAATGGAACAAGATTGTCACAGAATAAATCACTTTGGGAAGTGATATTAAATCACCTCAGTCCAGAAATGGTGATGCTTTTGTTGAAAAAACAAGCTTATAAAGCACAGTCTGGATTGAATCCCACAACTACAGAAAAGTGCTCTGTAGGACTAAACACCTACATCCAGCAGTCCCATCCGGCTCCTGCATTGCCACATCATGCCATCAAGCCTGTGATCCGTGCAGTCATCTCTGACATTACTGATGACTTCCTTCACTTTCACTGGTAGGATTAATCTGTTTATGAACGTGCTAGGAAAATTATAGGCTAGGTTAAGCAGTTTTAAGTTCCACTGAATTCACTAGTAATTTAAGGACTCTCTCATTAAAATTAAATAGAATTTTGGGTGTCATTTTGGTTGGATTGTGCCCTATGAGAGAAGTTCAGAGGTGGTGGTTGCTCCTTCAACGGAAGGATTTAAGCAGAGGCTGAATGGTCATCTGTCAAGGATGCTGTAAGTGCAGATTCCTGGTTTGACCAAGGGATTGGACTAGATAACCTCCAAGATCCCTTCCAACTCTAAAATCCTATTATTCTAATTAGCTTTATACAGTAAGATATTACTCTATCCATATCCTCCTCCCTGAATCCACTCAAATAGTTTTTTTTTAAAAAAAATCTCAGTCAAAATTAAGGAAGATCATTAAATGTTAGGACAGAGCATCACGGGCAAAATGGAGCAGCCAGGATGTTGGCTTGGCTCCACCTCACAGAGTCATTACTCCGGAGTATTACTCCAGTGTTATTCGAGCTACACTGGCTTCCAGTTTGTTTCTGGTCACAATATCAGGTATCAGAAAGCCTTACATGGTTTGGGGCCAGTATTTGAAAGACTCTCCTCCCAAATGAGTCTGCCCACCCTTACAATTGTTATCTGAGGTCTTGCTCAATATTCTTTTGCCTTCTAAGACACAGCTGGTTGGGAACTGGGACAGGGCCTTCTCAGTAGTGACCAAGGACTGCCCTTCCTCGAGAGGCTTTGTTAGCCCTCTCTCTTTTAGCCTTTGGTGGGCAACTGTGGCAAGGGCCATTTTTGCCCACTGGTGCCCTTCCACAGACCAAACTGGGGGTAGAAAAAATTAAAATTAAAAAAAAATCACTGGCTTGCCACCGAAATTCGGTGGCAAACTGCTCCCTAGCACTCAGTAGGGCTAAAACGTTTAGCTTCTTTGCATGCTAAATCTGACCGTTTCAATGCTCCATAGTGGCTATGGAGCGCTAAGATGGCCAAATTTGTTGCTCTGTTTTGTTTAACTCAATTCTTCTGTATTTATTGTGATTTTATTGTATACATTTGTATTTGTTTTTAATTATGTTGTAAGTTGCCTTGTAGCCAAATGGTGGGATATAAATTATACACACACAGACAGATACATACACACACACACACACACACACACACACACACGTGGAGGGACAAAGGAAAAGAGGCCCTTGGTGCTGAACATCTCGAGGTAAGCTGTTGCTTTGGCAAAAGAACTGAGGCAGTCGCCTTCATCCAAGAGTGCACGTATGCAGCAGTCAGGGCTGTACATGTATAGTCCTGTAAAAAAAAATATTATAGGAACATACGGAGGCACCTTATATTGAGTCGGACCATTCGTCCATCTGGCCCAGTGTTGTGCACATTGTCTGGAAACAGCTCTCCAGGGTTTGAGACAGGAGCGTTTCTCAGTCTTCACTTGTGATGCCAAGGATTGAACCTTGACATCACAAGAACCTCAAGGATCTTCCCCATGTAAAGCATGTGCCCTTCCTTGAGAGCTACAGAAGGGTAGGGCACCTTTGTTTTGCTGAGGGCCACATTCCCTCAAGGATAATAGGCATGGAGCTGCATGCCAGCAGTGGGCGCCCAGTGGTGGGCAGGCCAGAGCCAAAAGTGAGCAGAACCACCTCCTTTTCTCTTTCAGACACCTGCTTTTCTCTGTCTCTCTCTCCCTTCCTCTTTCACCCCACCCAGCAGGCTGGCAGTGGAGGGACAGATCACTCTTGTCAGAGGTCTGAACTGATTGCTTGCATAGGGCTTATGAAATTAGGCTGAGGGCCCACATGCAACCGCAGAGCCACAGTTTGTCCAGCTCCGAGCTCCAGCCCTGTTCCCCCAGTTCCCTCTTTGGAGGAGAAAGTGAAGGGAGGAGGGCAACTGCAGCTCATTTTACAACACTACCTACAGAAAAGACATGATTCCTTAACCAGTTAGGGAGATGCAAACCAAAAGCTGCTTCTCAGTACATATGGGCTCTAGCTAGACCAGGGTCAGGAAGAGGAGACTTCATGTAATGAGCAGGAGGTACAATTCACAATATAAGAATGTAAAAATCAAATGTAAACATTCCACAAAATGATTAATCATCATCATCATCATCATCATCATCATCATCATCATCATCATCAAAAGGACAATTTGGAACTAGATTCAACCTCTAAATACATTTGGAACTATATCCAATGTATAATTTGGAACCTATATTCAACTTATAAATATTATACTGAAGAATCCTATTTAAAAGTTCCATAACACCAGTATTCTAGATTTCATTTTCTCCATTATTAAGGGGAGTGGGGGAAGCCACAAAACTACATAATGAAAATCATAGTTGTAGGAATTATTTAAAACGTAATATTGAGGCACATATATACACAATGCTGAATGATAGAAAGCTGTGATAAGGTAGAATCATTTGTTAAAATAATACAAACGTTCCGCTTGCATTGTCAGCAGAGGATTTAATGCCACTATCACAACTAGATGTGCTTCTGGTAAACAACATCAAAGGATAAAAGAAAATCTAGAAAAAGAGACATATGAACAATATTATAGTGGCTATCCCTGTCACAGAGGGGGAAAGTCCATTTTCTAGTAGAAAGCACAAATTGCTATACCACCACTGTTTTTCAGATGATGTCTATAAAATTTTATGGTGACTATTCAAAAGAAAACAACTGCAGAAATTGAAAATTATTTCAAATACTAAAAGCCTGACACTGAAAATTACTGTTAGAGGATAGATAACATTGTCCAGTTCCTAAATCACATTCTCTAAGTAAACAGCACCATCTGGAGGCTTCATCACAGCATTGCCAAGTCTTACCAACAGTTATTCAAAGAAGGTGTTTACTTTTAAATACATTCTTACCATTCTTCTAGTAATTACAAAATTCCACACAGCATCAGTTCAGCCTTGGCTGCTTCTGGGCCAACATACAGTAACAGCTGACACATGATGACAGATGATGTTGACTACATCAGAAATATGCAACATCAGTAAACACAGTAAATTTGGAGCAACTGCTGGTATTAATTTAAAACTGTGCATCCCATGTCCACTCACGCTTAAGGTGATTAATAACTATATATAAGGGGCTGACATACATATTACATTATGTGTAATGTACCCTACTACAACTAAGTCTACAACATGAAGCTGAAATAGTTGCATACTCATCCTGTTTACTGCCTCTAGTTCTCTCCCCTGCCTCTGTTCTCTTCCTTGTATCTACACTTAGATTGTAAGCCCCCTATGGGGCAAGTATGTCTCCTTTCATTCTATGTGTGTGTGTATATATATATACACCTTGGATTGCAAGTAACTTGGTCTGAGAGCGTTTTGCAAGACAAGCAATTTTTAAATATAAATTTTGACTTGATAAACAAGCGACGTCTTGCAATACAAGTGGTAGGGATGTAACCGCCGCCTCGAGCAGGCGTAGCGGGCTGAAATCGGCCCCGCTCACACCCGCCAGAGACTCGCTTTGATATAAGAGTGTTTTGGATTACAAGCACGGTTCTGGAACAAATTATGCTTGCAATCCAAGGTATTACTGTGTGTGTGTGTGTGTGTGTGTGTGTGTGTGTATATATAAGTAAATATAGTACTTATATTTAGTAAATAAGTAAGTAAATATAGTACTTATATAGTACTATATATAAGTAAATAAATAAATAACCCACCCTGCTTTAACATCTAGTGCTAGTGATTGAGTGACTCCTCCCTACTTTATAAAGTCCGCATGAAAATGTGTGTGCATTTTTTAGTGCATTCCTCAAAATGTAAGCATTTTATTCGCGTTTGTATGTACTTTTCAAATTATGTGCATTTTTTGCAGGTGATTTCCCCTACGACAAAGCATTCTTGTGCATACTTCTCTGGTCATATGTGCATTTCCAATAGGCCGCTACTGCCTACTTAATTCTACAATTAATTCTACACTGGGACTCCCAATGAATGCCTTGCCCTGGTGAATGCATACATGTGTTCATGGCATGGTGGAGAGGAGGCTCCACTGGCTCCTGGGGATGGATGTACAGTGCACATCGACAGCACCATTTGATGTTTGCACTAGGGGAAGCCTCTGTAGCCTGGCTCACACACACAAAGAAAGGGCTGGGAATGTAATGCACTGCTGCTAAGCCAGTACTTGGGGCAGGGAATCAATCTGTTCCATGATTTAGTCATGAATGAATGATTTAGGGGCAGTTCACACAGTCATGTATGTAAACCGATCTTTCATCACTTATTCAACATTTGATTTGATGACTTTCAGAGAAAATGTGACTTGTCTCTGCTGAAAAGTATCATTTGAGAGTTCACATTAGGTGATATGAGAAATCTGTGAGAATTAATTGCTCAGATTCACAGTGATTGCACAGCAATTGCTCCTTCCAACACACATCCAAGAATGCACTCCCCTCTCCAGATCCAGTCACACTGTGGAAGGAAGCAGAGGTGTTATGAGTAGGGCTGTGCACGGCCCCTCCAATCTGATTCCGATCTGTGTAATTGGGATTGGGCCCAATTACGATTCAGTCCAATCTGTATCTATCCCGATCCGATTACGTGGAATTGATTACGGTAACTGAATCGATTCTGCCTAGTTTTTTCCATAGACTTGCATTGGGGGGGGAAACGTCTTTCACTTCTTCATTTTAAAAGATAGAAACATGAAACCTGGTGAGATTGCAGATGTCCTCGAGCTGCTTATGCCTCACAAATTTCAGGCACATGGGTATGGGGTGGGTGGGTAAACTTCACTTGTTGAATTTGTCCAATCCTGACAATTTTTAAACAAAAAGAAAGGGATTGCCCTGCATGCACTGACCCCCCACCCCCCATGAATACACACTTTCCTATGAGTAAGTCTGGCAGGAAAATGCTGAACAGAAGGGCAGCAGATTCAAACACTCCCTCACTCCCACAAACTGTATGAACAAAAGGACTTTAATTGTCCTAAACTAAATCCTAATAAAAGATTTTTAAAACAGGATATATTAAAGCAAAGCAATTAGGAGCCCGAGGCAACAAACAAACGCTCCTTCAGTCCTTCTTCCCCAAACTGGGGTCAGAAGAAAAGAAAAGTAAATGGATTTGTTTGTATTCAAAATGAAGCTACTCCTAAATGAAATAATATTGAGGAATAAATCAAAAGAAATCCAAAAAGAGACACCTACCCCCTATAATCTTCCTCTCTCCAATGCCACGAGGCAAGTGGCAACTGATCCAAATGCACATGGTCAGAGAAATAAACAGGGATGTTGAAGAGTCCTTGGTCTCGAGTCACGAGTCGAGTCACGAGTCTTTGGACCCGAGTCTCGAGTCCGAGTCCGAGTCCTTGGTCCAAAATGGTGACTCACGAGTCACGAGTCACGAGTCACTCCCAAAGCTGACTCCACGAGTCCCTATTAAAATCAATGGGGGTTTTTCCCAACAAAATAAGGCTACTTCACACTCAGAGCAGCCACACAGAGTAATCTCAGGTCCTTTCTCTGCCTCTCCCAAGTACGCAACACATCAATCAAAATAAATCTTGACACACTGTTGGGGCTGCACTCCTGGTAGCCATCCATAGTGGCCGAGCAGCAGCACACCTCGCTTCCACGCGCTCTTCGCCGGCAATCACGCTCCTCTCCACTCCTTCTGGCACAGCCCAGGGATGTTGAAGAGTCCTTGGTCTCGAGTCCCGAGTCGAGTCTCGAGTCCCATTAAAAATATTAGGACTCGAGTCCGAGTCGAGTCAGAGGAGGGACTCAGTCCAACTCACGAGTCGAGTCCTCGAGTCCGAGTCCCCATCCCTGGAAATAAAGCATGGATCTCCCTTAGCCCTCCTCCAGCCAGCGTTGCTAGCTATTGGAGAAGGGCAACTTCCTCATTAGTACCATTGGGCAATGGTGCTGCCAATAATACTCTCCTCCTCCCCCTCCCCATTCCATTCAGAAAGGGGGGGAAGGAGCTTCCTGCCTGGCTGCTCACCCAGATCGGAGTAATCACCTGTAATCAAACGGAACCAATGACAGGTGATTACATCTGATCTGGGTCTGGGTCGATCCGATTCGACCGTAATCAAAATGTAACCCGGATCAGGCCGATCCGATTCTGATTCGGGTTCGAGACGTGATTACGTGCACAGCCCGAATGCAAGGTGAAAGGGAGAAACGTGCTAAGCGAAAAGCACGTCAAATGAATCTTTACAGGACCATCTTCTATCTGGTAACCTGTGTCCTCACTGTGGGAAGCTGTGTGGATCTAGAATTGGCCTCCACAGTCACTTACGGACCCATCGCTAGAGTCTACACAATCTTCTTTAGAATTTCCTCCTTTTATCCCGGAAGACAATCTTACTCGGTCACGAGTGATCGCCTGATGATGATGATGATGAGTTATATGAGTCTCTCTTCATAGCACTAATCAGCTGCTGTTTAGCTAGGTCTTCATTTTTGTCAGAACAAGTCGATATGTCACTATTTTATTACCAGGCTCAGAAATACAAGTCTTGGAAGTTCATAATACTCAGCCCAAATATGAAGCAAGCATTATGACCCCCTAAATTATTTTCCAACTTGGAAGTTAATCCAAGCCAGAGAAGAATGTAACTTCTTCCCCCTCCCACGCAGCCTCCAAATCCCTATCCTCCTGTAGGTGGGTAGGTGGGAGGATGTAGCCATCGGTCCCCACTGTATTGCTGACTCTTTAATAGAGTTCCTTAGGGGAAGAGGGATATACAAATATAATAAATAAAAAAACTGGAAACCTGGAATTTATTTATTTATTTATTTAATACATTTTTATACCGCCCAATAGCCGAAGCTCTCTGGGCGGTTTTCCAGGAGAACTACAACAGTTAGAATTTGGCATGGCTACCATTTGAGCAGTATGGCTGGGATTTAAACAATAAGGGAGGTAACCCTGTTTTTCAAATCTAACTATATTTCCAGAGTTGATTTTCAGTATAAAATCTAATGCTGCACTGTGCCTATGATTTCCTGGCGTGAAGAGGTGTTCCATGACTTTAATTAGTATGCTTTCACTGGTGTTGAAATTAGTGCTGTATTAATACTTTTCATCATACAAATATATAGCTCTCATTTAGCCATATCTGTACCTCTAGCTGACTTTTAGAAAAAGAATAAATCTCTGAAAGAGCTGTGATAGCAACTGTAGGCCTCAAGAGGGAGCCACGCTGCCATGTCTACAAAAATATATTAAATGCTGCAGCAGCAGCAGATGCAAAAGAGAACAAAACACCCCCCCATTTTTTCACTTAATAAACAGGGGGGTATTTGCTTTGGGCCATCAACATATGATTTGCCACTGCAAATTTCCATGCATTGGTGTACATCTTCAGAAAAATGTGAGCTAGGGATCTGTCTGAAATGTACTTGTGGATAAGCCCTAACTACCTAAATATTCATGAAGCTGTACCATTTAAGAACAACATATTTTAGCACAGTACCACCCACAGAGTACCTGATACTCTACCTCCCACAGAGTTCCTCCCACACTCAACCTATGCTTTTTATGTGTTGGTAAAACCAGTTGTCTGCTTCTTCCCATGGTACCCGTTGTACTTGGTGTATAGGGTGGAGAACAGAAGGAAGTCATGAGGCAGCACAGCTGAAGCTAATTGGACTGCTTCAGTCAAGTCTTATGTTTGGTTCTTGCCCCCACCACCAGGGATGCTCAAGGATTTTGTTTGGCCCCATCTGGAAGTGAACTGATCCAGCTCGTACCTCCCAAAATAATGTGCACATTGGAACACAGTTATCGTTCTGGATGTGCACTTCTCTGAATTTTGTGATGGTAGATTTAGGCTTTAAAACTGTACCAAAATGCATATAAAATTTACATATTATAATAAAATACATATAGATATGTGTATTTTTTTTATCATAAAATGCATATTTTTCCATAAAATGCTTATTAAAAGGGTTAAAATCCCTTGCACATGAATGCGGAAATGGGGCTTATGAATGAACAGTTGTGAAACTGACACACTGAAAATCGTCTCATCTGTCCATTCCTACCCCCACACCCCACCCCGAACCTTGGCTGTCTGCTCTAGGCACAGTATAAATGAAGTGGTAAAGCTGTAAATTCACTGTCAATTTCTTCCTTACCTCCATTTTTTCCCATATAATTTCATAATTATCCTGGTGTTGTATATCTTGCATCAGCTGCTGAATTAAAGCTGATTTATTTGTGGTAGGTATTTCATTTTTATCAGAAGACTGAGTCACTGATGGTTTTGGGGGCCTGTCGTCTAGGTATTTTTTAATGCTAGATGAGGATGTACAAAGCTCTTCATCTGAAAGAATGTCACTGAGCGGGCCAGATTCAATGCTGTCACCTGTCGAAGATATTATGTCACTTGAAGAGCTTGGTGAAACTCTACCTAACCTTTTGTGCTTCTTTTTGATCTGATATGTTGGGTAAAGCTCAGAATCTGAGTTCATTTCTGATAGTTCCCAGTCATCGATGTTTTGAATGGCCTCCCCTTGAGGTTTCTGAGGAAGGAGTTTTGTCAAGTTTTCTAATTTTAAAGCTAATATTTCAGTCTGTTTGAGGTGCGACGGGAGTGCTAAGTATTCATCGGAACCATACCAGGCCTCAACAACTTTAACATCTGTATAAGTCGGAGAAGATGAGTGGGTCTTTTTGCCCTTACTTCTTGGAAGGACTGGGGATGAAGACACAGCAGACTCTGAGCCACCTGAAGAGCCGCTCACTTGGCTGTGAGCAGGTGAAGCAGAATGATCTCTTTCACTGCAATATTGGCCATTCAGTTCTTGCTGTTTACAAGGATCAGAAGCCGTGGAGGTTGAATCACTTTCCGTCCCTTCTATGGACTGCAAGCTACCAAAGGGGATTCCATTCTGCAAAGCAGTGACCCCTTTTTTGTTCACTTGGTTTGTCGATGTAGCATTTGATACAATTCCAGATAACCTGCACGATGCCACCTCCTCAGGAATGTCGTGTGACTTCTTGCACCTCAGTTTCTCCCTTCTAATGTTGTCGCTGGACTTACCTAGGCCTATGGAACATTCCTTAAAGTGATTCTGTATTGTGAACTTGAGATTCTGATCACTTATGTTGTGTAAACAATCACATGACTGACTGGTGGCAGAGGGACAGTGATTGTATGCCGTCTGTAAAGCCAGGCAAAGCTTGGATCTGTCTGGTGGATCTAATAGTGAGGGTGTGCTCCTACTTATTTCTGTCTTAAACATCAGAGAGATCTGGTTTTTTATATCATTGACTACCATGTCCGTTTTAAATATATCTTCTTTTAGAAACAAACCTCTTTTGGGTAAGGTGGGCTGTGTGGGAGAATCCTCATTGTAATCAAAACAGTCTCTTCTTGATCTCTTGGGAGTTGAGTTTTCACCATGAGGATGTTTGCTTTTTGCACCACTGGAGAGCAATGCACTGAACTCCTGTTTTAGTAATTCAAAGTCAGTTTCGCTGTCAACTGATACAGCAGAATCCTCAGTGCAAGGTGCTTTACAAAGAGATGAATTTGCAGAAATCTGCATGAGTGAAAGTTCAGTGGATACAGCAGATGATGCTTTGAAACTTTGGCCTTCCTCCTGGTGGTCCGTTAAGAAGGGTAAATGGATTTCTTTTGCATTAACGCTTTCATTACATTTGGAAGCAATTGAATCTGTTGCTACTGCCAGTAATCCCACACTTCTGATAAACTCTGGAAAGTCTTTTTCCATTTCACTGCAGCTCCAAGACTCAAATGGTTTCACTTTACCCTGACCGGAGGTCATGTCACCAAGAGCACCAAGCAAGTCCTCACTAGGGCTGTAGTCAGACAGTTCAAATGCAGTAATTCCACAATCTAGTGACAAGTAATTTTGAGAGCATTTGATAGTTAGCTGTCCTGAGTCATCCACTTCTGTTAAAGAGTCAAGCCGGTCCTGTGACAAAACAGAAACAGGAAAAGCTTTTGTTATTTTGTTGTTGTTGTTTTTGGAAAAAGGTATCATGAGTTGGGGATGGATTCCATGATTTTTTAAACCTGTCACACTAAACGTCATTTTAATTGTTTTTCTTTGAATTGTTGTACACTGCCTTGGTGACATTTGAGGAAAGGCGGTATATAAATATTATAAATAAATAATAATAAATAAACATAGCAAATACAGAATCAGGGACAGTTTTATTCCACTGCAAACCAGAAATCACTGGATTGAAGCCTTAGTTTAAAGGTTGCTGCTTTTATTTAGTAATGCCTCTGAAACTTGAGATTTAGTCTATTTGTAATTCTAGTAAATCTAGTAGGTTCATAACTCTTGAATGTATAATGAGCCCTGACTGCGATCCAATGAACTTTAATAGAGGAAAATGCATACATATCACACACGTTTCTCTCCTAATCTATGCATTTTTGTTTGCAAACTTCAGAGAAGTGTGAAAACTTATGGCTAATTGCTTTTCAGTTCATGCATTAGTTCAAAAAGTGTAAATTAGGTTGGTTTGTAGTGCATGAAACAAATTTCTACATCTGATGCAGTTTAACGCTTTAGGGTGCAATCCTATGCAAGGTTAGACAGAAAAAAAGGCCTACAACTCCCAGCATGTGCCAGCCAGATATGTTGGCAGGGGCATGCTGGGAGTTGTAGGCCTTTTTTCTGTCTAACCTTGCATAGGATTGCACCTTTAGTTACTCTTTGCCAAAAGACCCAATCATTTTAAAGTTGGGATCTGTAACCATTCAAAAATCAATCATGTTTCAAGAAACAACCATGTATATTTGCATCTGCCCATGATTCCATATCAATCTACTATTGTAAACAAAGTATATGTGATAACAGCCAATCAGAAAAGGATGCATCATGACGCATGATATCATAATGCCCAAGGTTGGAAAATATCTGCATTACACATGCTATGCTCCCAGGATTCACTTTGGTGATACACTTATACAAAAATTTGAAGATACTACGAATTCTCATAAGAACAGAGAACTTCCATCCTAACATTGGATTCGTGACTCAATGACAAATTACGAATTATGACAGGTCTGTTCTCCCACTACTTGTATTAGCTTATACTGTTGTATGATTGATGTGATGGTTTTAAATTGTATTGTTTACAATATACTGTCTTCGAAGATTTTAAATCAAAAAGCGGAATAGGAATATTTTGATAACAAATAAGTAATACAATTATGCTGTAACATTTCTGTTTTGTGATTCTAATAGTTTGTATGAATTTTTAATAGTTTTATATGAAACCTATTAAAATACAAAGTGTAGAGGGGGAAGGGGAAGAATCCTATAGATATTCATAGCAATCATCCCCCAATCAAAATATGTTGTGGGATAAGACTTGTACCAGAAGTCCAATTTCATTCACTTTAGTTTCTTTTTTTAATTTATTAGGTCACAAAACTACTAGGCATCAAGACTCAGGGCCAAACTAGACTGTCCCTTGATACATAGCATGCACTACATATCTTGTTTTCCCTTAATTACAGGTGTGTGTGAGAATCTTACTTGGAATGGAGCACGTCAGGAGGGGCAGCTTAGCTCTTCCCTCTCCAGTGTGATTGGGACAAACCTCTCTCTGCATGCGGCTAGAACACTTACACAAAAAGTCCTCATTGGCACCAATGGAAACTTTTCAGTTGAGTGTTCTAGTGCACTGGGTGGGGCTCTGATGATGCTAGAGAGGGAAGCCTCCCTCCTCACATGCTGCATTTCAAATAAGATCCCTGTCCTGTAATTAATTAAAGGAAAACAAGATACGTAGCTACATGTCTAGTTTGGCCCTCAGGGCTACTTCACACAATATAGATATTGGTTTTATGCAGGAATACCATATGTACACTAAGAATAGTATCAGCTGACCCCACAAGCCAATCAGGATCTTATAGAGCCTGAGCCTAAGAATGAGATCCTCACCCTCCCCATCAAAGGGAGTAGAGTAGTAACGCATACTCTTGATGCTTTGCTTTGCCTCATCCCATCCCACCTGGACTGCTATCTTCTCTGGACTCAAACTTCGGTACAGTTCTGACTATACCCTTGCTTCTGGCTCCTTCAATCCTGTCTTTCCTGGAATTTGACCTTCAGCCTGGCCCTGAACATACCCCTGTGTCTGTTCCCTCAGTGAACAGCTTCCTTTGGTTTCAGACTACTGCTGAGTGCTGGCAGATAACATGGAAAGAAGAGGCAGTACATAGATAAGAAGCCAACTGTCCAAATACCCATTCAGATAACATGTTATTTATCTGGGACTATTTAGCTTAGAAAAAAGGTGTAAGGGAATAAGGGGAGAAATGATAGAGGTGTACCATATTATGCATGGTGTGGAGAAAGTGGATAGGGAGACATTTTTCTCCCTCACTCATAATACTAGAGCCCAGGGTCATCCCATGAAGCTGATTGGTGGAAGATTCAGAAAAAAGGAAGTACTGTAATTCTTCACACAGCACATAGTTAAACTATGGAATTCACTTCCACAAGATGTAGTGATGGCCACCAATTCGGATGGCTTAAAAAAGGATTGGACAAATTCATGGAGGATAAGGCTATTAATGGCTACTAGTCCCGATGGCTGTATGCTACCTTCAGGATCAGAGGCAGTATGCCTATGTAAACCAGTTGCTGAGGAACATGGGCAGGAGGGTGCTGTTGTATTCATGCCCTGCTTGTGAGTTTCCCATGGGCAACTGGTTGGCCACTGTGTGAACAGAATGCTGGACGAGATGGACCTTGCTCTGAACCAGCACTGCTCTTCTTATGTTTGCCACTACTGTAGCATTCTAAAGGACTCAACCTGTGGCTCCTAGACATCATATTGCGACTTGCCACACCATATCCTTACTCATGAGGAGTGAGGAGCAGGGATGAGGAGATTTGCAGCATGATGTCCTTGAGACACATAGTGAGGACTTCTAAACAACATAGTGACGAGAGAGATCAGTTGCCACAAGGAGGTCATTTTTAACATCATTCCCTTTGCCAGGGGTCCCTAAACTTTTTGGGCCATTGGGCACATTTGGAAACTTTGAGAATGTGCTGTGGGCACTTTCAAAAAATGGCTTCCATAGTGGGCATGACCAGTAACAAAACACCTATTTCCCAGAAGGCAAATTGCTGAGGCTCAAAGAAAAGTAACTTGCCCAAGAACCTCAGTACGAATCAGAGGTGCTGTGTGAGTTCTAAGACAGAAAATGACTCTTTTTGAATGTAGTTTTCTGCTCCAGCACCCATTTCACAGAAGGCAAACTGGTAATGCTCAGTGAAAGACACACACTGGTAAAACACACCTCACATCCACACACCCAAACCCCAAGGAAACACACCAGGCAAAACACAGACCACACAAAACTAGCTCACACACACAGACACCACATTAAAAACAAACACTAAGGCAGCCCCACCATGCACAGCACAGGCAAAACACTCCCTTGCTCTCCATCACCCCCTCTAGCCCCCTAGGATGTTCCCTATCACCCCCACCTTTTTTTCCTGGGTGGCTGAGCATACTTCAAGACAAAGCACCGGGCTGCAGCCACTCACCATTTTTATTTTCTAAGAATTCCTCTGAGGCCTAGATGGGGACCACAGGAATTCTTAGTAATAAAGATGGTGCTGGAAGCTGGAGCTTCATTTTACAGTATGCCACCAACCTAGGTGTTTGTTTTTAAGTTTTTACTTTTAAAAAAATCTTTTAAAAATCGGGAGGGACAGGGAGCCTTGTTGGGGACCCCAGTCCTTGATTAATGTGGTGTAATGTGATGTGCTCTGGCCTTGAGTGCATAGCTAATCAGAAATCTCTCACAGACAGTAGGCCTTCTTATCGCACAAGGAAACTCTGCAAAACTCTGCCCAGGCAACCAGAAAGAAGGGTGTGGCAGTTTCACCACTGCAACATGAGCTCTTGGAAGACAAAAGCCTTGCTAAGCTAGGGCACCTGGCCAGACTAGCTTTGTCACCCTGGGACTAGGACCAGAATCTTCACAAACAGCTTTAACAAAGAATGTAATGGCTCACAAAAATGAATATTAATGTCTGTCAAAACTTGTTTACATCTTGTGCTTGGAAAATAGCTTTCTTTGGCATGGAAGACCAATTTGTATCCATCTAGGAAGGATTGTTTTGACAATGATGGTCTAGAGGTACTCCCTGGCAAACTGTCTTTTTAGAACCTGTGTGTTTACACCAGTAAAACGGACTACCAGCCAAAACCAGATCAAAGGCGGCGGCAGCAGGCAAGAGGCAAGTGTAGACAGGAAATGGAGGTGGGAGAGGAAGGGAGTGGGCCTATGTATGTCTGTTGGTCTCAATTTAAGAGCCACCTACTCTCTTCAGATCAACTTCTGTGACAGATAACCATTGATATTTTTATTATCTTTACCAAGCCTACAGTGCTTTTGCAAGTAAACTTGTTTAAGACTACTAGTTGGTAGCGAAAGGGGTGTTGGACTACAACTCCCAGCATCCCCCAGCCAGCATGGTATCTGGAAGGCACCAGGTTGGGGAAGGCTGACATAGAACAACAGAGAGTTTGTGAAAACAGCTTGGACTTTTAAGTCTGTACAAATCTTCCACATTCCATGTTTGCATATAGTAGAACCAGGCTCTTGATAGCTGTGAGTAAATGAAGATCTAAAGATGAGTTTGAACTTGCCATGTTTTTGCCTGGAGACTGGATTTAAAATTCAAATTCAGGAATCTGAACAAGGTACATCTTTGATGTTGTCAAAGGACTTGATCCTGTCAAACCACAACATCCTTCTGGTTCTGCGCCATGCTAGAGAAAATCCAAATCTCTTACTACAGCCTTAGGTAGCATCAATTGGCCTTGCCCACACTTTATCCCTTTGGTAAGATGCTCATTTAAATTGGGAGCAAATAAGGAAAGTATCTCTCTCGGCACCAGAATGTAGAATTCCCCAGTTAAGAACTCAAAAGACATTAGATGATATCTTATTAAAAATATATATATTATACAGGACCGGTGCTACCATTAGGCCAACTAGGCAGCTGCCTAGGGCGCAGGGCTAAAGGGGCACCAGAAACGCCTTGAAAAAAAATACAGCACTCTCAAGTGGGAAGGGGGGCGCGCTAAATATCTGATCTTGCCTAGGGCACCAAACTGCCCTGCACCGGTCCTGATATTATAGTACTTTTGGGATGGCGCTTTCTGCCTCCCCACATCTTTTTTCCTGGCAGCACTGAACAAGGGCCCTTGTGTGAGAGCTAATTTATACATAAAGATGGCCATGAGGAGGCTACCAAGAAGCATTGGTGCCATTCCTGTTGGCATCTTGCAATCAGTAGTGCAGCTAGAGCTGGACCTCAGGTCTAAAGTCCAGGGTCCAACAGCCCAGTGGGGACCCAAATGACCACCCAGAGAGGCGCAGGTGTTGGGAGAAGTGGAAAACAGGCCAACCATCAGCACCTGGGCTAGCATGGGCATGCCAGGGCTCACTGAGACTGACACGTCCTGCTGCAACATCCTTTCTTTCTTCTTATTTTTAAAACCATTTCATAAGGGGGCAGCTGGGTGGGCATGTTACATGGTTACAGATGCTCATTTTATTATTTTTACTTTAAAATATATATTTTCCTTTTCTACAATAAAATGGTGACTGTTCTCGAGTAAATATCTAAAACTGGGCTCCCATAAGACGATTAAGTCCAGGGTCTGAGATGACCTAGCTGCATGACCGCTTGCAAACCCGGTAGAATTCTGACTGTCAGAAGCAGAACAGAACCAGATGGCTAGCATAACATTTAAAAAGCTTTTGCCTTGTAGCATTTCCATGTCAATCATCTGTAGAGGAAAGAAATGTCACACTGGCATGCAGGTGCTGCACGCTTATGGGCTGGTCAATTGGATAAGAGCCTTTTAAATATGATGCCAACAAGTGTGGAGTTCTTGTGTGCTTTTCAGTAGTCTCTACGTTGCAGTCATCATGTTTAAACTGGCCTTGAAACAACAAGTTCCATGTGGTGTTTCTAAGTCGCTTTTGATGTGGGCTCTCCTCAGCATAATGCCAAAAGTCATGATGCTGAATGGGCAGGAATGGGTTATTATGGCTGATCCAAAGTGCTCCAGGAATGAAGCGTATCCATAGGATTGGAATGCAACACGGTGGTGCGGAACACATTCCATTTTGAATAGATTACAATGATTTAAATTAGATTTATGACACATGTTTTTGAGTTTCAGGAGAATCCTGCCTATAATGAATGCATGCACATTTGTGCAATCATGGGGAAAATGTGAATCTAAAAGGTTCTTTTAACAGTGTTGTTAATGTGAACCTGCAAGTTTCCATTAAGAAAAATGTTATGATTGATGCATCATAATTCTGTGCTAATCACAGAATGTAAGTAACCCACATAGCTACAGTCCAGGTATCTTTACAACTTAGGTTATAGTGGCTTTTGGGTTTAGCTCTACACTCATTTAGGGTTTTTCCCTGACATAGCAGCTTTGAAGCAAACTTGACAAACCCACACTTTATTTAAGCTGCTTCAGTCATTCTGAATCCATGGCTGCAGCCCTAATTTAAGATTGACGGCATCACCCAAAAATTGACTGACAGCACTGTGCAGGAGTTTGCTTGAATTGCCTGAACTAAGCATATTCTGCAGTAGTAGCAAAAGTAAGTGGATTCCTTTATGGAGAGCTTGAATGTGCAAATACAAATAAGGATTAGAGTTCAAAAAGTAAATTCTTACGTTTACTTGCCATACCTCCTTTGTTTCCTCTGAAAAGGCTTGTAGAATATCAGTCTGCCTGGTGTAATTCCCATTGGCATCCTGCAGTCCCTGTAGAATTCTCTCTCTCAGAACCAGGACAGAAACTCGAAGCTGGTGCCAAAGAATCTGCACTGTATGGATGTCAACAATCACATTGACAGAGTAAGACAGAAGCTTCAGGGAAAATTCCGTCTCTAGAAGCGCATGGATTTGTTCAACGTGATCAGAGATATCTTCACATATATCCTGTGAGAAAGGGAAAAAAGAGAATATGAGCCACAAGGATGTACAACAAGCTGGTCCTTCATTGTTAATTACATTTTTAAATTTCACAAACTGGGGAGTCCATTTAAGTATCTGTAAAGGGTTGAATGTATGCACTTATGCTTTTTTGTTACAGCAGCAGCATACGCTGCATGCTGCCATCAGTGACCACTTTTGATGTTCTTCAAACTGCTAGAAAGTTGGCATGTTTTGACACTGAGGAGGCATTTTCTATAGGTTGTATGGGCAAGGGGTGTTGCCTTCCCCTGCAGAACACAGGCCGGCTGTCTTGCTGGGTGGGGATGATGGGAGTTGTAGCCTCGCACACCTGGCAGGCACCAGGTTGGGGAAGGCTGATCAATAGCAAGCTGGTGAATATTTGATCCTGACAGGAACATATTTTGATCCCTTCAGACCCCGATTCTATGATATCCTATACTTAATCCTGGCTGTAGTAGGTTAAACTAACCATCATCATCTGTTTATACAGCTTCTCCCCAGTAAATTATGCCCAAAGCAGCTCATAACAATAACAAGATATCTAGGGATGTGTGAGAAATCCGATAGGGGGGTGAAAATCCAATGGATTTTCTTGACTCAGCCCCACGGATTCCGTTCCGTCAACCCTGTGCTGGCACCGACTCGATCTGACACGAGTCGAGCTAGCACGTAGACTTCCTTTCTTATACCAGGCCACAATTTGCTTTTCTTTCTTTTCTTTTTTTTAAGCTGGGCAGATTTGTGCAAAATGTGGGCAGTTCAGAAATGTGTTGAAAGTCTGTCGCGCTCAAATGGAATGAGTTTTCCAGTGTCTCACATCCCTACATACAGCAATAATAGGGGCAATAACAATAATCATGATAACACAGATCAAAACATAACACCAACATTTCTAAACAATGCATTATCAATTCATTCCAACAATTCAAAATAAAATCAACATTTCAGAAGGCCAATCAAACAATATCACATAACAATAAACAAATAATTTATTTGTTTGTTTTATTTGTTTTAATTATTTCTTTTATTTATATCCCACCCTTCCTCACAAGGAGCCCAGCGTGATGAAGCAATTCCACTAAAAATTCACATTGTGATACTAAAGAATACTAAGGAGCAGAAAAATTAACATATCTAGCCCAAAATTAAATTTACCCTCAGCAGTTACGGTACTGCCAAACAAGCCAGGTTAAAACGCACCAACTCCTCCATCTCACAGACACAGCACTGTATCTCCAGCTTGGGGCAAAACTAGACGTTATGCTAAATGTGTAGCATATAGCTGACCCTAATAGTTTTATTTATTCTGCAACTGCATGTGGTCCTGATTCAGATGGGGACACAACTGTTTTCCCTCTGAAATTCCACCTCCCCCATGTGGAGGGGTTAAGTAAAGGAGAAAACATTAAGAACATAGAGCCATGCTGGATCAGACCAATGGTCCATCCTGTCCAGCATTCTGTTCACACAGGGGCTAACGAGATGCCTGTGGGAAACCCCCAAGTAGGACATGAGTGCAATAGGCATAGCACCCTTCCGGTTGTGTTTCCCAGCAACTCAGGTACCTAGACATAGTGCCTCTGATACTGGAGGAAACATGTAGCCATCAGGACTAGTAGCCATTTATAGCCTTATACTCCATGAATTTCTCAAATTTCCTTTTAAAGCCATTCCAATTGGTGTCCATCACTAAATTTTGTGGTAGCAAATTCCATACTTAGACTATATACTGTGTGAAGAACTATTTCCTTTTATCTGTCCTGAATCTCCCACCAATCAGCATCATGGGATGACCCCAGGTTCTAATTATTATAAGAGAGAGAAACCTTTCCCAATCCACTTTCTCCACACCATGTATGATTTGGTACATCTCTAACATGTCTCCCCTTACTCATCTTTTTTTCTAAGCTAAATGGTCACAGATGTTGTAATATTTTGTCACAGGGGAGTTGCTCCAGTCCCTTGATCATTTTAGTTGCCCTTTTTGCAACTCTACATTATCCTTTTTAGGTGCGGTGACCAGAACTGTACACAGTATCCCAAATGTAGTTACATATAGATTTGTATAAGCACAGTATGATATTGGAAGTTTTATTTTCGATTCCTTTCCAAATTATGCCTAATATGAAATTTGTCTTTATTACAGCAACTGCACACTGGGTTGAGGAACCCCAAGATCTTTTTCTAGGTCAGTCACCACTAGCTCAGATCCCATCAGTCTATATATGAAGTTGTGATTTTTTGACTCAACATGCATCACTTTACATTTACTTACATTGAAACACCTTTGCCATTTTGATGCCCATTCTCCCAGTTTAGAGAGATCCATTTGGAGCTCTTCATAATTCCTTTTTGTTCTAACCACCCTAATTTGGTGTCATCAGCAAACTTGGCCACCTCTTTGCTCACTGCTAATTCCAGACCATTTATGAACAAGTTGAAAAGCATTGGTCCCAATACAGATCCTTGTGGGACCTCGCTGTTTACTTGGACTTCCAAAGCCTATAGTAGACTAAACAATGTCTACTGGATCACTCCTGTCCACATATTTACTGACACTCTCAAAGAACTCCAAACGGTTAGTGGGACAGGACTTACCTTTGTGCAAGCCAAGTTGATACTTTTTCAGCAGGGCTTGTCCTTCTATATGCTTACTAATTTTATCTTTAATACTGCTTTCCACCAATTTAACCAGAACATATATTAAGTTAACCAGAACAGACAGTTAGCCAACAGAGACTTCCCCCGCTTTAATTTCTTTTTTTCCCCTTTTTAAACCCCCTCTCCCTGCTGCGGTATTTCAGGGAGAAAGTGAGAATTGGGACCATGCACAGTTACACTAGAGTAAGAAAAACAGTCGGGTTCAACTATACCCTAATGTGTTTAGCATAACCTCTAGTTTGGCCCTGGGTCAAACTACATGTTCTGTTAATTGTGTAGCATGTAGCTAAGGATTGTCATTCCTTTTCTTTACTCCATAGTGGCTGGGTTCATGCGTCACTTTAAACCCACGGAGGTTCTGGAACCTCTGTGGATTTAAAGTTGCCCCGGGCCCTGGCTGTGCCCGCTCACAGCGGGGTCTGGAGGCACCGCCTCTCCCCTCATCCTCCCTCAGTCCTCCCGTCCGATATCCCAGGGGACACCATGCAGGAGCACTGAGGGCAGCGAGAGGCTATGACAACTGGTGAAAGTGCTGTTCTTGAGGCCACTACTCACCTGAGTTGTGGCCCTGCCAAGCAATGGCAATGGGCACCATGGAATGAGAAGAAATGTAGTACCACTGTACTTGTCCCAGGCCTTTCTCAGTACGACCACCACAACGGCCACCCCAAGAAAGGTTCCTCCCCATCCCATCTCACCGCCCCCACCTCACCCCCCGGCTGTCCCCCCTTGACTTACCTTATTCTCCAGCGGCAGTGGCAGTGTGGCAGTGTACCTCTTTCTCGCTGAGCCACAAGCAGGAGGAGGCTGCATGGCAGACCCCTGCCTTGCCCCCTCCTGCTGCTGACTGGCACCCATGGGTAAAACAGTCAGCGATGGGGGGGGTCAGGCGGATTGGCCACACAAACTGCCAATCAACCTAAGCACTGGTTTAGTGTCACCAGCGTTAGTGATGTTGGCAGGCGCACTTAGGTCGATTGGTCACGTGCGCCCAATTAGTGGTGTTGGCGCTGCCCCTCAACGCCACTAATCCTAAGCACCATAGAAATCTCTATGAAACCATCCCCCCTTCCCTGGGCGCCCCCCCGGACTCACCTTATTCTCCGGTGGTGGCAGTGAGGTTTGGCGGTGGCAGCAGCAGGCTTTGCCAGGCGCCACCTCCCCAAGCAGGAGGAGGCCGCGCAGCAGACCCCTGCCTTGCCCCCTACAACTGCGTACTGTGAGCCAGCGATAGGAGGGGGCAAGGTGCTTAGGACTAGTGGTGAGGCAGGGGAGTTCATGGCAGACACTGGGGGCTTCCCCCATACTGCTGCCCTGCATTGACAGCAGCATGCGGGGAAGCCGATGACAGCCAGCGAAGTGCCGCTTGAGCACTTGGCCGGCTGTCATCTTCCAGAGCCCTGTGGCCAGACCACCCACCTCATCCAAGTCCAAAATTAGATACCTCATGGGTCAATAGACCACCCACCTCATTCAAGTCCAAAATTAGATACTGGTCATATCTGTGCAAATGTCTTAATGCAGTCCCACACACACATAGTGCTTTTGCAAGCATTTCTCTCCCTCCTTTGCAACTAAAGACAAGACTACCACTTATAAATAAGTGTGTAAAATGCAGGTCAGTGGTGAAAGGTGTTAGGGGATATATCCCATATACTTTTTTTCTTCTTCCATAAAAATAGTATTTCATGTTAACGAAGTATCAGACTACATGTACATATTATGTTGATTACTTCAAGTGCAGGTCCCCTATTTTTTTTTTAATTTACTCCAAAGTATGCATGCAGGACCCCTGATCCAGATCAGGACCACTGCAAGTGAGGAGGGGATGTTTAAGCCTTCTGTCCCCATCTGCTTCCCTCCCCATATCTCCCATACATAAAAGACAGTTTTTAAAAAGCAAAAAGGCCTCCATTGGCACCAATGTTCCCAAGTGGGGATTGTTGTTTGGTAGTTGATGGGATATTATTTTAGAATTGTGTACATATGTCTAGCTGAAAATATCATTAAAAGGCACAGTTTGAAAACCAATGTATTGTGAGTCATTGCAACAGCAGAGCGCATATCCCAATAATAATAACAACAGATGTTGCTGGTTTTAAGTCTCGCTACATCATACATATAGTAGAAGCCAACTGGTATTACATATTAACAATTGACAGCCTGCCTCCTCTTGACTTCTTCAAAGGTATGTGAAACATCTAAAGCATGATCTGCAGCCAAGTGTGCATTTTCAAGAATGAAAAGAAGGAAGAGGGAAGCAAAACTTGTGCGACATTTTCCACGTAATGTTTAATGGCAGAGCACTTAGGTTCAAAAGGATAGTCTATAAGAAAACAAACAGTAATTCCTAAACCAACCAACCTAGGTCAATGTTGCATCTCAGTTGCTCCTAGAATATAGTTCCAGGGATAATCTCATGAACACTGAACAGTCTAGGGCAGGGATCCCCAACCTTTTTGGATCTGTGGGCACATTTGGGAATTTGAGAAACTGCTGTGGGCAGCACCACCACAAAAATGCCTAATCAGTGGATCGCTGCTGTAGCATCGATGGAGCTTAGGAGGCATCTTGTTCAGCTAAAACTTTAGTTTTGTTTGGACATGGCACTGTCTCTTTAATAAGGGATTGTCTAATTCAGCTAATTGTTGACAGTGCAATACAGCTAATGTTTCTCTTAAACATATGTTCTGGCAATGTCCAGTAGTTGCTGCTTTTTGGGAGGTTATTACACAACTAAATTTTGTACTGGAACAGTCTTTAATATTAACTGATGTACATGCTCTTTTAAATTATTTTCCTGCTTCATGGAAATTAACAAATGGAAGGGGAAATGGATTCTCTACCCTTTTTGACTGCTAAAATACTGAAATTACAATACTGGAAGGATGCACACTCACCTCCTATAATGCAGTGAATTGAGAACCTTACAACTCTTTCAATATATGAACTTCAAATAGATACTTATTTCGATATTTGGTCTGTTTTGTTGAAGCATATGAATAATTGCTAGAAAGTTGTATGCGTTTCCTACAAATTTATGTACCTCTATTAAAATAACAGAAAAAAATAAAAATAAATTTAAAAATTAAAAAAATATTTTGGATGCCTGTGGGCACAACATTGGAGACCCCTTTGCGGGCACTACTTTGGAGACCCCCTGGTCTAGGGATCATCTCATGGATCCCAGACCCTCCATTTAAACAAGAAGTAACTAACATTGGCAATTGTGACAATAATTATATTTTAATTATACTAAGTATGAATACCGGTAAGTGTTCTTGAAAACTATCACTCTCAAGATTTCTTTCTATGAAAGAAAATAATAGATTGGGATATCTTACAAAAGCTGACATGCCAGTTTTCAGGTTCAAGGTTTTCCCAAGACCCAAGGCAACTTCCAACATCTTAAAAAACAATTTTAAAAGTACCATTAACAGTTTAAAAGTGTAAAATAATAATAAGCAAGAGCAAGAGCTAATATCATGAACTATAGAATAGCATCCTATAATGCACCTAAGGCCTTATGAAAAAGTTTTTTTAGTTTTTTTAAAACTAATCTTCTAAAGACTTGCAGGGAGGAGGGTTGGCTGGCTTCCCTAGGCAGGGAGTTCCAGAAATAATGTATATGTTACAAGTTCCAAACTTCCCCAAGAGATGTTTCCCAGAGCATGTGCTTACCTGTATTTGCTTTCCTTTGGAAGGAGAGTTTTTATTATTTATTTTTTCAAAGCACATTGACCCCGCTCTTCCGCAGCCTATAGCTTCTACTCTGAGATCATTTTGGGAGGAAGCTTATGTGTTTCTGTAATTTGGGTTTATGTGAAAATATATGGGTTGAATGTTAGTGGAGTTACACAGAACAGCATTCTTACAAGCAGCTTTCTCAGACATTAAAATCTGTGTCTAGCTGCTATGTCTTTTGTTCTTATTTACTCTAGAGTAGGTACAGTGGGCCTGATGCAGATCTTAAAAGCCCCCCCCACCTTTCCACACACACTAGGGTCCCAATCCAAACCAGGCCCACTGCACCTACTCTAGAGTAAAAATGAAAGACGAAGAAGAGCCTAGCTGTTTTGGCCCTCATAACAGATCCCCAGAGAGGCAGCCCAGTACCTCAAGATGCTTTTAGCCTTCCAGAGCTCAAGCCTCTGCCTCTTTCTCTGCCTGTCTCATTCTCCAACTGTTGTTTCTCTCTTGCTGTCCTAAAACTGGCTTCTGCTGCTCTTTCCACAAACAGCTTACAAAATCCTAGCTGGGGGAGCAGGATACCCTGGAGCAGGGGTAGGCAATGTGAAACCTGTGGGCACTTGTGAGATTTTCTACCTAAGGTGTGAAAGTAACTTGGCCAGCCTCGGGTACTAATGCACATTAACTGGTGTGGGAGAGCACATACGTTTCCGCCTCAGGCAGCAAAATGTCTTGGGCTAGCCCTACTGAAAATTACATCACATGCTTCACCCACAGAGTGAGAGAGAGAAAAAAACTTAATAGGAATCCATTTTACAATAACTGCTGTGTAACCCCCCCCCCTTAATTAAATAGAGCTCCTCAGTTATATAATGCACTTTGTACACTTACACAACTATTCTAATTTAAAACATATCAGGCACATGTTTATAAAACTATGACTTTTGTGTTAGGCTGTATAGAAGCATCTTCAACCCTGGAATTTCCCAGAGTGTAGTAGCTGCGTCCACTACAACACCAACTGTCCACTTAACTCAGTCGGGCAGACAGCTGATCCAGTCCTTTACAGCTGCTACTATCTGTCATCTAAAGCCAGAGTGCTCTATGTTAACTTCGCAAAAAAAAAACCAACAAAAAAATCCAGTATAAACACTGCTGCAAACAAGAACCTTCACACTGACAACGCATTCCTAAACATGCTTACTCTGAAGTAAGTCTCAATGAATTCAACGGGATTTACTCTCTGCAGCTGCAGATTCCTCAAATCTATTTAAATCTAGGTTTTTCTAACCAGTTTTAAACAGAAAATGCTGGTGGCATTTCTCCTAGAGACGGGATACAACGCCGAGACATATGTGAAACCTAGTGGAAGATGAAAGGTTCTAGGACTCCACGGTTAACAACAGTGACAGAAGCAAATGTACTTTGGTTTATGTTCTTTGATCTCAGTGTAAACCCCCTGCAAGAAATAAGCCCATGCTCATTATAAATGACAAGCTTACACGCAAAACAAATTCATGGTTTAAGAGCATGTCTGCCTTGGTGAACTTTATTTTAATCATCCTATACATTCCATTGGGGAAAGAAATGCTAAACTTGGAAACATCATAGAATGTGTGTATATATATATATATATATATATATATATATAAAAACCAGTTTTATGTTCACATGGAGTTAGAACCCTATAATACTTGCTCTACTGATCCAAAGAGGGGAAAAATATATTAACCCAACTGTACATCACCAGAAATGGGGTTAGTGCTGTTACTATACCATAATAGCAATATCAGTGTTACTATACCGTAAGAGCCAGTGTGGTATAGTGGTTAAAGTGTTGGACTGGGACTGGGGATACCCGGGTTCAAATCCCCACTAAGCCATGAAGCGCACTGGGTGACTTTGGGCAAGTCACTGATTCTCAGTCTAACTTACCTCACAGGGTTGTTATGAGGATAAAATGGAAAGGAGGATCATGTATGCTGCTAGGCTCCTTGGAGGAAAAGGTGGAATATAATGTAACAAACAAATAAACAATAAGGGACTGGTTCCTTGGAGGGAATAATAACAGTAATATTCAGCCAGTGCCAGATTTTGGGGGGCCCTTGGGCAAGATGCCCTCAGTGGGCCTCCTCCCTGGATGGGTTCACTTCCTTCTCATTTCTCTGTCTGTTGCCTGTTCACTTGCCCTCTCCCTCTGAGCCCAATCCATACAACTGCCCAGAAGGAGAGCACAAGGCATGTGAAGGAAGCAGCTCTATCTCTTCTCCTCCTCCTCTTTGCTTGCACTTCAGAAAGGGCAGGTGGTGACAGCAAGGAGGAGGAGAAGGAGGAGGAGGAACAGGTCCAGGAGCCTCTGGTGCTTGACAGTGCGACCCCTGCAGGTGTGTGGGTCTTGTCAGGTGCTCAGTGATGCCTACCCCTGGTGCCGGCCCCGTACTTAGCATTTATATGGCAACTTTTGAATGTTCAAAGCAGTTCACAAATATTATATCAACAATCCTCATGACAACCCTGTAAAGTAGGTCAATTCTATTATTCCCACATTGCAGCTGAGAGGCTGCAGCTGAGAAACACGCTCTTTTCACACCACAACCATGAATGCATGGAAGTGGCTGTGGAGCTCAGGATCATGCTCGCTGACCCTCCCAGGTGTTCATCTGAACCTATACATAGAGTCTGAACTCGTACAGAGTGAATGTGCATCACCTCCAAGTACATAAGCCATACCCTGCCTTTTTCAGGGTAACAGATTTTGTGGACAGAGGCTATGCACACACAGTTTGAATGGATGTAGACTTTGTACACGTGCTCTCATAAACACATGGAGCTCGGGGCTGGGCCAGCAGGCATAATTTGCCCCCCCCCCTTGCCTCCACACATTCATTCATTACGGCAGCCTTTCTTGACCTGGTGTCATCCAGACATGTTGAAGTGCAACTCCATCATCCCTAGCCAGGATGATGGGAGCTGTAGCCCGGCACAGCTGGATGGCACCAGGTTGGTAACGGCCACATTATGGATTGTTGTATGAAAAGGGCTATCGTGGGTTGCCTCAGGCCACTTAGTGCACCCATGACAGAGGCAAGATATGAGCCAGCAGGGACTTTCCTAGTTCAGTCTCTTAGTCACAAACGTTACACATACTCTTGTTCTTCCTTCTGCCTTCATGAGCATGCAGCAAAATTGTTGCATCCAGCCACTAGATGTTAAAACCTGTGATGACAGGAAGGTTTGACATGTATGAATAAATCATTTTATGAACACACTGTAATAAAAAGAGCCATGAACCCATGAAGGTGAGCCCGTCGCTCTGTGAAAATGAAACACTGCAAACTGCAATAAGGTGACATGCATTGGTCAAGCGATATATATATATATTATATATATATATATATATACTGTATGCTTGAAACAAGAAAGTGAGGAGGTGAACTATGTAAGTGCCTACTGTAATTGATCTTACTTTCCATTTCAGCCACCGGGGTGCTGATATTGACAGTTGGACGTAATTTTCGCTTTTTAGACCGTTTATTATTACCACTATCCCACAATTTTTCCATCCAAACATCAAGAACCCCTGGGGCTTCTACTTGGAGTGGTGGTCAAGTTATCACTGCCATTTTAAGGAAGATTTGTTTTTAATTGGCATGTTATCGTAGTAAAAATTAGGAATAACATGAAATTATGTTGTTTGTTTTCTCTAGGTGATCAGTATGAAGCAATTCAAAGGTCCTGGTTTGGTGGTCAGAAGAAAAACCTTATTCATGTGTTATCCATATGTAGAATTTGCACGTAAGAAGGGGGAGCAGGACCATCCTGTGGCCACACCCCTGATATCCTGCATGGCAATAGCCACACCCCCTGGATGTCCATGCACTGGTGCAGACATCTGCACAGGGAAAGCCTCTGCAGAAGTAGTTGTTCATATCATATACAGACTTTCCCTATACAGACATGCATGCCAATGTGCAGACATCCAGTGCCCCTTCTCTACATATGCCCCTTCTCTACATGTGGAGAACACCCAAATTAGACTACTGGGTAGTATCCAACGACGCCACCACACTCCTGCCAATTCTGTTGTGCAAGTGGGGCCCACTGTGTGTGCAATGGGTATTTAGAGCTTCATAAAGCAAGTCCTGAAACAAATGAAAATGCTTGTTTCCAGCTCAGGACTGGTCGATGGAGCTCTGTTATATGAGCTCTGCTGACCTGCCCATTCCAGAAACTAGCATTTCCAGTCAGTTCTGGTTCCTATCCAAAATGCTAAATCCCCATTGCAGAAGTGGTGAGTCCAAGTGTTTATACCATAGCTGGTCTACTATGGTTACTTTCCAAAGATGAACCATGATGCAGTTGGGCAGGCAGTCTCTTCTAAGACTTCCTTTACTACTAAATTCAACAGAACGAGACAGGAATTCCATTGGATGTCAGCTGCCCCTAGAGGAAACGTGCCAAGTTGGTGGAATGAGAGATATTTCCGGGTGAGGCAACTATGGCCTTGAAATAATGAGGTTTCAAGTAACAAACAGAAAATAAAATCCTACTTAGATAGCAAAATGGCATACTATTAAAGATCAAACTATACATATATATTCTAAGAAGCATTAAGGTCAAGAAGTTTCTAATAAATATTAACTTAACTCTGCTGGTAGTAAATATTCTTCAGCATGTTGAGTTATACAATGCATCATACTCCTGCTATATTTCGAAGGTAAGGTATGTCCAAGGAAAATGCAAACCAGTTTTTTAAAGCAAATCTGATTATTCCCCCAATTTTATTGTTGTTGCATTTTAAAATCTCAGATGTGCTGTAATGTCTCTTTGCTGGATTTTTTCCTTCTAAACCTACATTCATTTTCTGGTCAGGCTACAAAATTAAGAAGAGTCCATTTTATCTCCTTTTCACACTGCCCATGTCCATACACATTCTTCACTCCAGTGCAAAAATGTCCAGAGAGGCACAAACACGTCAGACTGATTTCAAACTGTTCACTTGACAGCTATATGGAAAGGCAGCTAAGGCATTATCTTCATTTTGCAAGAAAAGGTCATCCCTTCCTTAAGAAGCCAAGAAGATAGGAGAAAAGATTTGGACTAGTAAACCTTGCACAGCTGAAGATCTGAGTCTAAGTGAAAATCATTTTTTTAAATAGATTTTATTTAATTATTATAAACTACATATAAAACTATAAAACACAAACATACAACTAAAATAAATCATAAGGTGCACCCCCCACCCACCTAGGACCAACTAATATACAACCATCCCTTTAATCAATTAAATTCCACATTCCAAAATATAACATATCCTGACAAGGCATACTCCCCTTCCCCTTTATTAATTCTGAAAATCATTTTAAAAGTCAGCTGACTCCTCCCCACCGCCCCCTCTTGCAATCTGTCCACATCTGGGGTGGTTTTCCATCCTTACTTGCATCACCTCCATTTTGAAACTGGCCACATATATTCAGTTCTTAACCTCTGCTACACCACCAATATTTTTTTTAAAAGACTCTGTTAACATGCAGCCCAACCATATTTATTTATTTATTTATTTCATTTTTATACCGCCCAATAGCAGAAGCTCTCTGGGCGGTTTACGGCAATTAACAAAGACAGTCCCTGCCCGCAGGCTTACAATTTAAAAAGACACAACACACAAGGAAAAAGGAGTGGGGAGGGAAGAAGGGGGAATATTAATTAATACCCCTGGCAGGGCTGGTGGAATGGCCCTGCATTCCCTCTCATCTCCCTCCTCTCTGCCTGCTGGAATGGCTGCTGATATTCATATTCATGTTTACTCAGATGTCCCACTGCCCTGAATGGAAATTGCTAAAGTGTGTGAATGCAGTTAACATGCATGTTTTCTTTTTATGTAAATAGTAGCTGAGGGGTAGCCTGAGCAACCATGGGACTGTGGAGGGTGGGGTGCAGAGAGAAAGTTTAACTCTTTCCCTCCCTGCCACGGTTCCAACAGAAATCCCCTCCCTGAAGCTGCATTTCAATGGAAGCTCCCTTTGGCACCAGCAGGACCATAGCAGGGAAAGAGCTGAATCTCCACAAGGTCCTGACTGAGGCTTTTCAGGCTCCCCTGCAGCTGCTATTCACATAATGAAAAACATGCACACTGATTACGTTCACAGGACTAATGTCATCATGTCCGGTTTGGCCTGAAGTGTACACAGGGTTGCTGTCTTACTTAATACAGCCTTCCCCAACCTGGCATCCTCCAGACATTTGGGACTACAAGTCCAATCAGCCCCAGACAGCATGGACAATGGTCATGGATGATGGGGGCTGTAGTCCAAAACATCTGGAGAGCACCAGGTTGGGGAGGGCTAGGTTAATACATTGAACAGAAATCATGCAGAAGACGCAGGCAGCTATCAAAGCTGTGCTTGTTATCTTATCTTGGTTGATTAAAAGTGGTAAAGAATAAGTACAAACAGTTAGTGAACATGTTGGAGCTGCACAATCTCTAATATGCACTACTCTGAATGATTATACACAGGGCTTTTTTTCTGGTGGAACTCACCGGAACTGAGTTCCAGCACCTTTTCTTCTATTAATTGCATTACAATTTAATCGCCATCTACTCCCGAGGTAATGTAATCCAAGAGTCCGGTACCTTTCTCTCCAGAAAAAAGCACTGATTATACACAAGCCATAAGCATGTATCAGAAAAAATAACCTTCACATCATCTTATCCCAAGATAAAATAAAGGTGCAAACTGATGAAAAAAGACTCCCTTCTTTTACTACAACCCAACCATTTTTAAATCTTTTTTTTTTATCTTTTCACATTTGAACTTAGTCTTGAACCTTTTGGATGCAATTTAGATGCAACTATACAGTAATACATTTGATAATCACACATGCATATATATTTTTAAAATGTATTTGTTAAGACATAATAAAAATGACATCCCACGCTATAAGTCAGTCTTCCCCAACCTGGTGCCCTCCAGGTGTGTTGGACTACAACTCCCATAATTCCTAGCCAGGTATAGGCCAAACCCTCAAAGCCAGAACAATGCAATATACTATACAACATCTATTTTTATTAATACTATGAACTCTATATAGCACAGCAGCATTGTCTCAGATATTTCTAAAGAATGACTATTATTATTCACTCGTATCAAGGGGGGGCAGGGAATGAAAATCTATTGTACCCCTATCAGAAACATGAAAGCCACACTTAAGAACCTGAAAGCTAAATTGACGTAAATATAGTGCTATGTCATTTCCCCCATATACATAATCACGCAAATGATCAGATATCATGTCAAACACTTTTCACAGAAGCTTGATATACTAGTTATTAAATCAGAAAGAATAAAAGAAAAAACTTGCCTTCAACAAGATAGTCTAAATACATAGTAATTAAGCATCTAGCCTCTCCTAACAGAAATTACAGCATGCAAAAGAATGAAGTTCTTCCAGAATCCAAAGTAAAGTGCTCTTCCAAACTAAAGCAAAATTCATAGACATGGAATATGACCCCCTTAAAAGATACAGTACAAGAAAGCATTCACACGGGACTAACTTTGAAATCTGACATTCTCAGATCTTTGTCCAAAGCCCATGTTTTGTTCATTACTTCCCCCTACACCATGTCCTACCTTAATTGTTTTGAAAGGAGAATTTTCATTCATCCATGTAGCAGAAAATTAACAGCCCCCTTTCTTTCTTCTTCTTTGGCCAAAGCAGTTACTTTGAGTTAGTAATTCAGGAACATGCCAGTATAAATCCAGACAAGTCACAGTCAGATCCATTTTCAGTTCTCTGCCAACTGCTTTTGCTTTGCAAGAAATTAACGTAAAACAGAGCAAATTATTCTTTAAAATCTGCACTGGCACAAGATGTTTCCTCAGATTAAATTAGGTCTGTTTCCTTGTGCTGAGTTTGTGAGCTACTATAACACTATAATGTTTTCTCAGTCACATAGATCTCTGACTGGTAACTCAGTAGACACTTGCCGCTTGAAATTAGTAGGGTTATTTTAGTCACTGACATACGTTCCAGTAGAATGTTAGCTGTGCAGCAAGATGGCAAAAGGGAATCTAATATAAGTCGGTCACTTGGTTACAGTACAAAGCTGATAATAATGTTTCAAGTTGGGTGTTTATTATGGGCACATAAATAAGACATTTCTCCTCTTTCCCACCCCATTATGATTTAGGCTGCAGTTCTATGTATGCACCCTGACTTGGGAATAACCCCAATGGAGTAAATATGCATAGGATTGTGCTGTTAGGTTGTAATCCTAAACACTCAGGAGTAAGTTCCTACTGAAATCCTTGGGACCTATTCCTGCGCAAACTTGCACATGATTGCGCTACACATCTTTAAAACGTCCAGTGAAATGAAAGAAAGTTGCAGATTTAAAGTCAGATAGTTTGGAATGTATTGCAGGACACAACAGATCATAAGATTGGAACAGTTGGCTAACAGCAGATTTCTTCCCCAATGCACTGACTCATACAATAGCAGACAAACATTAAATGAACACGTGCCTGCTGGCTTTTGCGTTGTTATACAATACTGTGCTGAATTTTCAACCGAGGATAGAAGTGGGAGTTAAATATGGT
Source organism: Shinisaurus crocodilurus (assembly GCA_021292165.1). NCBI lineage: Eukaryota > Metazoa > Chordata > Lepidosauria > Squamata > Shinisauridae > Shinisaurus > Shinisaurus crocodilurus. The sequence continues at coordinate 74,113 of JAHFWL010000661.1, forward strand.
ATAGTCATCCTCAGTTCAGAAGCTGTTATAACTTTATTACAGAGGAAACGTCACCGTAACTTGTGGGTGCTCCCATGCCAGCAGAACAAATTCACTGTCATACAATTGTGATACAACTCTATTTCATATACAATAATACCTTGGATTGCAAGTAACTTGGTCTGAGAGCATTTTGCAAGACAAGCAAATTTTTAAAATAAATTTTGACTTGATAACAAGCGACGTCTTGCAAGACAAGTCGTAGGGAGTTGTAACTGCTCACCTGACCAGGCGTAGCAGGCTGAAATCAGCCCCGCTCATGCCCGCCAGAGACTCGCTTTGATATAAGAGTGTTTTGGATTACAAGCATGGTTCCGGAACGAATTATGCTTGCAATCCAAGGCATTACTGTACATAAATTAAATATTCCATTGTTTCTCATCATCCTAAGTTCTCAAAATGATTATGTTTAGGGCTGTTCACGTAATCGTATCTCGAACTCGAATCGGATCGGCCTGATCCGGGTTAAGTTTTGATTACAGTCGAACGGATTGACCCAGACCGGATGTAATCGCCTGTCATTGTTCTGTTGATTACAGGCTGTTCCGTCTGATCTGGGTGAGCAGCCAGGCAGGAAGCTCCTTCCCCCCCCTTTCTGAATGAAAGGGGAGGGAGGAGAGTATTATTGGCAGCACCATTACCAATGGTGCTAATGAGGAAGTTGCCCTTCTCCAATAGCTAGCGACGCTGGCTGGAGGAGGGCTAAGGGAGATCCATGCTTTGTTTTATTTCTCTGACCATGTGCGTTGGATCAGTTTGCCGCTTGCTTGCCTCGTGGCATTGGAGAGAGGTGGATTATAGGCAGGGTGGGGGTGCTAGGGGATGTGCCACAAACCTGTGGGGGGGCTCACCTCTCCGCCGGCTCGCCTCTTCCGCAGGGGCGGGGCCCCGCCTCGATCTTCTGAGCAGTGTGGAGCAGTTGTCCGTGCCGCCCGAGCCGCCGGCGCTGGTCCCGTCGTCACATCCAGCCCCGAAAGTGACGCTATGGGGGCCCTGCGCAGGCGCAATACATCGCACGGGGGTCCAGCGTGCCTGCTCAGGGTCCCGTCGTGTCACTTCCAGGGCCAGATGCGACGCGACGGGACCGGCGTGGGTGGCGAGCCGCGGAGAGAGAGCCGCCGCTGGACAAGCTAGGCCCCTAGGCCCGCATGAGCCCCGCGCCGACATGAGCGGGGCCAATTTCGGCCCGCTACGCCCCTGTGCGGTGAACGGTTACATTCCTACATTACCCTTCCTCCATCCTTCATGCTCAAAAGGCAGAAATTTAAAGCTTCTGGCTATGGTTTGTAACATAGCCAGTTAGTTAGTTAGGGAATTATCCTATGGCCCCTAGATATTGTCTGGGGTGGTGGTGCATAGGATAGTTTGGGCTCCCAGCTCTGAGGTCAGAGACAGTGCTCTGAGCTGGGAATCGGAGCTTCACCCCCCTCCCCTTTGCAGCCAGAGTGGAAAGAACCCCACCAGCTGCTCTCTGAGGTTGGGAAAGCAACCTCAGGGAGGGGGGAAGGGGTCGGGGAGGGGAGGAGACTGGAGCAGGCAGGATATGAGGTATCCTGAAGCCTCTCCAGCCTTCTGTGAAACGCCATTGCTAGACAGCCAAAAATGGCTGTCTAGTGAAAATGCATTGTGGGAGGAGTGGGAAAGGCGAAATTCGCCTCTGCCCTTCCTCCTACTCTGCATTGGATGAGCATGAACCTCCAAGTTTGGAGGCTCCCACTCATCTTGATAGGACTCCGCCTTAGTTAACAAACTAGGATACCAAACCAG
>JAHFWL010000662.1:0-58716 GCA_021292165.1 Shinisaurus crocodilurus
AGGCTGGCCATTCTTATACAATAACTGCATGGAGAATAAAGAAACCCAGGTGAGTAGTGATTAACATCATGGCAAGGGGTGAGCTAAAGAGTTATGCAAGTTCCTGTATCAGTGATAAGGATGCAGTAAGTGCAAAACACCCCAATGTTCCATAATATAAATTGGTGTCCTAAATTAGGGTGCGGTATAGAAAAGCAGTTACCACCGAGCCCAAAACATATGGTAGGCAAGTTTACACCATTAAAAAAGTTACCACCTCCAATATGCTTCAAGGTAGGTAACCTCCAATCTGAAGTCAGCATACAAGGCAAACTCAACAAACTAAGTCCAGAAGGAAAGAGTACAAAACTTCATCCTTACAGGGAGAACACTAAGCGTGACTCATCTGAATCCAGCCAGCCAGAAGCCCACACAAAACTCACTGCAAAAGCAAATGCATAGGAGATACTGTCTAGATATTGCCAGCTTTCTCATGCATCCATCAGCATGAGAAAGATTCAGCCCATAACACAAAACTGATACAAGAAGCCACAAGGAATAATCCCCATACCCCCATAAAAGGGATTTTGTCCTGCAAATAAAACTAGACCCATCCCCAAATAGCCATGGAAACAGAAACATTCCCTTACATGCACTCGGAAGGCCATGCTGTGGCCCACCTCATAGGGGTCCTTCCAATCCCAGAAGACCTTGCAAGAGCGGGGATCCAGGTAATTGCCTCGCACGTAGTCATAAATGGTCCGCTCTCCTCGGCGCTCCCGGTCCTCATGCTGGAGGAAGCTGACTACACGTGCGGCAAGCTCAAAGGAACTTAATGGTGAAAAAGAAAGCTACCACAGATACTGTGATCCCACCTGTCACATGGAGAAAATAGATAGCATATAAGATGCAGCAAGACACTGAAAATCCACCAGCAGTATCAGCAACAGCAGATTTTTGGCGCTGCAGACTGCTCAGACCAACTCTGGATGAGAATTCACAACATTTGACTTTGAAGTGGAAATCTCAGAAGGAACTATTTCTCCACAAAGGGCTAAGTTCTACCATTGGGCAGCAGATTTTGAGTACTATTAAAGGCCAACAAATTACCAGTTATTTAGCTTACTATATTTGACTGCCATAGCACGGAAGCGCCATTGGATTTTTTGTCTCAAGTGCTAAAATGTCTTTGGCAGTTGCTGACAAGAGCTAAAGAAAGGAACTGAAGTAGGTCTGAGGGCAATGTTATTCCACGAAAAGATGACATGCAAGTTAATAAGCTCAGTATTAGCAAAACAGACTATGAAGTTTACATGACTGAATTAAAATAAGTAGACCCAAGGCTCCTTCTGGATCCCATGAACAGATTTTCTTTGCTTACCAATAACGTAAAACATTAGGTCCCTTCAATGAGACACACAGCCGAGGATCACAGCTGCATCTGAAATGGAAAAAGCGGATTTAGATGCACCAATAGAGATGCCTGTAAGCCTCTGAACTCAGAGGATTACGGGCATCCTATGCAGAGCAGAGAAGTGTGCAGAGATGATTTTCGCCTCCCCGCTCCTCCCACTCTGCATTTCTGCTAGATGCCTATTCTCAGCCCATCTAGCTGGGGCGCTTCAGAGGGGGAGGGAAGGAGGCTGCAGAGGACACAGGATGTCGTACCCTGGCCTCTGCAGTCTCCTCCCTGCCCTGCCTCTGCGAATGCCCCCTTTAAGCCCCCTCCGAGGTCAGGTCCCTGACACCGGAGAGGCAGCCGGTGCAGTTCTTTCGCACTGGCTGTGTGGGGGGGAGGAGGGGGATCAGAGTGCAGATTCCTAGCCTCTGAGGTTGGGAATTCTGCCTTTGACCTTGGATCTGGGAATCTGAAGTATCCTATGGCCACCCTAGATGCTGTCTAGGGGCCATAGGGTCACTCCCTTATTCAATATCCCTCCACACTGCAAGTCTCCTAGCAAAGAGCCTGCCCCCTAAGAAACACACACACACACACACACAAGTACGTATGGCAGTTCTGGAGCAAGAAATTGTAAACAGAAGTTACAAAGTCCAGTAGAAGAACCAAGATATTTTGTATGATGTTTGAGTGTCAGAAACTGAAGATCACCGATATTCCCCAGCAAATGTTGACACTTTTGCTGGCTGACAATTGCAAGCAGAAAAAATTATTTTAAAATAGGGATGTCAGTTTCTGGCACTAACAGTCGCATTTATTTACAGAGTTTACATTCCACTTTACATTTTTGAAGAAATTTCCAAAGTAGCCTAACAAATATTAACAAAAATGCATTAAAATGCAATATAAAAGTAGACCAGAAGAATCAATATATAAAAGCAGCATCAGCAACAACATGAATAAAAACCCAAATAAAGCAGATGATCAAATAATCAATACATATGTTCTTGACTGATAAAAACAACCACAAGAAATTCAGACAAATTAAAGGCCTTAACATGGCCCCTAAAACTTAAGAAGTTGCCTAGAAGAACTCTTTGAGAAGGGTATTCCACAAATGGGGCACCACCAAAAAGGCCCTCTACCCCAGATGATATGCGCCTCACCTCTGAAGGCAGGCCACCCAAAAGAGATAGGTAGACTGAAGTTTATGGCACAGTGGTAGATAGGCCATATTGCACCACACACATATTATAATAAATCAGAGTGGATAGGTTTTAATATTCCACATACAGCTAAAGAGGAGCTTGTTAAACTGACACCTATTCCCTGGATATCGGAACCTGTAAACTATCTGGGAGTATGGTTAACTGGAGAATTAAAAAATGTTGTACAGCTCAACCATGATAAACTGTATAAAGAAGTGGGAAAAGATTTGAACTTTTGGACATCATTACCAATTTCATGTTTGGGAAGGCTCAACAATTATAATGAATATTCTTCCAAAAATATTATTTCTATTTGTTAATATTCCACTCCAAGTTTAAACATCTATTCTGAACAAATGGAAAAAATGCTCTTGCAGTTTATTTGGAATAAGAAACCATCAAGGGTGGCAGCTAAAGTTTTATATAAGATAGGAAATGGGGGGGATGGGGGTTCCTAAGATCACATCTTACTATCAGGCTGTCAAATAAGCCTTGTTTAATGATTGGTTTCTTTCTAATAAACTGTTACAATAAACAATTAACATATGTTTCTGGTACGACAGAAGATGACCATTATAGAGACAAAATCAGGTAGATAGGTTAGAAAAAAATGATAAACGGTCAAGACATTTTAACATATGAGGTGGTTAGGGTCATGAGAAATACAAGACCTTCAAGGTTCCGGTATTTTCATGCACGACATGCTGCAACATCTTTATGTAGAAAACATAATGGAATGAGGGGGGAAATAGTTTTGAATTACTGATTGGCACTGACAATTTCAAAGGTCTCATAAGCCAGTTGTATACTTTGTTATTAGACTCATCTGGGGACCCAAGGTTGGAGAACACTGCATTAGAAGAAGTACTTATTTCAACACGCAAGCAGGACAGGGCTGCACCAAGCAGCATCGTCCCTTGTCACAGCAGCAAATCATGGGTTATTTAACCCATGATTTGCAGGGACGCACTGTCTGCAAGCCACTTCCGCTCTGACTGGAGGTTGTCAGCATGACATATAAATCCATACTATGGACTAAACAACTCGGTTGTTAACCCATGGTTTGTTGTTGGGTTAACTGCTGGGTTGTTTTGGACAACCTATTGATCCAGGTTTGCACATCACACCAATTGGAGGTCTACGGAAAATAGAAGCGGCTCACATACAGCTGTACATGCAGAGGCCTCCACACAAGCTACAAACCTGCACTACTGGGATTTCGATTTGTGCGGAAGCCTCCGCACCCACAGCTATACATACAAAGGCACCCTCCCAGCAAACATTTGCGCTGTATGCACGGACTCCTGGGAGAAGGAGTTAAACAGTACACATGCCATCTGGGGATGGGAGCAGAGTTACTCAGCACAGCCTATCCCATTCACATGTTGAAGTTCTTCTTCCAACACCTCGACCGGGCTTACATTATTCCAACAATTGGCTTACCTCACGAATATGAATTTTGCCAAATTCTTAAGACTTACATGGGAATGTTTAACACAGTTTAAAAAAATAATAATCAGGAAAGCCATTTCGGCACTTTAGGCTGCAATCATATACACACTTACATGAGAGCAAGGCACACTGAATTCAATGAGGCTTACTCTCAAGTAGACATGTATAGAACTACACTGTTCAACATTTTAAATCAGCACCAGAAGCATTTGGTTAGACAGATATGAACTGGTTAATGTTTGCAAACAGTGCATTGAACAAAACTGAGAGTAGTTTATAATAACTATTTATTTTGCTTATTTTAAAATGCCTCTGCTTTATTTTCCATATACTGTATTAGAATACTGAGAACTACTTGATAGCCAATACAATAACAGAGAGAGATCCAAATATAGGAGTGGGAATGGATATGGAGGAATATATCAAATACATTAACATCAGGTGATTTGAAAGAAAACTTCTTAAAACTCAGTATCAATGGCATTTGACTCCACAGAGGTTAAATCAGTCTTATATTAAAGCTCCTGATTTTTGATGGAGATGCGGGGTGGGTGGGTCATGCAGACCTTTTGCATGTATTTTGGAATTGTCCAGTTATACACCTCTTTGGATCAATATTTTGAATTTGTTTAATGAAATCACCAATTGCTTAATACCAGGAAATCCAAAGGTAGTATGATTGTGTTATTTTAAACATTTGGTCAATGACACTGACCTTGAAGTTGTTGTAAACCTGTTCGGGGCAGCTAAAATGTGCATAGCAGCATATTGGAAGAAAGCTGCTGCTCCAACAATATCTGAATGGTATGGCAGAATATGGAACATTGCAATCTTATGAAAATTAACTTATAGAAGCTCAAGGAATGGACAACAGATAAATAAATTTATTGAAAAATAGACCTTATTTACAATGTTCTAGCATAGCAAATATCAGGATAATATTAAACCATATATTTTCTTCTCTTTACTGTAGAGTTTTTCTTGTTCTTTTTATATGTGTAAAATATCATTTTTATATGTAAGAAAGAATGATATATTGGAAGAAAATAAAATTATTTTTCCAAAGACACATACCTTTATACAAGCTCCCATGCCCAAAAACACAACATGGGAGTTCCCATTCCTCAGCACCTTTGTTCAGCATGCAGAAACCTGGAAAGTGTCAGCAGGAGGGGATGACTGCCAGATCATCATTGGGACAAATAATCCTGGAACTCACAATATAGGTTCACAGCCAGATAATCAAACTTGACAACAAGTTGACCATCCCAAGAAGTGGTACTCTGCATTATCACACCATGCAGTCCTCACGAGATTTCCTGAAATGAAAAACAAGAAGCCATAATCATTAAATTTCTCAAACAATCAAAAAGCTGGATAAGAAAGAAGATCAAGCGCATCACCATCACTTGACCCCCAAACTTACCAAGCCAAAGTCCAAGCCTAACATGCATTTTGCATACATTATAGCATACATACAATTTTCCTACACAGACAAGATACTTAGGTAGCAAAATGGTTTTGTGTTATGTTACGAGGGTTGCCAAGTGTTTGGTGCACCCAGCTGCGAGCCTCAGGGGCAGCCTGAGAGATAAAAGGAGTGGTGCCTGCAGTTCAGGAGCTAAGCCTCATAGTGCCCTGGTTTGCACATCATGACAACCCACAATTTTTTTTAGAATTGTGGGTTACTGTGAATGCACGGGAGTACATAAATAATTCATGGACTTTCTGTCCGTGGTTTGGTTAGTGTTATGTACAAACCAGGAACTCTGGTATCTCTTTCCCCTGACAAATCAGAAAAATAACCCAAGAATAAACCGTATGCACATTAACGCTAACCAAACCACAGACAGAAGATGCATGGGTTGTTTAACTGCTCCTGCTTGCAGTAGGAGTGATCAGGCAGTGTGCACCAGCAGGCTGCCTCATTCACAATAACCATCAGGGGTCAGAGCCTGAGGGACAAGGAAGCCGAGCATTAAAAACTCTAATCAAGTCAAGCAAAAGATAATTGACCATTTGCTTCTTGTTCTTCCTCTCAGATTTTATTCCTTCTCTTAGAGACTTCAAGGAGGCAGCTAAAACCTTGAAACTTCTGGTCAGACCTTGAGACCTGGCAACGTTATACGCATCCCTTAGTAAAGCCCAGATTAAATAAAGTACAGTAAAGTGAGAGTAAAGTACAGTAAAGCAAGCTGACAGAATCAGCACAGAAACAAACAAGGCCCAGGAAAAAAGGGCATTGTACATTTGGTTTATCCAGATGATCAGTGAACATGTGCCTCAACTGCATTTTAGCCTGTGTGTCCTAATCTCACAAGTCCAAGTCCAAATTCAACACAAGTCCAAATTCAGGGAGAACAGCACAATGACCACATATAATGGACTGGAGGGGGGCGAGGAGGAGGATAGCTGTGCAGTTATGCATAGCGCGCGCACACACACAAAATCACATTGCGGTAGTCCTGCAAGTCAGCACTGGAGAGCTCACAGTCTTAAAGAGTTAACAAAATGGAACAGGAAGAGGGAAGGAAGGACCTGTGTCACTCATCAGGGACGTTACTGGGACTATCCAACAGCACTCGCAGCCATGTACACGCTGTGGTGAGGATGGAAATCATGTTTTTTGAATACAGTGGTTTGAGCAATGGACAATGTGATACCTTTGCAACTGAAGCATTATCCCAAGGAGAGACCGCTCTAGATTTTGTGCAACAAATTAACAACCACTGAGCATTTATTGTGCAAAACAAAACAAAAATGATGTTTGTGTGGAAAAGTTTCATTGATAGAACAGCTCACCATGTGTGTTTGAAAACCAAAAATTAACTTTTCTCAATTCTATGACCAAGTTATTCACCTACTGGGATGTGTTCATAAATTAAAACAAAAGGTATTGGTTACCTGCCTAAAGGTATCATATGGCAATCCAACTCAGAACCAAACAATAAATCCTAAAGACATTGCAATACAGGGGAGAGAGAGAGCTACGTCCAGACTGCGGTCTTCAGAAATGCCCAGAACTTTAAAAAAATGCAAGATCTCTTGCCAAAACTCTGACCTGTATGTAATTATTTTTGAGAGAGAGAAAACTACACAGGGAAAAAGAAAAAAAATGGAACATGAGGGGCGAAAGTATCCCATCATCTGTGCCTGCCGAAGCCCATCAAGCAAGTCCCCAAACCTTCCATAGCAAAGCACCTGTTATTCTTCTCTCCTCTGGAAGGTCTGCAGCTTTGGTATGCTTCCACTCACTATAGGCATTCAAATTCTTCAGAGAGAGATGGCAAGAGGCAGGGAAGTTGTTCCAAAAACCTTTACTTGTGCTTCACAAAAACCCAGTCTCCAAGTACCAACACATCTTCAACACATACCGGTGGAAATCCCACTGGCCCAGGGCACACCTTTCTTTGCTAGCTGAACAGTGGATTCCAGATAGGCAATAGTCTGTTGATGGAAGATTAGCTTAACTTTCCAAGTACAAGTACACCGAAATATTTATTAGGCAGAAGAGAAAGGCAGCTCAGTTTAACTCTTAAATTGATTCTCTGCAATTAGAGTAATGAAATGAACCACAGACCCAAATACTCTGTTGTGACACAGGCTTTATGGCAATCCTAAAATCTTTATTATACATTAATAGGACCAGTGAAAAATTGCAGTGATAGAGGAGGCTGGACAGAGAAATGGAGACTCCCATTCACAGATGCATCCGTCACCTTTCATAAGAACATAAGAGCTGTGTTGGATCAGATCAAGGGTCCATCTAGTCCAGCATTCTGTTCACACAGTGGCCAACCTGCTGCCCACGGGATGCCACGAGCAGGACATGAGTGCAACAGCACCTTCCCGCCCATGTTCCGCAGCAACTGGAGTACACAGAATCATAGAAAAGTAGAGTTGCAAGGGGCCTACAAGGCCATCGAGTCCAACCCCCTGCTCAATGCAGAAATCCAGGTCAAAGCATCCCTGACAGATGGCTGTCCAGCTGCGCCTTGAATGCCTCCAGAACCCAGATTGGGAGAGCCCACCACCTCCCTAGGTAGTTGATTCCATTGTCTTATTGCTCTGACAGTCAGGAAATTTTTCCTGATATTTAGGTGGAATCTAGATTCCTGTAACTTGAGCCCATTATTCTGTGTCCTGCAAAGAAGAGATCCTGGCCCTCCTCTGTGTGATATCCCTTCATAAGCATACTGCCTCTGATACTGGAGGAAGCATATAGCCAATCAGGACTAGTAGCCATTGATAGCCTTCTCCTCCAGGAATTTGTCCAATTCCCTTTTAAAGCTGTCCAAATTGGTGGCCATCTCTATACCTGGTTACTTACTGAACAGTCTCAGCATTTTTCATTTATTTATTTATTATATTTATACCCTGCCTTTTTTCCTTCAAGGAACCCAAGGCGGCTTACATAATCCTCCTCCTCCTCCTCCTCTCCATTTTATCCTCACAACAACCCTGTGAGGTAGGTTAGGCTGAGAGTCAGTGACTGGCCCAAAGTCACCCAGTGAGTTTCACGGTCGAGTGGGGACTTGAACCTGGATCTCCCGAGTCCCAGTCCAACACTCTCTCACTACGCCACACTGGCTCTCCAAATATCCAAAAGAAAGGGAATTTCTTTCAATACAGAGCTTGTGTTCATTTCAAGTGTAAGGCAATCTGAAATATAGACTCAGAATTCCCTTCTCTATCAAAGTGAGAAACGTAACTACTGCAGGAGATAAAACTGGCACTCTGTGAGCTGTCCTTCCATTAACATCCTCCATGCCTGATCAAATGACAGATTTCCTGTATACATTTTGACCTGAAACTTGGCAGTATCTTTGCTATTCTTTGAAGGTTAGAATTAACTCAGAAAATCTGTTACTGTTTTTAGGTGCACCTTCAGAATTCTCCTTGCCTAAAACCCAGTTTCACCCTGTTAGTAAATTTAACTCTGATTTGATTGCTCTGTATGAAGTGACAGGCCAAGATGCCTGCTAGGCAGACAGAAGAGAGCTGACGCATGCAAAATCTGCTCTTTTGCACCACAAACTAGGACCAGCCAACAAACATATTTAGGGCACAGAGGAACTGCTCTGCATATTTAGCTAGTTCCCAGGATAAAGTGACTTTAATTATCATACTGGAGAGCTAATTTGGATCAAACTACTTAGAACAACTACGGTAGGTAATGAACAGGGGTACGGAGAAATAATTCAAACGGTACTTGTTTAGATAGTCCTTTCTTAAAACATGGGTGATTACAGATTCTCTGCAACCTTCTGCTCCTGTCCTGATCCCAGGATACATGGATGATAAAGTCTTTTGTAAATCAAAGAGTTTAAAAGCCATACTCCAAATTAGACTCTATGAAAATAATCTGCATATGAAAGCTTTTGAATAGAATGGTCAAGTAATACTGGGTCAGCACTCCTTTGAAAGTGCTAGCAGGGGCAGTTTTGTAGTGCTAGCAGCCTCAGGAGCAACATTTTATGAAGTCATACAGCATTTTGACCTGTAAGCATACCCTGCAGAATGCCCTCTGCCCTTCCATGCAATGATGAGTGCATGAGTGTAAGGGTCTCCTTGCTGGTCCTCTCTAGTAACTGTACAGATAAATTAACATATTCTTGCTTTTAGAGCTACCTGAAAACTTCCACATTCAGGCAAATATGTCCAAATTTCAGTGAAGTGTTACTGACAGTCTGCATCAGCAACTGTTCTCACAAATAAATATGGACACTGAAATATTACAGATGAAGCAGACCTTTCTAATATGGCTACCAGAGCTGCTGGTGCACCGTGTTGTGACATATCTCAAGAAAAGAGAGGCAGGCAGAAACCACCTCACACAACCTGCTCCAGACAGATTGCTCCTCTCTGCCAAAAGACCATCTACCCTGTACAAAAGATTCTGATCACTTGTTACTTAAAACATATTTGTGGTTTTATTAATGATAGTTGATGTTATCTTTAAAGGTCTTGGAAGGATCTGCATCGTGATATAAATAACTGAAACAAACATAAACTGTATATATTATGGATAGTGAACAGCTTTTAGCATCCTGCAGTGGTACACATACCCCTCCTCCATAAGACTATAACAATTTTATATTCTCCGTATCTCTGCATTCCCTTATTTCTTTTTTGATAGAGTTACTAGCTTAGTAGATCAGGGGAATGCTATCAATATATTATACCTTCCTCTCAGCAAGGTTTTCATCAATGTCTCTCATTATATTCTTGTTGACAAGCTGGTAAAATGTAAAAAGCCCATCTGGCGAAAGTAAAGGAGATTGGAGGATGGGAGACAAAGCTACTTGTCCTGACCTTAAGCCCAAGAGGGCATAGTAATCTCAGAAGCCTGTGAGTTTGGGGGCTTTTGAGCAGCAAGGGCGCAGCCCATTGCACCCTCCAATGTGTCCATGTGGTTGAAGCCTGTAGTAACATCTTCAGCCACTAGGGGCAGACTTCCCTAACCAGCACATAAGTTTTGCAGTCCATACAGTTAGAAGTCATGGGAGGTTAGTAGAATCACAGAAAAGTAGAGTTGGAAGGGGCCTACAAGGCCATCGAGTCCAACCCCCTGTTCAATGCAGGAATCCAGGTCAAAGTATCCCTGACAGATGGCTGTCCAGCTGCACCTTGAATGCCTCCAGAGTGGGAGAGCCCACAACCTCCCTAGGTAGTTGATTCCATTGTCTTATTGCTCTGACAGTCAGGAAATTTTTCCTGATGTTTAGGTGGAATCTAGGTTCCTGTAACTTGAGCCCATTATTCCGTGTCCTGCAAACTGGGATGACCGAGAAGAGATCTTTGCCCTCCTCTGTGTGACATCCCTTCAAATACTGGAAGAGTGCGATCATATCTCCCCTCAGTCTCCTCTTCTGAAGGCTAAACATGCCCAGTTCTTTCAGTCTCTCCTCATAGGGCCTTGTTTCCAGTCCCTTTATCATCCTTGTTGCCCTCCTCTGAACCCTCTCCAGTTTGTCTATGTCCTTCTTAAAGTGAGGTGCCCAGAACTGGACGCAGTACTCAAGATGAGGCCTAACCAGTGCCGAGTAAAGGGGAATTATCACTTCCCGCGATTTGGAAGCTATACTTCTATTAATACAGCCCAAAATTGCATTTGCCTTCTTTGCAGCCACATCGCATTGCTGGCTCATATTCAGTTTGTGATCTACCACAATTCCAAGATCCTTCTCACTTGTAGTATTGTTGAGCCAAGTGTCCCCCATTCTGTAACTCTGCATTTGGTTTCCTCTCCCTAGGTGCAGCACTTGGCATTTATCCCTAGTTAAATTTCATTCTGTTGTTTTCGGCCCAGCGCTCCAGCCTATCGAGGTCACTTTGAATTTTGTTTCTGTCTTCCAGAGTATTAGCCATTCCACCCAACTTTGTGTCATCTGCAAATTTGATAAGCATTCCCTGTACCTCCTGATCCAAGTCATTAATAAAAATGTTGAAGAGCACCGGGCCCAGGACCGAGCCCTGTGGTACCCCGCTCGTTACCTCTCCCCAGTTTGAGAAGGAACCATTGATAAGCACTCTTTGAGTCCTATTCTGTAGCCAATTGTGGATCCACCTGATAGTTGTTCCATCTAGCCCACTCTTAGCTAGCTTACTAATCAGGATATCATGAGGCACTTTGTCGAAAGCTTTGCTGAAGTCCAGATATATAATGTCCACAGCATTCCCACAGTCCACAAGGGAGGTTACCCGATCAAAAAATGAGATCAGATTAGTCTGACAGGATTTGTTCTTGACAAATCCATGCTGGCTTCTAGTAATCACTGCATTGTTTTCAAGGTGCTTGCAGACTGACTTCTTTATAATCTGCTCAAAAATCTTCCCGGGGATTGATGTCAGACTGACTGGCCTATAGTTCCCAGGTTCCTCCTTCTTGCCCTTTTTGAAGATGGGAACAACATTTGCCCTCCTCCAGTCGTCTGGCACTTCACCTGTCCTCCAGGATTTCTCAAAGATAATAGACAGTGGTTCTGAGAGTTCTTCTGCCAGTTCCTTTATTACTCTAGGATGCAGCTCATCAGGCCCTGGAAATTTAACTCGTTCAGAGTAATCAGGTGCTCCTTGACCATTTGCCTATCAATCTCAAGCTGCAATCCTGCCCCTTCAGTCTGCACTTCAGGTTTGCCAGGGGGGTCATAGACCCTCTTTTGGGAGAAGACCGAGCTGAAGTAGGAATTGAACACTTCTGCCTTTTCCTTGTCTTCTGTTATCAATTTGCCATCCTCATTGCGTAGTTGAACCACCAGTTCTTTCTTCTGTCTTTTACTGTGCATGTATCTGAAGAAAGCTTTTTTGTTGCTTTTAGCATTCCTCGCTAACCTTAGCTCATTCTCAGCTTTAGCCTTCCTGACACTATTCCTGCAGTTCTGTGCTACCTGCCTGTACTCTTCCCTTGTAGCCTGTCCTTCCTTCCACTTCCTATACGTGTCCTTTTTTGTTTTCAGGTCATCTTTGAGTTTATTGTGAAGCCACATTGGCTTCTTCTGTTGCCCTCTGCCTTTTTTCCTTGTGGGAATTGTTTGCAATTGTGCCTTTAAAATTTCCTTTTTTAAAAACTCCCACCCCTCCTGGGCTCCCTTTCTCGTGAGAGTCACTTGCCATGGGATCTTACTAATCATTGTTCTGAGTTTGTTAAAATTGGCTTTCCTAAAATCCAGGGTACGTGTTTGGCTACACTCAGCTTTTGCTTCCGTTAGAATCAAGAACTCAAGTATAACATGGTCACTTTCCCCCAGAGTTCCCGAAACTGCCACTTTATCCACTAACTCGTCTCTGTTGGTTAGAATCAGGTCAAGGATAGCCGATCCTCTAGTTCCTTCCTCCACTTTCTGTAGGAGGAAGTTATCAGCAGCACAGCTCAGGAATTTCTTGGAGGGGCCATGTTTGGCTGAATAAGTCTCCCAACAGATATCAGGGAAATTGAAGTCTCCCATTTCTACCACATCGTGCCTCCTTGAAACAATGGCAATTTGTTTTTCAAAAGTTCCATCCTCGTCTTCTCCTTGATTGGGTGGTCGGTAGTAGACTCCAACCGCCATGTTCGTTTTATTCTTTGCCCCCTTTATTTTAACCCAGATGCTCTCAATGAGTCAACAGTGCAATGCAGTGGCTTAAAAGGCTAATGAAATTCTAGGCTGCATCGGCAGAAATAGTGTCCAGATCATAAAAAGAAATAGTACCACTCTATTCTGGTCAGATCTCTCCTGGAGTACTATGACCAGTTCTGGGCACCACAGTTTAAAACAATAACAAACTGGAATGTTTCAGAGGAAGATGACAAAGACACTGGGAAGCCTGGAGACCAAATATATGGGGAAAGGTTGAAAGGGCTGGGTAGCTTGGAGAATAGATGATTAAGGGGTAATATGAAAGCTATCTTCAAATTTCTGAAGGGCTGTCACATGGAGCAAAATTAGAGGATAGGCCCCAAACCCAAGGGTTCAAACTGCTAGAAAAGGGATCTCAACTAAAGACTAGGAAGAATTTCCTGACAGTGTGAGCTATATGACAGTGGAACAGGCTGCCTTGAAAGGTGGTGGACTCACCTTTGTTAGGTGTTTGCAGAGGCTGGATTGGATGGTCACCTATCAGGGATGCGGTAATAGCAATTTCTTGCATCGACAGGAGGACTAGATGATCTTTGATGCCCCTTCCAACTCTATGATTTTATGCGTAGTGCTACATCAAGCTACAGAACAATTTTGGATTTAAAAAATGCTCTGCCACCTTGGAACAATCCCATTTCAAATCAAAGTTAAGAAAGAAGGAGCTTAAATTTTGTTCATGTGACACAAAATTCACTTTGTACCAGTACAATAGTCATAATCAAGCTAAAGGCTACAAAAAAGAAAGATCTAGATGAAACAGTCCAGATATTTCTCTTTCTGCACCCATAATTTCCCAAAGATACAGTAATACCTTGGATTGAGAGTGTAATTCGTTCTGGAACCGTGCTTGTAATCCAAAACACTCTTATATCAAAGCGAGTCTCCGGCGCGTGTGAGTGGGGCTGATTTCGGCCCGCTATGCCCGCTCGAGGTGAGCGGTTACATCCCTACGACTTGTCTTGCAAGACGTCGCTTGTTTATCAAGTAAAAAAAAATTAATTTTTTTTTGCTTGTCTTGCAAAACGCTCTCAGACCAAGTTACTTGCAATCCAAGGTATTACTGTATAATCTACCAGACACAAGGCACCCTTCAACATTAAAGCTCTTCATAACCCTTAAGCCCTCTTTTATAAAGCAGCTCTTTGAGAAGTCTCTCAGTTAATATTCACCCTGCGTCCCTGCCTGTTTATCACTAGAATCACATCAGCAACTGAGGAAGCTTTGTCTTGAGTGAAGCTGTTCTACACAGAAGTCGCTTCCATACAGGGAATTGCAAAAATCCCATGTGTACTTTGTCACATGCATGAATGCACATATGCACGATTTTACTGGATGTGCTGAGAAATCACTGCCAATTGTGGGTTCCTGCTGTGCTTGTACATGGTGAAACTGGCATATGTACGTTAATCAAACACAATGAGCATAATGCAGGATTCATGCAGTTTCCCTACAAAGAAGTGACTTTCTTATAGGAAATGCATCTTGTGTGAAACAGACCTCAGATAAAATGAAATTACATTGATTTAGCACAAAGAGCTCCAAGCCAACACCAAGCACAGTATTTAAACAGAAAAATATCACAATTTCCCCTCACAAACAGGGAACAATACTTATTGATTTGTTCCAAAAGAAAATGTGTACATATTAATTTGTTCCAAATAGGAGACGGCTTGAGTGCAGATGGAGAAAACCTCCTAGTGGATGCAATCAAACTCTGGTATGTGCCTACAGTCAGATATTCTCAGGGGCAGTGAGGTTGGCAAACAGTGAGGTCTCGCTGCCTCTATTCAATCCTTTATCTACTGCCCAGCAGAGCTTTTTAGGGTCATCCAGGGCCTATTACAAGCTGGCCCTAAGGACGCTGTAGACCCGTCCAAGGCCCACTGTAACATTTATTTATTTGAAATATTTTTATGCCACTCCTCAGCCAAAAAGGCTCCCAGAGCAGCTTACATATACAGTAATACCTTGGATTACAAGTAACTTGGTTTGAGAGTGTTTTGCAAGACAAGCAAAATTTTTAATATTTATTTAATTTTTTTGACTTGATATACAAGCGTCGTCTTGCAATACAAGTACTGTAGTACGGCTTAAATTAAAAATTTCTGTTGGGGGGGGATTTCGTTTTGATATAAGAGTGTTTTGGATTACAAGCACCTTTCCGGAACGAATTATGCTCTCAATCCAAGGCATGACTGTAATCAATTAAACAAGACAGTCCCTGCCCACAGGCTTACAATCCAAAAAGACAAAACACACAAGGAAAAAGGAATGGGGAGGGAAGAAGGGGGAAATTAATTCTTCTGGCAGGGCTGGTGGAATCACCCTGTGGTCCCTCTCATCTCCCTCTGCACAGCCCACTGGAATGGCTGCTGGTGGCAACAGTTGAGGGAGGAGGAGCCTTCATGAGGGAGGCCTTTCAGGAGGGCTGGTGGAATGGCCCTGTGCTCCCTCCCTAGTAACATGTTTGCTAGGCTTCTCCGGATAAAATTTCTTCCATCCGCTGGGACTTAGACTCCAATGTTACAGCAGTTGAATCAGGTGAGGTATCCAGAGCATAGCCTGGTCGAGTTTTCCTGGATGAGTTTCAGCTGGTACAGCTCGAGGAAGTTAACACAGTGCTTGGACAGGTTCATGCAACCACTTCCATACTAGATCCTTGCCCTGCTTGGCTAATAAAAACTAGTAGGGAGGGATAAGCAGGCTGGGCCAGGGAGGTGATTAAAGCATCCTTGTGAGAGGGAATGCTCCCATGCCAGCTGAAAGAGACTGCAGTGAGACCACTCCTGAAGAAATCTTCTCTGGACCCAGAAGATCTTAACAACTTTAGGCCGGTGCAAAATGTTCCTTTCCTGAGTAAGGTCTTTGAGCGGGTGGTGGCCAACCAGCTCCAGGCACTCATAGATGAGACTGATTATCTGGAACCATTTCAGTCAAGGTTCAGGCCAGGTTTTGTCATGGAAACAGCTTTGGTCGCCCTGTATGATGACCTATGTTGGGAGAGAGACAGGGGGAGTGTGACCCTGTCGATACTCCTGGATCCTTTGGTAGTTTTCGATACCATCAACCATAGTATCCTTCTGGGGAGGCTGTCTGAGCTGGGAGTGTGGGGTACTACATTGCAGTGGGGCTCCTACTTGGATGGATGGCTCCAGAAAGTGGTGCTTGGGGAATATTGCTTGGCCCCGTCCTGTGGATTCTCCAGCATGGGGTTCCCCAGGGGGTGGTTTTGTTCTCCATGCTATTCAATGAGTTCTGGAATGCGCTGCCATCAGTATGCTGATGACATGCAGCTCTACTTCTCCTTTTCATCTCAATTAGGTGAGGCTGTGGATATGCTAAATCAGTGCCTGGCTACAACCATGGACTGGATAAGGGCTAACAAACTGAAGCTCAATCCAGACAAGACTGAGATGCTGTCAGTGGGTGGTTCTTCTGATCAGATGAGGATGCTCAACCTGTTCTGGCTGGAGTTGCACTCCCCTTGAAGGAGCAAGTTCATAGCTTGGGGATTCTCCTGGAGCCATCTTTGTCACTTGAGGCTCAGGTGGCCTCAGTAGCATAGGGTGCCTTCTACCACCTTCAGCTGGGGGCCCAGCTACACCCCATCTGACAGGGATAGCCTGGTTCCAGTAATCTATGAACTTGTAAGTTTCAAGTTAGATTACTGCAATGCACGCTACATGGGGCTGCCCTTGAAGACTGTTCAGAAGCTGCAGCTTGTGCAAAATGCGGCAGCCAGACTAAGTAGGAACCAGAAGGTCTGAACATATAACACCAATTTTGGCCTGCTTGCATTGGCTGCCTGTATGCTTCCAAGCCCAATTCAAGGTACTGTACAGGTTTTAACCTATAAAGCCTTACATGGCTTGGGACTGCATTACCTGATGGAGTGCCTCTCCCAACTTGAATCTATCCGGACACTACAATCAACATTTGAGGCCTTCTTCTGAATACTACCTCTAAGGCAGGCTCAGAGGGTGGCAACAAAGGAGAGGGCCTTTTCAGCAGTGGCCCTGCAATTGTGGAATGATCTCCCCACTGAGGCCCACCTGGTGCCAATTCTAGTCATCTTTTTGGCACCAGGTTAAAACTGCCCTCTTCTCCCAGGCATTTAAGGGTATTTAATGGCATGATGGGGCATTCATGTCAGCTGTTTAACAGGTCAAGCTTGTACTAAAATTGTTTTAGCTGCTAAATTGTTTTTAAATTTTGTATATTGGAAAAAATATGCTGTTTTTTAATTTTATTTGTGGTCCATGTTTTTATTAATTGTTGTGAACTGCTTCAGCTATTTAGAAGTATAGAAATAATAGTAATTGTGAAAAGGACCAAAGCCGGTCCTTTGCGCGGGTTTGGGCACCAAGGGGTTAACCAGAGCAGGGTTAGCCCTTTACGCACAGCTTGCGGCACCTAGGCGTTAATTTTAACGCTAGGACAGTGAAAGAAGCAGTCTTATGAATGGGAGCCACTACACTGTTTATAGGTAAACAGAGCTTAATTAAGCGTATCAAAACATACACAAAAGCAGTGTCTGCAATTGACACTGGTATAGAGCAAGCCGTAGCAGTAATACACACAAGGGTTACCTGGAATGACCCTGGTTCTTCACAGCTGTGTATGCTAACGACTGGGCGAATTCAGCTAGTTTCACCGGGAGCTTCCCGGGGCTGGATCCTGAGGTCGGACCGAAGCCCTGGACCTCCGCGCAGCTTTCTGCCCACGACCAACAATCTTTTCCCGCCACAAGCCCCCTTCTTTATCCCCTCTTCTTGGCTCCCTCCTGCGCCCTCTCGCCTCTTGACCAGTTGAACGAGCCAGGAGTACCTGTTTCTCTGGGTGCTTTAGGGTGCTTAGGAGTACTTGCCACTTCTTTGTGGCCACCAGGCATCTTGGCGCCCCTCTTGTTGTTTGGAATGTTTTACAGCTCATTTTGCTGCCTGGGGAGGGGAAGTTGCCAGGGGGTATGCAGATGTGTTCCACTGTGAGCCTCATTGCATGAATCAAGTGCGGTACCAGGTGAGAGGTGGGGGTCTGTGTGTACCTGCCCTGGCTTTCTCTTCACAGTAATAGAAAATTTCCAAAATCCATATCACCATAATTCCTTTATATTGATTTGTATAAATGAGACCATTTGGAAAATGCATTTTCCTGGTATGGAAAATGTTTCCATAGGTATGGAAACTAAGCTATTGAAATACACACACACACATCATTGGCTCATAACATGGTGAACTGAATGCTGAACACATTAGGCCCAGGGGCCATAGGCAGTCACAAAAAATATAGATAATAGTTCTTATGTGAGCAACTAGACCAGACATAATCAGGGCTCAGCTGAACTTGCAAAAGGACCAGGACCATCAGTTGCAAATGCCAGTAAGATGGCTCCTTATGAAATGTAAACTTTATCATTAATCAGGGTTTACAGTCGTAATTTTAGAAGGTTAGGAAAAGCTATTACAGAAGCCTTACAAACATGGAAACAAACCGCCACGTTTTTACTCACCCCCAACCCCACCAATGCCTGCACTAGTCAATTGTGGCTTAAAAGGAAGCAAGGGTAAAATGTTATAAAACTTACCTGCCTGGTCACCAAGAGGCAATTCTTATTCATCATAAGTGACCAAGTGAGAGCTTATTTCCAAAACTGTATTACAACAACAACCTGGCAGATAAGAACAATGGTTTGCCATGTGCCTCTATCTCACAGAATAGTACACCTAGAAAGTTATTATCCCTAAAGGAATGGCTTGCCTCTACCAAGTACCAAACTGTTATGCTACACAAGAAAAAACTGACAGAATCAGAATTAGTACAAATCAATCATCAATGAGTTGGAAATGATCCAGTCAGTCATCCAACTCCCAGTATTTTATATGTACAGTAAATGCATCCAAGAAATACCTATTCACAAAAACAAAGTCAATGCAGGGCTGATGCCACAGCCTGACTCATTAAACAATATTTCATACAATTGTGAATTTCAAGCCTTTGCAATTTCATTTAAACTTTATAAAGGGAGGAACCTGTAACAAATCTACAGGTCTCATGCATACGGTAAAAACAGAAACCACCAAAGGGGGAGGGGAGGGAGAGAAATACTTTTGAATCTTAATTCTTCTAGAAGAGCAGCATAATCAGGCCTGAACATTATCCTCTAAAACAAGGAAAAACAAATTACTCACTCCAGCAAAACGAAGAACACAAACAAAGCAGAACTTGAGACAAAAGGATAGCAAGGAAGCTTCCAAAGCCAATGTGGATTCTAGAACAAGACAACCTCAAATCCCTTGTAAAACAGTGGAAAACTATAAATTTTCTGTATCACTCTTTGAATTTCTGAAATCAAGTAATGAGAAGTAACAGCTTGCCTTTCAGGGCAAATTTTAAATGGGGAAGGGAGTGGGGGGGGGGGTGGAGAGAGAGAAAGAAAAGAACAGGGATAATCAAAAATCTTAAATTCCAAAGTTTCTGCAACCTGCAAATTTGGTCGGATACAAACCGGTGAGTAATATGCTTGGCCCAAACTTCCTTCCTTCCCTCTACCAACGGACCCGATTCCCTTCGAGAGATCAGACTACGGCACCCTGCTTTAAATCCACGGTCGGCCCTACCACCTCTTACTCCCCACGACCTCCCAATAATTCAGTTTCCCAAGAACTCGGACGCTGTCCCCTTCTTCAGGGTGGCGGGAGGAATGGCGGGATTTCCCAAGGGCGCCGCCCCCTTCCAAGTTAAAAGCGCTTCCCTCTTCGTCCGGATACGAACCCCTTGCCAAATCTTCCCTTCTATCTGAAGAAAAAGGAAGAAGAACCGGCGCCGAAGAAGGAACAACTGTAGTGAGTCAGGGAACAGCCGAGCGACAGATACTGTCTAACGGTCGGTTCTGTAGCAGCCTTGTCAGAACGGACTCGGGCTATTCTCAGCTGCCACCACCCGGAAGTGACGGATAAAATGCTGGACAAACGAACGTTTCGCGCGCCGGAAGTGGGTGTGGAGGAAGAAAGAACTCACGGAGGGAACCACCGGAGGAGCTGTAAAATGGTAAGTACTGGCGTTGCACTGGTAGAGTTGTGGTTTATGAGGGCCCGACTCTTTTACAGCTCAATCTTATGCGTCTTAGTCCGGAAACGTATACCAAATCATTCCTGTGTTACTCCTGTCCCTCGATACGTTTTCTGGATTATCACAAAGGCATACTGAGCAAGGTGTAGAAACGTATTGGTAGGGATAGGTTTTGCATGGGCAGGAATAGCAGATCGGATTCCACCCTTAAAGGTGGCCTTAAAATGATTTTAAATAAAATTTACAAATAAGTAATCCTGTACATAAATAACTGGTGCCCCTTCTGTGGTCATGATCAGCTGGAGCCTGGAATAATATCTTAAAAGTAGGCTAAACCTCAGCTATGTCCTCTGTTTTGGTTATTAGGGACATATGAAGATAAAGAATAGTATCAGTAGAGTGCCTTTCCCTCACCAATGAGTAACCACACACATCTGGAGCTAGGGGGACAGGTCTTCTGGGTTAAAGGCTAAGTCTTGGCACCATTTTTCTTAGGAATTAAATTTTGGCTGTGATGGTGTTATGGGGGGGGAGGAAAGGGTTTTATAGTATTTCTTCAGAACCATGATCTACCATTATGCCTTTTTAGGGGAAACAGAAGAAAGCAAAGAAATATGCTACCATGAAACGCATGATCAGCCTTCGTGACCAGCGGATGTGAGTCTCTTGGTATTATTTAGTAGTAGTAGGTACTGCTGAAGTATTTGAGTTGAACCCCAAGAGCTTTTCACAGTTAAGGGTGCCATCCTATGTATGTTGACTGCCGTCTCCCAAAGCAGTTACTTTATTCCCAACTCAAGGATGGAAAGCGGAATACCGGTGGTCAGTATAAGAGGTTTAAAGATGTTCTTAAGGCTAATCTAAAAAAATGCAATATAAACATCAAAAACTGGGAAGCTCTGACCCATGAACGATCTAAATGGAGGTTGGCCTTTCACAAAGCTTCTATGGACTTTGAAGAAGCTCGAGTGCAAGGTGAAAGGGAGAAACGTGCTAAGCGAAAAGCACGTCAAATGAATCCTTTACAAGACCATCTTCCATCTGGTAACCTGTGTCCTCACTGTGGGAAGCTGTGTGGATCTAGAATTGGCCTCCACAGTCACTTACGGACCCATCGCTAGAGTCTACACAATTTTCTTTAGAATTTTCCTCCTTTTTAAAATCTCCTTTTTGTAAATTTTCTTTCTTTTCTTTTCTTTTTTTTATCCTGGAAGACAATCTTACTCGGTCACGAGTGATCGCCTGACTGACTGACTGAGACAGAAAAAAGTCCTACAACTCCTAGCATTCCGCAGCCAGCTGGCTGGGGAATGCTGGGAGTCATAGGAATTTTTTCTGTCTAAACATACATAGGATAGTGCCCTAATAGGTCTAAACATTTACAGTGCAATCCTGTGCATGTCTACTCAGAAGTAAATCCTGTTATGTCAAATGGAACTCAATCCCAGATAAGTGTGTATAGGACTGTAGCCCTATTCCCAAGTAAATGTGTATAAGATCTAAATGGAGGTTGGCCTTTCACAAAGCTTCTATGGACTTTGAAGAAGCTCGAGTGCAAGGTGAAAGGGAGAAACGTGCTAAGCGAAAAGCACGTCAAATGAATCCTTTACAAGCCCTACTTGATCAGTTCTTTAGATTAATTGATGTAAAACCTTTTGATTAAGAGGTTTGATAGGAGACTTTTTTCTTTCTTTTTTGATACAAGTACTTACAAAAAGGACAAGTGCCATCAAATAAAGTTTTGGTGGCAAAAAAAATCCTCATTTATTTTCAGAGTTAAATCATAAGATTGGGACCATTTTAATTTCCAAAAACAAACCAATAAAAACTGTATTTGCTGGCATCAGTAACTTTAAATTTGTACTGTAACATTTGTACTATGAAAAGATTTGAGATTTCTAGAAAAGGAGATAGCATTCTTTAGCTAAAGTGTTATAGGGGAATGTGTATACTTTTAAAATATTATTTTGGAGTTTATTTCATGCATGGTTTCTGGGACTGGCTATAAAGAACTCTCTTCTTTTTACTACATTGTGTCACAGTGCAAGAGTTCAAGCTACTCTGATGCTGCTGAGGGCAAAATGTCACAGTTTTGAATTTCTTTCCTTAATCCTATTAAGTATGGAGTTCAGCCATGTTTTCCATTGAGTTTGTATAATAAGATTTGGAAAGATGGCTTTTGCAGTCCTTTACTTGGAAATTACACAGAGATTGCTCTGGTTTTGCGGTGAGGGGAAATGTTCCACTTTATTATTTGGATTACTATCATAAACATTTGAACTATATTTTCTTTGTTTTTTATCATCTGAACCTGTATTTATATATTTCTTCCTGACTCTAATGTTATGTTCCTGAGTTATCTACAATAATTTACTTTAATGACAGTAAGTGGTGCTTACAAATGTTTTTAAACCTTTTGTCATTTCTAGCAAAGAGAAAGACCGAGCAAAAGCCAAAGAGAAGAAGAAGGAAGATCCCAGTGCAATCAAAGAGAGAGAGGTGTAAGTACCAAATGATTTCTTGTTCTCTGTGTAGCGCTCACAGGAGTGTTGTGGGAAATGACAAAATCTGAGTCCCAGTCTTTGTGTGGGCAATGTTGAGAGTGTTCTTTTGAAGCTGCTGAATGGGTTGAAGAGTTTACAATGGACTGCTTAACCCTAGTGCTACCTTCATTACTTCATAGAATTATTTATTTATTTATTTATTATATTTATACCTCGCCTTTTTTCCTGCAAGGAACCCAAGGCGGCTTACATAATCCTCCTTCTCCTCCTCCTCCATTTTATCCTCACAACAACCCTGTGAGGTAGGTTAGGCTGAGAGTCAGTGTGACTGGCCGAAAGTCACCCAGTGAGTTCATGGCTGAACGGGGACTAGAACCCGGATCTCCCGAGTCCCAGTCCAACACTCTCACCACTACGCCACACTGGCTCTGCATTTGGAAAGGATTAAAAGTTTATCCTGCTCCACCCACTGGTCCAATGTATGGTGCATTAATACAGCCCTCCACAGATTAATCTATATAGTGTGTTACAGGTAGAGAACTTGTGTACTGGGGGGAAAAGGTTCTTACAGGACAGGTGGCTTGTGTTGATTTGTGTTGTGCAAAAGACCCAAATCATATGTTGCAGTGAAAGACAAAAATACACTTCTACTATAACTGTCATTTGAACCTCAGAGAAAGTATAGTGATAACTCAAATACTGAGCATGAATCCAATTTCAAGGGAAATTGAGATGTATGCAATCAAAGCATCCGCTCTCTGGTTGTCATTTCCGGACTCCCCCAAAGTAGAACTCTTTGTGGATGTGGAACTCTTCTTGTTCCCAGCAGGCTACCACTTAGACATTGTCTCAGTCCTGTTTCTGTATTACCCAGCAATTCTATGTGCTACCTAGATCCAAAATTAGAAGTAAGTCTGATTTTGGTAGTTGTTACTTTCAAATAAGTGTGCTTAGGATTATGTCCTGATATCATGAAGACTTCGTTAATGCTGGTGTTTTCAGCATGGGAGATGCAGACACACGTTATGTGAGTCATCAGCAAACTTTGCTGATCAAGTAGATAGTGGGGTACCTACTTGCACTTCTAACCAGCAGGTAAGATCGCCATACTTTCCTTATTTTAAGGATTGGTCATTTCTTCCAAATAACACCACTGTAAAGAATTAACATTAAAGATTTCTTGGAATCACCCATCTAATATTTGATCAGAAGAAGGGTTTGATGTGGTTTCAGTCTTTAAACAAAAAGCTTTCTGGAGGATCAATTAAATCCAGGGGTAGGCAACCTGATGCTCTCCAGATGTTTTGGAGTACAATTCCCATAAGCCTGGTTACTTTATACCCTGTTGAACAAGAACACTAATCTTGTCCTAGAATGTTAAAATTTTTGATGCAGGCCTATAGAAAGATAATGAGTGAGGATGCCCTTTGCTCCCCCCAAAATGGTCTCTGCTTGTGCATATCTGGGTATTGGGACTGATTTTAGACCCCCAAGGAAGTTGACTCATTTGAGGCAAGCAAGAAAGACAAGGCAGACTTATCCATTAAAATATTAATATACCGGTACTGCTTTTCCATTGTTCAAAGCAATTTAAAAAATAATAATGAAAATGCAAATAAGACAAAAACAATATTCAGTAATCAAAGATAAACAGACAAATAAAGCCCTGTCAAAAGCAAGCCTAAAAATGTAGGGCTTGCAGCTGTAGTGAAAAGAAAGCAGAGATATCTGTCCTGACCTCTACCAGGAGGAAGTTTCACAACTTCAGAGTAGACAGTATAAAAGCCCTACAAAAGTTTGTACCTGCTGTAAAGATGGCACAGAAAGCTTGCTGACTGTACCTCATTGGATGAGTTTTGAGATGTAATAGCTCCTCCTTTTAAATGCATACAAATGCTTGTGAATACCCTAAACAGTAAATGTAGCTAATGTAGGTCTTTACCTTCTGAGCATTTTGACATACCCTACTAGGTAATCACATTTTTCAAGATATTTTCTGAAGTATGAGAGGCACAATATTCTTTGAATAGTGAAGAGTCTATAAGCCAAGAAAAAATGCTTCTGGAGCAGTAGTATACAATGTGTAGACAGTGACTGGGTTTGCATGATCTGAGAGGGAAAATAAGCTACCGTAGCTTATTTTTCCGCCCCATGTGTGCTGATCACATGCCGCCAAATTACCATAGTTACCTTCACTGGGTGCGGTTTGTCATGTCATCCGAACCCAGCAAGGGTGGGGGGACAGCTGGGTTTACAAACCACCCCAGAACCCATGGCATGTTCTACGGTATCGGACACATGACAAACCATGCCCAGTGAGGGTAATTATGGTAATTTGTGGTGCACATGCCGGGCGTGTGAACCTGCCCAGTAATCCCTGCTTTAAAGTAATTTGTCCTTTTCTTTGTTTTCAGCCCCAAATATCCCTCCTGCTTGTTCTTCCAATATAACACACAATTGGGGCCTCCCTACTACATCTTGGTTGATACCAACTTCATTAATTTTTCCATTAAAGCCAAACTAGATCTGGTGCAGTCGATGATGGATTGCCTCTATGCCAAGTGTAAGTATCTATTGCAACTCCTTCCAAAACAGTGCCATTGAGATAAGGTGAGGTTATTTTAAAAAATCCATTTGTGAAGATACTTTTTTGTTGAGGCTAATATAACAGTGTGTCACCAGGTTCTGGTTTCCATTATTATTAATCATCATCATCATCATAGCATTAAGTGATTTACCATTGGCTTTGCAAGTATATCCATATTTCTTAACAAGTAGATCTGATTATTATGGAATACCTTGATTAATTAAAGTTAAACCAGCATTTCCTTAGAATAAAGCAGCCAGCTACAAAAGTATTACCAACTTATTGCTAATTTTGTTGAAACATTATTGTTGCATGTTATTTACTTTCAACAATGTATCAGTTATCAGATTTGATCCTCTGACACTTATGGTCAAAGAGGTCTCTTTTAATGGTGTCTTTTTCCTTCTGATGGATGTGTATATTAGATGTATAGAATAATATGGCGAGAGAAATGGGTGAGGAACCAATCAACTAACAACACAATCCTATGGCCGTTAGACTGTCTAGACAGCCATAGGATTTTTTGGAATCCAAGCTCTGACCTTGGAAACATACTTTGAGGTCACAGCTGGGATTCTGAACTTGGAGTGCCTTCCCACCACCCTTGAGCAACAAGAGCAACCTTGGAGACAGGCTTTTGGGGTGTGGGGAGGAGACAGG
This sequence comes from Shinisaurus crocodilurus, assembly GCA_021292165.1. Classification (NCBI taxonomy): domain Eukaryota; kingdom Metazoa; phylum Chordata; class Lepidosauria; order Squamata; family Shinisauridae; genus Shinisaurus; species Shinisaurus crocodilurus. The sequence goes on from JAHFWL010000662.1 coordinate 25,980, forward strand.
CACTGCCAGCATATGAAGTATCCTGGCAGGGCCTTGCACTCCTTCTTGCATGCTCCGAGGCCAAACACCTGACTGTAATCAGCTGTCTTAAGTGCTTTGCACAGTGGGAGAAGTGCAGAGGCAACCTTTGCCTCTCCTCTCCTCCCGCCATGCATGGGATGCCCATAATCCGAGTTCAGAGGATTGCACCCTGAAGAGTGTGTATTTTAATTGTCTGTGATGCTTTCATTGAGACTGACTTTCAAAAGGATTAATAAAGTGACCAGATAAGTAAATACTTATACATCTGAAACCTAATATTTTTTTGTATTGGCCAGCTCTAGGGGTTTGTTGCACTGCATGTTTATTATATTAAACATCCATTACATTCCTGCAGGTATTCCCTGTATCACAGATTGTGTCATGGCTGAAATTGAGAAACTTGGGCAGAAGTATCGCATAGCCCTAAGGTAGGGACATGATAACTATGTTCTTCCATCTGTCTTGTCTAAAGTGTGAATGTGGAGAACAGAGGCTCACCCTAGATTCAAGATCTAGTTCTTGGCTGTACCCCATTATGCTCAGATAGGTTGCCACCACCTCCTTCTCCCTTTGCTTCCCAGGCCAGATGTGCCTCTTGAGAGCATGGCATGGCTGCAGATCTTCCCAGTTCCTGCTGGACAAAGGCACTGTTCTACCTCCCTTTCTAACCTTGTAGCTTGGAAGAATGTCCAGGCCCAGGGAAGAACTTTCTGGATTGCAAATTCACCACTTTCTGGTACAAAGAAGAAAGGGGGAAATGATTCCAGACAGACAGTGCAAAAGGAAACAAAAGGCTTTTCTATCTTATCTAAATATTTGAAATTCAAGGTAGGCTTCTGAACTTAAACTCACAGACATCTATGAGGGTAGCCATGCATTTCAAAACAGCTGACAATTTAATATGGGCAGAAGGCATAATAATAATAATAATAATAATAATAATAATTATTATTATTATTATTATTATTATTATTATTGTGGAGAAAAAGAGCCTCCGAGGGTTCCTACACACACACACACACACACACACGCCTCCTCATGTGAAAACCAAGTAAGGCCGGTTGGGGGCTGGGAGGAGGCGAAATGTGCATAAAGTATCGGGTGGGGCATGGCGCCTGAAAGTCCTGAAAAGTCTACAGTGACCCGGCTTTCAAATGCAAAAGTCATGAGTCATGGGTTCCCCTCCCCTACCTGGCCAGGTGGGGTTCATCCTGATTGACTGGAGGCTGGGAGGCTACAGGAAGGAGGAGGGGAGGGGGAAAGAGCTATATTCCAAAGTGTGGGTTTTTGTCTTTGTCTTTGGGTCATCGCATGGTTGCTGTTGGAGCAATGGCGGCAAGCCAAGCAGAGGCCAAGCCTTCGGGTGGCCTCAGGATCCGACCCCAGGTAGCTCCTGGTGAAATTAGCTGAATGAGGGCTTTGGTAAAGGCAAGCCTTGTGGAGGGCTACCCATCTCGGACCTTCGGGTAGGTGTGTAGTCTTCCCGGGCAGCAAGGCTGTGCTGGACCCAACCCTGGAAGAGAACTGACCCCCAGGTAACTAGTTGTGTGCCAGGGAGATATAAGGAATCAGTAGGTTTTGTTATTTTTGCAGCTCTATTACTTTGTACCAAAGTGTCTCTCTCTATTTCGTGTGCTTCTCTCATTTCCCTATTGGTTGTTGTAAAATGCTACCTGAAATAAACCTTCTTGGTTTTTTACCCCACATGGTGTTTGTGGATTGCTCTGTGGTTCCAGCAACTAAATCCAGGTTACAGTCATAAAGGCAAGTCCCTGAACAGTGATTCAAGTAGGATTGCTTGGCAGTCTGGTACCTTGAGATCTCTGGGGGTCTTGGGTCCTTTGGGGTAGGAAAGGGTGGGTTGTGGCGGGTCAGCCAGCCCCCCCTTCCTCCACAATAATAATAATAATAATAATAATAATAATAATGTATTTCAGTTTGAGTTGCCCTATAGCCAAAGCTCTCAGGATGACATACAGAACAACATACATAATCTGCTGCTTAGGCAAAGTGGGGGCAATAGGTTTGCTGCCTCTGATTGGAAGGATCCAATGGGAGAATGTTTTTCCAGTTGGGTGGAAGGGTCAGGGTCCACCTCTTAGGGCTGTCCCTATGTAAAATGGGGAAAGTCTGGGTGTCTAGATCACATAAACAGGTATAACTTCACCTATGTCTCAGTGTCAGGAGTAGTTAACCAATGCAAAGGATTGAGGGGTGTGTGAAGCTTTCCCATTGCTTTGGAGCTATGTAAATTAAATTCCCTCCTAACAAAGTTTTCTGTTACCGGATTTTTCTGGGGGGATAGGCAGTAGCATACAAGCTGTACATGTGACAGGCAGGATTGTTACTTATGTAGCCAGAAATACCTTTTAAACTGAAAATAGTGGCAGGGTTCACACAACATGATGACCCACACTCAAGGTTGAGTATGGGTTGAGTGTGGGCTGTTGTTAAAACATGGGTTGTTGTGTTGTATGAACCCACCCGTGATAACAAACCATGGTTTGTTAACCATGAACATCCCACAGTTCACAACCCTACAACAAACCATGGATTCTCTTCATGGGTTGTTAATGGTTAACAAGCTGCTAACCAGTGCACGGTATTGGGACCATATTATACCTATTCTGAAAGACCCACACTGGTTGCAAATTGCTTTCTGGGTGCAATTCAATTAAATCATAATAAATAATACCAATATTTCTCTATAAAAATTGGTACCAAACTATGTGACTCCTATATTTAAATAGAACAGATCTGGAGTCTACCTAGTGAAGAAAAGACAGAAAAGATTGTTTCTACTAGGAATTTCCTAATTCTTTTAGAATCATAGATTTTAATTTGTCAGCTGCACAGATGCTATCCTAATTTTCACTTTTATGATTCTACAGGATAGCAAAAGACCCACGGTTTGAACGCTTGCCATGCACTCACAAAGGAACCTATGCAGACGACTGTTTGGTGCAGAGAGTCACTCAGGTACATTACTTTGGAGATCCTGGGTTTTAAGGGAGTAAGATTTGATGTTTGTCCAAACACCCATTTCGAAAAAAGACCAGGCATCCTCTGGCACTCAGTGACCAAAGAAATGGAAGCATTTATTTTTTCTCAGTATGAGATTGTCCTTTTTTCCTACAGCACAAGTGTTACATAGTGGCTACTGTAGACAGAGACCTTAAGCGGAGAATACGGAAGATCCCGGGAGTCCCAATAATGTATATCTCCAACCACAGGTAGGTGAGCTCCCAAGTGGGAAATGGAACTTTAATGGGTCTACTCTAAGTAGGACTTATGTTGGGTTTTACCCATTGTCCTTTAAAATATATATATATTAAATTATTGTTGCAGCTTTAAAAAAATTAATGTGTTTTATGATTGGTTTTATTTTATCTTTATTTATGTCAGCCTGAGTTTCAGCTATAGGGTGACATAAATTGAATGAATAAGGGTACAATCCTATGGTCCTTGGAGAATTTCCTGAAGCTGTAGACCAGTGGCAAACCTATGGCACGCGTGCCACAGCTGGCATGTGGGGACTGCTCTGCCGACACGCGAGCCATAGGTCGCCAGGGGCACAGAGCTCAAGAGCAGGGGGGCGAAGCGGCCGCTCCTGCCCACTGCGTGTCTCCCAGCATCCCGCAGGCCGCCTCCTCTGCCGGGGAAGGGCCGAGAAGGTCCTCCCGGGGCGGGCAGGCCTGGAGAATCACCGCCTGGCGCCAACACTTCCCGGCGGCGGCATGAGGCAGCGTCATGCTGCGCGCCCGGGCTCAGGCCTACCTACTGCCTCCTTGCCGGCTGCGCTGGTCCCGTCGCGTCACTTCCGGCGCAGTGGAAGTGATGCGATGGGACTCTGCTCCGGCGCGCTGGTCCCCCGCGCTATGTTTTTGGCGGGGGAAACCAGAGCAACAGGGCTGTTTAAGCCCTGTTGCCCTGGTTCCCCCCACCAAAAACATAGCGCAACGGGCGGCGGTGATGGGCGGGGGCAGCGGCTCCGGAGGGGGCAGCGGCTCCGGAGATGGCTTGAGTGGCGCAGAGACCACTCCGCGCCGCTCAGAAGAGCGAGATCGGGCCGCCACCACGCAGGAACGAGCGGCGGAGAACATCAAGCCCAGGTAAGGCTCGTATTACATTCCTGCGCACATTCCATCCGCCCGTCCTTCCCCCATTTTGTACCTGGGACCTTTTCCTTCTTTTTTCATTTCCCTCGTGTCTTGCCCTCCAGCCACCTCATTCCCTCCTAGCCAGCACCTTCTTCTCCTTTCCCCACATTCTCCCTGGCTTCATCACAATCCCCCCCCCCACTCTTTCCCCCAAACGCTTGAGGTCTTCTCCTTTCCTCTCCAGATTCCTTCCCTCCCTCCCTCCCCCATTTATTTACATTTATTTATACATGAATTATAAACCACTAATCATTTTTAGCATAAATAAGAACTATAAACTTCCTACAGCCTGAAAAATTGCATGCCCAATGCAAACTTTTACCTAATGCAGTGTTTGCAGTCCAAGACATAAAGGTTGTTTAAAATGTGTTAGTTTAGTTTTCTTGTTTATCTTGCTCATCCTAGTACAGGTTGACTTTTACTTTTACTAATCCGAGACCTGTAGAAGCAGGGAAAGGACCCAGAGTAAAGCTTGCCCCATACAATTTCAGTCTGGCATATAATCATATTACAAGCTGAGAATCCCTTATCCAAAAATACATGCGCCTAATTATTTAAAAAGTGTATCTAAATTACCTTCAGGCTATGTGTACAATGTAGTACTATTAAAAAAAATTGAGTTGATGTTTTTTTCCAATAAAAAACTGTTTGTATCATGGAAAGCCCTGTTACTGTGTTTTTCTTTTAAGACAAAAGATGTTAATTAGTTCAGACAACTGTATGAGTTGTTTTTACTAAACTAAAAATTCAGGTTTAATTGCAGTGTTGGCACTTTGAAATAAATAACTTGGTTTTGTGTTGCAGTTTGGGCACTCGGGCTCAAAAAGGTTCACCATCACTGCTGTAGAGACTGCTATGATTTTGGAAGGGGGGACTCCAAAATCTGTTCTCTTCCCCTCCCCCTTGCAGCTGCTGCAGAAAGGACCATGGTGCCTGCTTTCCAAGGTCACAAAAGCAGCCGTGGAGGATCTCATAGAGGTCAAAAAGGGGGTGTTTCAGTGGCGGGGAAAAGAGAGGCCAGGATATGAAAAATCTTATGGCCTCTCCAACTCCAGAACCGCCCCTGGCAGTGTGTCATATTTAGACGGGCTCAGAGGTCTGTCTAGAGGAAAAAGAAAAAAAAGGACAGAGAAGCAAAAATCGCCTCCGTTGCTCCTCCCACCCTGCTGTCAGCAGCCCGGCAGGGCATTGGATACTTGGAAGCCTCTGAGTTTGGAGGCTTCCTTCTGATGGGTTGCACCCTAAATAATAATATCTGCTGACAAAATGTAATTCCAGTTTATTTTGAAATAGTATATTTTGAATCTTTGCCAGCATATATGTATGTTTCTATATAACTCACCTGTGTAAAGGAAAGGCTTAATAGTAATAAAAGTCACATCATGCTTAAATTTGCAGTGGTTCTGTTCTAAAACTTTATGCTGGAGTAAACCATCAACACCCAACTGATCTAGGTTGCAATTGTCTGTTGATGCCTGAATAAACTTACAGTGCAATCCTATGCATGTCTACTCAGAAGGCCCATTGAATTCAATGGCATGTACTCCTGTGTACGAGTATAGGATTGCAGCCTACCGGTAATATGTGTGCATTTGTTCATATCCATAATTTGTTATTCTTGCCACTTGCTTCCCTCCCTAACCTTTGTTAACTGCCCCACTGTTGAAATTGAGATTTGTAAGTTCCTTGGGGCAGGGACCTGCCTTTTTGGTTACGTTACTGTATAAAGTACTATGTAAACTGATGGTGCTTTATTAGTACTAAAAAAATAATTATTATTAATAAATAATATATAACTTCTTCCTTCAGTGTACACAGCCCTTGTTGTTGCTTGCTCTCTCCCATTTGTGTGCCTAAATTCCACTTGACTAGCTATATAGTTTACTGAACGTTTCAGCACCTTGCACTGCTTTAAAAGGTTCAAAGGGTTACATACTGCTAACAAATATTGTGGGCCCCTCATTGTGTGCTTCCTATATACCACAGCGGAAGTATGATGGACCACTTGTCAAAAGGTTTCTTTTCTTATTCTAGATATAACATTGAGCGGATGCCTGATGACTATGGAGCTCCCCGATTTTAACTACCCGTTGGAAAGAATGCAAGACAAGCCTGCTATGTCAAATTGCCACATTCCAGAACACTGCACCTGTTATAAGGTTCCTCTGTTTCTAATTTACTTCCTGTGGAACTTGGAGCTGAACTGCTTTCTTAGACTGGTCTCTTCCAGAAAAAACATAGCATCTATTCCCTTGCTCTGTGTTCCAGAATAAATATCCCTTATTATTTAGAAGTGGGCTTTTGAGAATTTCTCCTTTACTATTTGAATCCTTTCTCATGTTGCAGCCATTTCAATTAAAGTTTCTTGTGACTCCTTCATGAGATGTTGGGTGGGGCCCTTTAGGGGGGTTGTATGCATATTTGGCCGTTTGCTTGAAACCAAAGAAATGTGGAATGTTCTTAATATCTGAGAGCTGCAAAAAAACATTTCTTGGGCACGATCAGATTCCAGTCCATTCCATTCAAAGCTCAGTTTCAATTAGCATTTTAAATAAGCTAGGTCAGTGATGGCAAACCTTTTTGAGCCCGAGTGCCCAAACTGCAACACAAGACCAACTTATTTATTTCAAAGTGCCTTAAATTTGGCAGGAAGGAGGAGGAGGCACTAGCCAATCGCGCCCTGCTCTGTCTCAGGGCATGGCTCTTCACCGGGCGCGCAAAGATTCGGGCGTGTGCGCGCTGTGCTTCTGAGCTGTCTGTTCAGTTAGAAGGAGGGCTGGGTGCCTGCGCAGTCCGCTTCTGGGGGTGGAGATGTTGGAGTGTGCCTGCCTGTGGAGGCCAGCGAGGAATGAGTGGAGAGGAGTTACTATGGAAACCCGACGCTGAATGCAGAAGGGGACAGTCTTTTCGCGATCTGGCGACCAATGGCTCGAGTGCCCACAGAGAGGTCCCTGCGTGCCAGCTGTGGCACGTGTGACATAGGTTTGCCATCACTGAGCTAGGTTAACAGCACAAACATATCCAATTTGTATTTTTTTCAGATACAGTGAGGTCTGAAGAACAATAGAAATAGAGAAAACAGATTAAAATTAGTTTATGGGCTGGATCTAGACTAAATTAGACAGAAAAAAGTCCTATAATTCCCAGTATGCCCCAGCCAACCATGCTGGTTGGGGCATGCTGGGAGTTGTAGGACTTTATCCTGTCTAAACATGCATAGGATTGCACCCTTAGTCACACCTTAGTTCCCACTTCCACATCTAAAACCCTCACTTGTTCTGCGTACGTGCTAGAAACTACACCAGCCATGATTGGTGCTGAGAACTACAGCTTCTACGTGGTGATACAATAAGGTGCATCTGTGTGGAACCATCAGTGCATATGAGTCAACATTATAATCTTGGAGAGAACTTTTGGTAAACATGATTTTTTCCCACATGTTCACCAAGAAGGCTGTTAATTACTGAGCTGAGTTCACCTAATAATAGTTCTTGGTGTTTTAACATATGTGTTTTCAATGTGCGAAATTCACTTTCAACTGAAGTACATAGAACTTTAAGAGGAACTGGATTGTATTATTTTATTTATTTCATTTCATTTTTATACCGCCCAATAGCCGAAGCTCTCTGGGCGGTTTACAGCAATTACTAACAAGACAGTCCCTGCCCGCAGGCTTACAATCTAAAAAGACACGACACACAAGGAAAAAGGAATGGGGAGGGAAGAAGGGGGAATATCTATTAATACTCCTGGCAGGGCTGGTGGAATGGCCCTGCACTCCCTCCTCTCAGCCTGCTGGAATGGCTGGTGGTGGTGACAGTAGAGGGGGGAGGAGCCTTCAGGAAGGCGGCCTTTCAGCAGGGCTGGTGGAATGGCCCTGCGCTCCCTCTCCCTCCTCTCAGCCTGCTGGAATGGCTGCTGGTGGTGGCAGTTGAGGGGGGAGGAGCCGTCATGAGGCAGGCCTTTCAGCAGGGCTGGTGGAATGGCCCTGTGCTCCCTCTCATCTCCCTCCTCTCAGCCTGCACCCATTGTGTACCCATTGTGGGCTTGGATTTTGCACTCCTGCAACCCTAGGCCTCAGAACACATTCTTGGAATTAAGTTCCACTAGAATCGATAGGACTTACTGGGTAAGCAGTAATTGGTAAACAGATTAGGATACAAGTCTACTTCTTTCCTTGCAGAAGTCAGACATCAAAAGAGCCCAGAGTGTATGCAGGGGTACACTAGCATTTTGGCAGTAGACCCCCCCAAAAAAACAAGTAATGCTGTCATCTAATATATATTGATGTTTCCTTTACATTTCAGGTTGGCTTCACAAATATAAATTATGTTACACAAAAAAACAAAAGTAGTCATGTTGACTATGTTGTAACTTTAAAAATTGACCATAAAACTTCTATATTTTCTTTCAGCCCTTTTGCCCCAAGTTTGTTTAAAGTATTTTTATCCCACTTCTCAGCCAAAAAATTCCTCCCTGGGCAGCTTACATATCAGTAAAACAAGCCAGGCCATGCCCACAGGCTTACAATCTAAAAGGACACTGCACACAAGGAAAAAGGAATGGGGAAGGAAGAGGGGGGGAATTAAGGGAGCTATCCTGTAGCCCCTAGATATTGTCTGAGGCTGAGGGGCCATAGGATACTGGGGATTCCCCCTCCAAGATCAGAAACAGCGTTCTGGCCTTGGGAGAGTTGGAGATCAAGACCCCAACCTCTCACAGCTGGCATGGAAAGAACCATGCCAGCTGCCCTCTAAGGTGGGAAATCAACCTTTGAGAGGGGGAAAGGAGGGGCGTTTCAGTGGGCAGGGAGGGGAGGAGACTGGAGAGACCAGGATATGAGCTATCCTGAGGCCGCCCCAGCCTCCTTCCCTCCCCCTGAATTGCCATTGCAAAAAAGCCCATCTGGTGAAAAATGGAGGATGGGGAGGTGAAGATTGCCTCCACCACTTCTCCCACCCTGCATTGGGTGATCGGAAGCCCCCAAGTTTGGGGGCTTCCAATAATCAAGGACACAGTCGATACTAGGATTGTGCCCTAAGCCTTTCAGCAGGGTTGGTGGAATAGCCACCGCTCATCTACCAATCCACCGCTTATCTTCCTTAGTACAGCCTGCTGAAATTGTCTAGACTCAGTTACCTATCTTCTCTCCCTAGCCCTGCTTGTACCAAAGAACAAGATGTTAGAGGTTTCTGTGTTGCTTCTCTTATGCTATGTGCCTCTGACGAATATGGATGCAATTCCTGTGGCGTGATATAAATGCATTTGGATTACTTTCCGTAATGTTTTTGAGATAATTGTGCAGTTCTTCAATCAGCATTTGCTATAGATAATTCTAATTCACTTAATGTTAACTTTATGCCACACTTAGGCTGCATATGCACCCTTTCCTGGGAATAAGCCAAATTGAATACAATGGAATTTCTGAGTAGACATGCACCCTAAGAAACACATTTCCTAAGCACCAATATCAAGTCTACTAGTTGTGTTTGGGAAGGTCTGGACTGGACTGACAGGAATGCAGCATAGAAATAAGTGGATAATGTAAGGGAGACACATTTAGTGAGAATACACTTAGCCATATTTTTAAAGTAATTTGTTACACTTTTATCCAGCACTTCTTCGAAGCACCTCGTGGTGAATGGCAACTCCCGGTGTTTTCCTCTGCCATCTGGATTATTTTAGATTCCTCAAGGGTTGGCATCACTCAAATATCTTTTATACCTTATGTTATGACGCAAAAATATATTGGAAGGACCTGGGTGGACTATACTTGACAGGCATTAATTAAAAACAAACAAAACTCTGAAGCTCTGCCCCGAGTCTAGAGAACCCACTACTACGTTCTTGTCTTGACTGTGCAGTGCAACGTCCAAGCCAGGCGCTCCTGCAGGTGACACCAGTTTTGTGCGCCATGCAATCCGTTCTCTAATCCCGAGCCGGAAACACTCTACCTTTTAAGGAAGTTGCACTCTATGGCTCGGGCAGGCTAGGAACCTCAGTGCGCAGGCGCAGTGGACCGCACGGTCCCTCGTTACCGCCCGCCGCTGTTGCGGCCTGTGGAAGTCTGTGGTTCGCTCCAGCCGACGCCGCCTGAGACCTGCTCCCCAGCTCCATGTTCCCGTCGTGGGGTCTGTACGGGGCGGCCCCCGGGTCCTACCCTCCGCCGCCCACAATGATGCCGCCACCAACGTTGTCTGGGCCTCTGCCGGCCGTGCTGCCTACCACCATGCCGCCGCAGGTCCCGGTAGTGGCTCCGCCGCCTGCCCTGGGCGGCTACGCGGCCACCTCGGCGACCCCCGCCGCTACCGGCACAGCGGGCTTTCTGAGTCTGCAGGAACAGCACTTGGTCCAGCTGCAGCAGCTCCAGCAAATGCACCAGAAGCAGTTGCAGTCGGTGTTGCTAGGGGGGCCTCCCCCACCCGGCGCGCCTCCCCCGAGCCTGCCGCCGCCGCCGCCCGTGCCCAACACCTCTACCGCCCCTGCTTCCTGGCAGCCGCCGGTGCCCGCCGGACCGCCCCCGCCCTCGCGCAGCTATCAGAAGCAGTTTAAGCACCGCGACCCTCCAGCGCCGCCTCTGCCCCGGGAAACGCAGTTCCGCAATCCCCCGATGCCCCCTCTGTCTCTGGGAGAAGAGGTTGCAGAGCCATCCCATTCTCCTGAAGACTGGGAGCCTCTCGTCCCCTCGTCCAGTCCCCATCCCCACATGGATATGGACATGGATCTGTCCTCTCCGCCACAGTCCCCTCCTCAGGCTTACATGCCCCCACTTGAGAGTGACTCCTACATACCTCCGCCTCAGACTCTGCCATCGCAGAGTCAGACCCCACCACCACTGTCTTACCAGGCCCATTCACAGTTGTCTCAGGCAATTTCACAGACGTTTACGGAGCCACTTCCTTCAGCTGTTTCTCAGACTTATCTGACCCAGGCCCAGCCTTACCAACCGACTTCCCAGTCCTCATCCCAACCAGCCCAGCCCATTACTCCATCCATCTCACAGTCTGAATCTCGCTTCACCTCATCCCAGATGACACAGCCCACTCCTGAACCTCAGGACTTGAGGCAAGGTAGTGGCCCAGGCGTAGATATGTGCGAGCGACAGCAAAGCACCTCGCATGCAGATCCCTCTGCAATGACCCACCAGGTAAGAATGAAGTATTCAATATAATTTGTCTCCAGACTGTGAAAGCTGTCTGGTAAACTAAGGGATCCAGTTCTGAGATGTATATAGGTGGTGACAGAAAAGGGATAAAACATGATACGTAATAGAGGATTCTCATTTATATGGGAGGCATCTGGGTTAAGATTAGGCCACAGAGTCCAGAGGTTCACATCATGATTCTATTTATTTATTTGCTGAATTACATAATGATTAGAATAATAAAATAGTAGAGTTGGAAGGGTCTTATAAGGCCATTAAGTCCAGCCCCCTGCTCAGTGCAGGGATCCAAGTTAAAGCATCCCTGACTGATGGCTGTCCAGCTGCATCTTGAATGCCTCCAGTGTGGGAGAGCCGACTACCTCCCTGGGTAATTGGTTCCATTGTCGTATTGCTCTAACAGTCAGGAAGTTTTTCCTGTTGTTCAGCTGGAATCTGGCTTCTTTTAACTTGAGCCCATTATTCTGTGTCCTGCACTCTGGGATGGTCAAAAAGAGATCCTGGCCCTCTGTGTGGCAACCTTTCAACTTGAAGAGCGCTATCATGTCTCCCCTCAGTCTTCTCTTCTGAAGGCTAAACATGCCCAGTTCCTTCAGTCTCTCCTCATAGGGCTTTGTTTCCATAGGGCTATTAGTACTTCACGCGTTTTGGAAGTATAGTTCTATTAATGCAGCCCAAAATAGTGTTTGCCTTTTTTGCAGCCACATCACATTGCTGGCTCATGTTCAGTTTGTGATCTACAACAATTCCAAGATCCTTCTCGCTCGTAGTATTGTTGAGCCAAGTATCCCCCATCCTGTAACTGTGCATCTGGTTTCTTTTTCCTAGGTGCAGCACTTTGCCTTTATCCCTATTAAATTCCATGCTGTTGTTTTCAGCCCAGTGCTCCAGCCTATCAAGATCACTTTGAATTTTGTTTCTGTCTTCCAGGGCATTAGCTATTCCATGCAATTTTGTGTCATCTGCAAATTTGATAAGCATTCCCTGCATTTGATAAGCATTCTTGTTTTTTATTATCATATAAGGCAGGGGTGGGCAACTTATGGGCCTCTAGATGTTTTTCACTACAATTCCCATCAGCCCTAGCCAAGGGTGAGGACCTGATGGGAGTTGCAGTCCAACACCTTGAGGGCCACAAGTTGCCCACACCTGATATTAGAGCAGCTTGATGCATTGTGCTTTTCTTTAAAAAAAAAAAAAAAAAAAAGGCTAGGAAATAATGTGAAATCCAGATGTTAGATTCTTAGAAGATCATCATGCATGCATATGTGTACGTTTATGTGTGTGCACTTGACTACCTAACATAGTGTTCACATCTCTTCCTTGAAGGAAGACTTCATTTTAGAAAATTTTAACACATGAATCAACTTTAAGGCAGACTTAAGGGGCAGAATCCTATGGGGCACTAGTGCCCTGTTGGATTATGCACAAGGCATCCCTGTTACTGACATACTCAGTTCATGACCATAGTAGCTTAGCTCTGACAACTATCAGTCTCTGTACTTGAGCACCCAACAGGTAGCTAGCGAAGGATCAGTAGAACCATAGATGGGCAGTTGTGTGGAAACATCCCCTTCCCATATGACAGACAGATGTTACACTAATACAGGGCTGCTTTCAAATTGGCCATTCTTTACCAGGGTTATGAAAGAGTGGAATATTTGTTTTAGGTATTTGGACAGCAGTGACTAATAATTTTTTTCCTTGGCTAAACTTTTTTAAAAACTTTTTTATTTCTATAAAAACAAAAACAAACAACACAAAACAAAAAACAATAATTAACAATTAACAAAACTAAAATGGACTTCCAGATTTCTCTACAGCAAATATAAGTATCAAATAGTTGCTCTAATAATCAAAACAGAAAAGTTCTCTTTATTCTATTGTCACAAATTTATATTTTTATTATTTGAAGCCGATTATTTAGATCCATGCCAGTTGGGCTTCAGGTCTGGACATGGTACGGAAACAGCCTTGGTCGCCTTGGTGGATGATATGAGGAGGGCTTTGGTTAGGTGCGAATGCTCTTTTCTAGTCCTCCTCGATCTCTCAGTGGCTTTTGATACTGTTGACCACGGTATCCTCCTAGACTGCGTGGAGGGGTTGGGCATGGGAGGCACCGTACTACAGTGGTTCCGATCCTTCATCTCTGGAAGGTACCAGAGGATAGCTCTCGGGGAGGAGGCTTTGGACCCTCGGCTGCTCACTTGTGGGGTGCCGCAGGGTTCCATCCTCTCCCCAATGTTGTTTAACATCTACCTAAAGCCACTGGGAGCTATCATCAGGAGGTTTGGGGTGCAATGTCATCAATATGCAGATGACACGCAGCTCTACCTCTCCTTTAAGTCCTCACCAAGGTTGGCTGTTGAGACCCTGTCCAAGCGCCTGGAGGCAGTGGGTGGCTGGATGGGAGGGAACATGCTGAAACTGAACCCCGACAAGACTGAGGTACTTCTGGTGGAGGAGGAGGTATGGGGATGTTAACCTGGTGCTGAATGGGGTACATCTACCCCTGAAGGACCAGGTCCACAGCTTGGGGGTCATTTTAGACTCCCAGCTATCCATGGAGGCTCAAGTGTCAGCTGTGAGCCGGGTGGCGCTGTATCAACTCCATCTGATACAGCAGCTGCGCCCCTACCTTCCTAGTCATCTGCTCCCATCAGTGGTTCATGCTTTGGTCTCCTTTCACTTAGACTACTGTAATGCGCTCTTATGTGGGGTTACCCTGGAAGACGGTTCAGAAGTTACAGCTGAGCATTCCCAGGTTATGAACCTGATGTTTCAGGGAGACCGTGATCCCATCCAGAACAGGTTAAATCCCAGTCTTCAAGCCAGGCTTTCTACTGACCAACAACATCTTTGCCTTGTCTGGGTTTAATAGGACATTGAGGCCTTGTATCTCTAGAGGAACTGATTTTGGAGATGAAAACAATTGAGCTGGAGAAAGGAGGGGACAAACTGCTAAAGTTGTTGTATTTTATATTTTTAACTATTGTGAACCACCCTGAGAGCTTTGGCTATTGGGTGGTATAGAAATGTAATAAATAATTAGACTTTGAATAGTGGGTAGTCAGATCAGTTCACTCTTTGGGACCCCATGTAATTTCAATCTCTGGTGGATCATATACCACAAGTAATAAGGAAATGGCACCAGTTATTTTATTTTCTTCATTAGTTACTTCTGGAGAAATTATAGCTTGACTTGATACACAGTAGTATATCTGTGTATACTGTGTATACTGTGTAGTATATCTGTAGTATATCTGTGTACACAGTAGTATACACAGTTGTATATCATGCTGTGTGTATTTTACCTTAAAGGAGAATACTAGATGGCAAAATAACACCTGTGGTATTTGGCTGCGTGTTTGGTTTTATTCTCTGAGCACTGTGGTATAACTTCCATGCAGTTATAGCTGCTAGTAATAATTATTGTAGTGCTTCATTGTTTCCAGCATGAGTTAACAGAGGTGTACCATTCATTTTATAATTTCTGTCAAAAATAGTTGTGCAGTGTATATGAGAACTGGGGAAGAGATTTTTCAGGAATGTCTTTCTTGGAACTTGGAAGTGTTTTTATATAGATATCTCATGAGACCAGAGCCATAATTTTAACAGTGGAGAAAAACAATTCTAAGCTGGCAAGAATGAAAAATGTATGCTGCATTTACACTAGCCTTTACCATGGTGCGGTAGGGGGTGGGGGAGGGAGCCAAAGGAGTAAGTGCACCAAAAGTGAGGGAGCAGTAAGTGCTCCAAAAAGGGCTGCAAAAAGGGCAGGGGGGGTTAATATCTCCCCTTTCTGGAGTAGCTGGAGAGTCGGGAAATGTTGAAAAGGTAGAGGGCACTGAGAAGTGTCAGTTCAACAGTTAAAAGTGAGAGGATCACATTGCCAAGGGGGACATATCCCCCCCCCCCCGCTTTTGGTGCACTTTCTCTTTTGGCTCCTCGCCCCCTATTTCCTGTGCTTCTGACTTGCGCTACCAGGTACGGTACCTCCTTTCCTTTACTATTTTTTCTCCCTGAGTCCTTCACAACTGTGTGCAAATTAACAGATAAGTAGCCTCATCTTGTTAATTTCCTTGTATGCTGCCTATTCTACTTCTCAGCTCTCTTTGACCACTGAAACATACAAGGAAATTGACCAGGAAAGACCACATATCAGACATCCATAAGAGCATAGTTGTGCACTGGCAAAAGACTGAGAACAAAAATAATTTAAAAATTACTACCCCAATTGTGCATTTTTGAGGCTCCAAGAAATAAAAAGGCTGGGGAACTAAAAGGGCGTAGTGAATTTAGAGTGGGGAGGGGACCAGGGCGAGGAGACAAGTCTCCAGCAAAGTCCCTGGGATACATGCCAGAGCTGGCTGGAGGACTGAAGGGGAACGGGGGAGAACAAGCCACAGCAAGCCTTATCTGTCGGGTGTAACTTATTCGCATGGGTGGTTTAGTTTGACGTGAGAACCTACCCTATGGGTTGTTGTTGAATCATGGGGGTTGTCATTACATGCTATCCCTGCACTATGATTTAACTATGGGTTGTTAACCATGAACAACCCAGAGTTCACAACCCAACAACAAACCATGGGTTCTCTTCCCCAGTTGTTTGTGGTTAACAACCGTTGGTAAACCATAGTGCACGGCTTGCACATAACAACAACCCACGATTCAACAACAGCCCGTACTCAACCCGTACTCTGGGTTTTCATTACATGCGAACCAGGTCAACCTATACTCTAGGACAGGGCTCTCCAACCTTGGGTCCCCAGATGTTGCTGGCCTACAGCTCCCAGCATACCCAGCCAGCATGGCTAATGGCAAGGGGTTCTGGGAGCTGTAGGCCAGCAACATCTGGGGACCCAAGGTTGGAGAGCCCTGCTCTAGGTGGTTGTTATGTGCAAACCAGGTCATAACTGAGTTGTTGTTATGTGTAAACCAGGCCATTTAATAATGTGTTACATTATTTTTTATATTAGTTTTAATAGGTGAGAGCCATCTTTAGCTGAAAAGTGGGATCAAGATATTAATGATAACATAGGTAATGTTTATAAACACTGCATCTTGTAGTAATACATGCTTTTACAGTTTTAAAGAGGTCAAAAGATATTAAATGGACTATGGATGGCTTTCAAATAGAACAGGTCAGTAGTTTTAAATATGTAGGAACCTGTTTAAATAACCAATTTGTCCTGGAAAGGACACAAACCTTTAAAGCCCTGTATGGCTTGAGTCCTAGGTACCTGAAGTAGCACCTTCTCCTACATTAATTTGCCCACATACCAAGATAAGCCTCAGAGGCCTTTCTCTAGATGTCCTTGTTCTCTGAGCTGAGCGGTGGTGATGACTGGTAAGAGGGTTGTGGTTCTCCACTTGTGGATTGGCTTACCCAGGAAGGCTTGCTTCCTGGGTAAGCCAGTTCACTTTTTTGTCTTTCCAGTGCCTTGTAACTCTTAAGTTTTGTTCCACTGCTGTGATTTTATGTTTTTTTAGTGACTGCTTTTATATACTGTTTTAATGGTATGTTTTTATGATTAATATATTTGATTGCAGGGCCGGTGCAAGGCAGTTTGGTGCAGTTTGGTGCCCTAGGCAAGATCAGATATTTAGTTCCTCCCCTTCCCACTTGAGCCCTCCCTCCCTCCCTATTTCTGGCGCCCCCTTTAGCCCTGTGCCCTAGGCAGCTGCCTAGTTGGCCTAATGGTAGCACCGGCCCTGTTTGATTGTTAGCTGCCCTGGAAGTACCCAACTCTGCCTAGGGTAGAAACCGCCACCCCAGGCAGCCTGGCCACCTGTACTCATTCACCTCCATGAGTCCTCTGCATGTCCCGTCCCCCCCAGTAGTCCTTTCTTCTGGGTCCCAAGGGAGATGAATGCCCTCGGGCATGAGGGTTGAGATGAATGCCCTCGGGCATGAGGGTCCTCAAGACACCTGGTAGTCTCAAAGAGCTGCCAAGCACCCCCAAATACCATGGGCCAAGGGAAGCGACAAAGAAGCCTGTTTTGCCTGAAGACAGGAGGGGAGGGGGGAACGAGGAGGGGGGGAGGAGGCAGAAGATAAAGGTAAGCCACCAAGCCCCAGTTGGTTGTTGTCTGGTTGGTGCAAAGCTGCAAGGATGTCCAGGGCTCTGGTCCGGACAGAAGACCCAACCCCGGGAAGCCTCCCCAGTGAACAAAGCTATAGGCTCGGTTGCTGGCAAGATGCAGCTTTCGAGGAACTCTGATTGCTAGAAGGTAACCTCTGTAACACTCTGTTTCCGCTCTGCTCTTGTAAATAGTAACACCTCCCTGTTTATTTTGATATGCCTCATTAAACCTGTTTACTAACTATAAACAGTGGAGTATGTTCATTCACTCGTTCCATCATCAGTTTCAGTCACGGTCTCGATTCAAGCGCACAGGAGCCATGTAAGAAGGGTTCTCCCGGTCCGGGTTAACCCGTTCGATCCCGGACTCACGCATAGGACCCGCAGCAGTCCTCCACTACTATATTGGCAAGATTATTGCTCAATTACTGTTTGGTGCAGAATGTTGGGGTTTGGATTATGAACAATCTAGGGCAGGGGTCCTCAAACTACGGTCTTTTCATCCGGCCCGGTGGCCGATCTAGAGTTGTGAGGGAAGAGGGGCGGCTGAGCCAGCGGGGGGGGCATGGGCCGCCTGCTGGGCCACCTGCCTGCCTGCCTGCCGCCCTGCATCTCCTGCGGGGGGGGAAGGGGGAGGAGGGGCGACTTAGCCAGTAGCGGGGCGCGGACAGGCTTTACTTTATCCGCCTCGCCGCCCGCTGGTCCCGTCGCATCACTTCCGTCGCGGCGGAAGTGATGCGACGGGACCCTGCTCCGGCGCGTCCATCCTGGACCCCACCCGCACTGTTTTTCAAAACTGAGCGCGGGCGGAGTCCAGGATGGACACGCCGGAGCAGCGACGGTGGACTCGGGCGGTGGCGGAGGCCAAGTAGGACGGCGGCAGGGATGAAGGCGGGAAGCGGTGGGTGGGCGGGAAGCGGCGGGTGCGTGGGTGGGCGGGAAGCGGCGGGTGCGTGGGTGGGCGGGAAGCGGCGGGTGGGTGGGTGGGCGGGAAGCGGTGGGTGGGCGGGAAGCGGCGGGTTACGGTGGGTGCGTGGGCGAGCGGGCTTTACCTCATCCGCCTCGCCGCCCGCGGTGGCGGCAGCAGCGGGGGGTCAGGGCGGTCCTGCAGCGGCAGCGGAGGATGGCGCGGGGGGTCCTGCGACGGCGGCGGCGGGGCGGTCCTGCGGCAGCGGCAGTGGGGGGGGCGGGGGATGGCGGCGGGGCGGTCCTGCGGGGGCGGGGGGTCCTGCAGCGGCGCTGGCGGGGGGGCAGCATGAAGGAGGCGGCACAGGGGAGTCCCAGTGAGTCCAGCCCCCCAACAGGCTGAGGGACAATGAACTGGCCCCCCGTGTAAAAAGTTTGAGGACCCCTGATCTAGGGTTTATAGAAACTCAGTTTCTTAAAGTGCTTTTTGCAATCCCTAGTGGTAAACTAGCTGCATTGTGAGGAGCAGATATTTCTTCTATCAGGGCAAGAGTGATCTTACTGTGATCTTACTGTGACCCAGCACACTCACAGGTGACCAACTCAGCAAGTGGTAAGGTTTTCCACCATAGATTTGTTGGTTGTCTGTATTGAGGAAAGTGAGGCATTAGGACCTTTTCAAATGGTCAGGCTCCTTCCCCTTCCACCCATTAACTACTTGGTGAGTCAGTAGGTGTCTCTAATAGCAAGCAGTGGCAGATAGATGACAATGAGTGGAGAAGGCATTTCCCTGAGCTATAGTCTCATGGCTAGGAACAGCTAATCTTCCTTTTTCTTTATGGTTTTCAGATCTTAAATTTAAGATTTCTATTCCAAGTGTTGTAAATATATTTTGAAATATTTAATTATTTGCTGTTATCTGAAGTACTTTCTAAAATTCTCATAGTTTTGGCGCGTTTGAGGAAGGTTTTCAAAACAAGAAGCCATAGTTATCTCTCAGAATGTGTGTGTGTGCGTGTGGTGGTGATGGCGAGGGGGCAGAGTGGAATGGTTATGTGATGGATCTTGATTTCAAGGTTTAAACTCTGTTATTTTAGCACATTTTTGATCATAATATTTTTGTTCTGAATTTTTTCTGCACTAGCAATATTACTTTAATGAAAATGAATGAATAAAGAGGGTTTTTCATGCTAATCAGTTTCACGGGATGACAAAATTGTGTAATAACTTGTTAGCTCTGAGGGAGACACTGGACTATTTTTCTATCACATTTTCGCTTACATCAGCAACCATACAGTCTAGAAAATATTACATAATAACTCTCAGGCCATACAAAACCACTTTAGGGGACCACATACTGTCCACCTTGCTGTAATCAGTTTTGCAGAAATAATTTTGACAATTGAAGGATATCTTCATTAGACTATTTCAGTTCGTTTAGCCATGCAGTGCCGGAATTTTGCATGCAATTCATACTGAGGGCTTTTAAAACAGGAAATTTCCATTGTTTACACATCTTGTCTGCCGGATCTACAACACAAAATGTGAACATAGTTGTGTACAGAAGTTCATGTATTTGGTCTCTGGCTTCTGAGTGTGGAACTTCATCTCTTTTTTTTGTTATAGGAACAGCAGCAGTATTGGTATCAACAGCATCTGCTTACTCTGCAACAAAGGGCAAAAGCACATGCACTGGGTCAGCAACTACCACCAGTTCTGGGAGTTGCAAATGATGCTCCTGAGCAAAGGCAAGAAGAAAGGGAAATGCCTGTTTCTGATGAGCTTTCTCAGCCAACCTTGCAGTATGAACCCATATTACCACAGCCCAAAGATGATGACCATCCTTTGTCATCTGTTGAGCCTAAGGTATGCTGTGCACAGAGATGTCACTGTGTATTGTGTTCATTCATAGGGATATGTTTCCCTCTTTTGCTTATTTCAGATTATCTGTTATAAGTGGAAGGGCTGGTAGAAAAAAAACCGCTGCCCCTGGCATAGTAGTCTTAGAACACAAGGGTGATTAATGAGAACCATTTGCAGATCAATTGCGGTTTACAGTGCCTTACTGCAGGGTTGAAAAGCTCAGTACTTGGGTTTCTGACTTCTTCTCATGCTAAAATAGCTTCATTCATGGCAAGTGTATAAATCTGTCCGGCATCTTCAGCATAGGATGAGGAGATAAATTTAAATGAGCCACAACTCTTCCTCTCAGTGGGCAGACTGGCCATTTTTGGCTTCAAGATCCAAAAATCTTGAAGTATGTGAACTGACCTCACTTCACATACTCATGCACTAGAAGCATACTTGGATGAAGCCGATTATTTAGATCCATACCAGTCGGGCTTCAGGCCTGGACATTGGATGGAAACGGCCTTGGTCGCCTTGGTGGATGATATGAGGAGGGCTTTGGATAGGGGCGAATGCTCTTTTCTAGTCCTCCTCGATCTCTGAGCTGCTTTTGATACCGTTGACCACGGTATCCTCCTGGACCGCCTGGAGGGGTTGGGCGTGGGAGGCACTGTATTGCAGTGATTCCGTTCCTTCCTCTCTGGAAGGTACCTGGGGGTAGTTCTTGGGGAGGAGGCTTTGGACCCTCGGCCGCTCACTTGTGGGGTGCCACAGGGTTCCATCCTCTCCCCGATGTTATTTAACATCTACCTAAAGCTGCTGGGAGCTATCATCAGGAGGTTTGGGTTGCGATGTCATCAATATATGGATGACACGCAGCTCTACATCTCCTTCAAGTCCTCACCAAGGTTGGCTGTTGAGACCCTGTACAAATGCCTGGAGGCAGTAGGTGACTGGATGGGAGGGAACATGCTGAAACTGAACCCTGACAAGACCGAGGTACTAATGGTGGGAGACAAGAGGAGGTTAGGGGATGTTGACCTGGTGCTGAATGGGGTACATCTACCCCTGAAGGACCAGGTCCGCAGCTTGGGAATCATTCTAGACTCCCAGCTGTCCATGGAGGCTCAAGTGTCAGCTGTGAGCCGGGCGGCGCTCTATCAACTCCATCTGATACGGCAGCTGCACCCCTACCTTCCTAATCATCTGCTCCCATCAGTGGTTCATGCCTTGGTCTCCTCTCGCCCAGACTACTGTAATGCGCTCTACGTGGGGTTACCCTGGAAGACGGTTCAGAAGTTACAGCTGGTACAGAAAGCGGCGGCTCGCCTGGTTAAAGGCAGCCGCCAGCGTGATCACATCACTCCAGCGCTCAGTGAGTTGCACTGGCTACCATTTGCTTGCCGAGCCGAAATCAAGGTGTTGGTTTTGACCTTTAAAACCCTATATGGCTCCAGTCCAGTCTATCTCAAGGAACGCCTCCAGCAACATCAAGTAGGCCGCTCAACAAGATCTGCCATGGACGGCATTCTCCTTGTGCCATCAGCCAGAGCAGCCAGGCTGGTGGGGACTAGGATGAGGGCCTTTTCTGTGGCGGCTCCCAAGTTATGGAACTCCCTCCCCAGTGACCTCCACCATGCCCCCTCCTTGATGAGCTTCCGCCATGCATTAAAAACATGTTTTTTCAGGTGGGAATATGGGGTGGGTTCGGATTTTTAAAAAATCTTATACTGTTTTAATTGTGTTTTAATTGTGTGTTATTATTGTATTTTATTCTATTGTACATCGCCCAGGGTGGCTGGGTGGCCAGCCAGATGGGCGATTCAAAAATGTAATAAATACATAAATAAATAAATAAATAAATACCCATGCTTCTAGTGCATGAGTATGTGAAGTGAGGTCTCTGTGTGGAGATGCTGCATGCATTGAGGGATATCTGAATGTAGAGTAGAAACTCTTAAAGCTGGTATTGCCATTCAAAACTTGTTTTAGGTATTTTCATTACTTGAGACTAGCAAAACCCAAGGACAACACCATGTTACACAGTACAATTCTTTTGTGCTTCTACATTGACTTTGAGATCATTACTGAGTCACATTCATGATTTTTCTAGCACTGTGAAGCAAAAGTGACACCATGTTGGGATCAAGCATTAACACCATAAGGTGCCTTGCTGGATCAGACCATATTAATTCATTGGAATAAGTCTAGAATTTTGTTTCCAGTACTTACCAGCCTATTTTCTCAAGCAGGTAACGATGAGAATAGATGATCTGTATTATCTTCTCCTCACCCACTCCCAGCAAGCATCTCATACCCAGACTATGAACTATGCTGACCTAGTTCATACCACATGACAGCCCACTGTGGGTTAATTTACCCACGGGAGCTGTTACATCATGTTGACTGCCTACAGGCACTGTTTTTGCATAGCACCTGGCTTCTCACGTTGTGCAAGCACAGGTGGCAGGGGCTGTTTGAGAATTAGACAACACTCAAGTAATACATGGCTTGTTTTAGGGTTATTTGAGGGTTGTCTAACTCACACAATCTGTGCCACCTGGGTTTGCATGACACTACAAGTCACAGCAAGTCAGGTGCCTATGGACGCCCAGAACAATGCAGCAGCTCTCGCAAGTAAATTAACCCACTGTGGGCTGTCGTGTTGTGTGAATAGGCTCACTGCCTCTGCATCATAGAGATTCTGTTTAATTGCCAAGATAATAGCCATCATTGGCCTGTTCTCTGTGAATTTGTCTAATCCTTTTAAAAGGTCATCTAAGCCAGTGACATTCTCCATTTCTTGTGGTAGTGAATTCTATGTTAATCTTCTTTGTGGTATGTTCCTTTTTATGTCCTGAACTGAGTGGCTGCAAGTTCTAGAATTATCTAAAAGAATTATCTCTCTGTCCTCACCATTTATAATTGTATAGACCTCTACCATGTCCCCTCTTAGCTGTCTTTTTAATTAAACTGAACAGCCTCAAACTCTTAAGACTTACCCAGTAGATAAAGTGCTTCAAGCCCTGGATTGTTTTATTTGCCCATTACATACATTGTGCAGCTGTATGATATCCTCCTTGAGACACTGGCCAAAACTGTAGGCAGTATTCTAAATTTAACTGCACCATTGATTTATGTAATGAAATCAAGTACTTGTTGTTTTATCTTTAATATTTTTACCAGTAATTCCCAGCATTGAATTTCTCTTTTTTTCCTTACTGCTGCAACATACTGAGTTTGTAAGTTTTTGTTAACTTACACCAGGACCTCAAGTTCTCTTTCCTGGGTAGTTGCAGCCAGTTTAGGTAGTAACAGCACATATATATGAAGTTAGCATATTTGAAATCACATGTATTCCATTGCATTTATATGGAATCTCATGTACATGCATTCTGATCCTTATTCACTTTATTCACCTCTTTGTAGAGATCCTTTTGGAACTTTTCACATCCGTTTGGGATTTCACCATCCTGAATAATTTGGTGTCATCCACAGATGTAGCTTCCTCACTGTTTAACCTGGATTCCAGATCATTTATAAATAATATTGCCTCACCAATCTGCGGGCAGGGACTGTCTTGTTAATTGCTGTAAACCGCCCAGAGAGCTTCAGCTATTGGGCGGTATAAAAATGAAATAAATAAATATAGGTCCTAATAGGTTCACATTGCTTATATGCCTCTATTGTGAAAACCGTAGCTCAGTGGTAAAGCACTTTGTATGCAAATGGTCCCAGTTTCAATCCCTGGTACCTCCTAATAGATCAGTGTCTGGCTGGGGCATGCTGGGAGTTGTAGGCCAAAAACATCTGGGGACCCAAGGTTGGAGAACACTGCGATAGATCTAGGAAAGACTCCTGTCTGAAACCCTGTCAGCGTAGCCAATACTGAGCTAGATGGACGATTGGTCTGGCTAATCCATAAGCAGAACTGTCCTCTATACCAGCGGTCCCCAACCTTTTTGGGACCAGGGACCGGGTCCCGTGGAATAATTTTTTCTACAGACCGGGGGGGGGGAGAGGTCACCCACCGCTCACCTGCTGTGCGGCAGCACCGAACCAGGAGACCCGTCGCGTCACTTCCGGCTTTACTAAAATGCTCATCTGAGAGGCAAGCAGGGGGACGAGCGGCGGGTGGGTGCTCACCGGAGCTTGCGAGCACCCGGAGAGCCAGGATGGGGTGCTTGCAGCGTGTCCCGGCGGGCGGCGCGCACTGTGCCCGGGCGCCGTGCCGCGCGACAAGCACCCCGTCCTGGCTCTTGGGGTGCTCGTGAGCTCCGGTGAGCACCCCCCCTCGTCCCTCTGCTCGCCTCCCCAACGGCTGGGTGGCGCAGTGGCCAGGCGCCGTGCGGCCCAGTTCTTAAGAGGCTGTGGACCAGTCCGCGGACTGGGGGTTGGGGACCCCTAGTCTATACCATGACCACAGTTTTCTTACAAGCCTTGTTAAGGGACTTTGCCAAAAGCTTTTTTGAAGTATGTAATGTCTGTCATATCACCCATATCTACATGTTTGTTGACAGTAAAAAATAAATTAATTAAGATTGTTGAGACAAGGCTTTCCTTTGCTGAAGCTATGCTGATTCTTCCTCAGCAGGGTTAGTTCTTTTTTATGTATCACAGGTCTAGGCTTAATAAAGCTTTCCTCCAGTTTACATGGGACTGAAGTTGGGTTGTCCTCTGTCCTGTCAGGTCAGATCAGAGTTCTAGGGGAGCCAATCTGAAGCAGTTGTACTTACTAAAAGCATGAAGCAGAGTCCAGTCCAATGAATCAGAGTCAAGTCTGACTAAGCAGGGTCTGTAAGGACCCTGGAGAGATCATTGGGGCTGGAACTTAAGAAGACCTGTTGTCTCAGCAACATACAGAGCCCTTCTGAAGGCTGGCTGTTAACTCCGACCCCTCTTAGGAGCAGTCTACTCCTTAAAAGGCCATTGTCTGAGTCTGCAGCCACTGGCTCCTGTAGTGTGGAAGCAGTGAAGACTGCATTCGAGGGGATCCTTCTGAGTCCAAGGAGTCCAGTAAAGCCACATCCTCTGGCCTGGAAGGTCCTAGAGTAGCAGAAGATGGGTTACTGCATGAAGCGTCCTCTCCCTCCGAGTTCTCCTTTGAGCCAGAGGAGGGATCTAGGCCAGAGAACATGATAGACTCATCTGTAACATCCCAGAAGCCCTCTGTACCCTTCTATAAAAACGGATGTTGTGCACACTACCTTCTCATTCTCTGATAAGGAGGTTGACTTTAATACTGTTAGGGTGTAATCCTACAGGGATGCCCATAACTCTCTGGACTCAGAGGATTACAGGCATCCTCTGGAGGGTGGGAGGAGCGTGGAGGCAAAGGTCGCCTCCGTGCTTCTCTCGCTGTACAAAGCACTTAGTGCAGTGCTTCGGAGCGGGAGGGAAGGAGGCTGAGGCACTGCTAGGATATGTCATATCTTGGTGGTGCCGGTTTCCTCCCCTCCCTGGCCCCTGGAACGCCCCCCAAAGCCCTTCCCAAGATCGCTCTTACGAACTCAGAGAAGCAGCCAGGATGGCTTTTTCTGCACTGGCTGCGAGGGCAGGGAGGGGGATCCAAGCACAGATCCCCAGCTATGTGGTTGGAGCGATTTTCCATCCTTGTAGCTGGGAATCCGAAAAATCATATGGCTGTCTAGACACTGTCTAGCAGCCATAGGATTGCACTGTCAAAGTATTTAATTAAATGACCTGCAGTTTTGCATCTGAATTCCTCTAGTATCATTATGTTTTCATTTAGTTCTAAAATGACATTCTTTATGACTTAGTTCTTCTAGTGCATACACATAAAACAATGGTTTGGGTGTGGGTATCTTGACAGGATCTGTAACTGTTATACAAATAATGAATCTAGCTTTTTTAACTTTCCCTCTAACCTTTCAGTATTCTTTTTATACCTTTATCATCTAGTGCAGCCTTCCCAACCTGGTGCCATCTATATGTTTTGTACTTCAACTCCTATCAGCCACAGCCAGCATGAGCAGTGGTCAGGAATTCTAGGAGTTATTATCCAAAATATCTGGAGGGCACCAAGTTAGGGAAGGCTGGTCTATTGTTTCTGTTATCTCCTCTGGCTGATTTCCTGGCTGGTTTCCTGCTTAAATAAATCACTCCCTCAAAAAGCAAACTCAGTTGGTCAGTCCTGACAGGACCCTAGCCAAAACAGGGCCTCTGAGAAACAAGAGGGAGAGATCAGCACACTCAGGGGAACCCCAAGGATTGCAGAAATACATTTTTAAAAACCTTCAAGAAAAAAATCCTAAGAGGTAACACTCCCCCCCCCTTCAGTCTCGTGAAAACTGAGCATGCTCAGTTGCCATAGAATGCTGAGTATCTGGGTTAAAAAAATTAACCTGGAAAACGGGGTAGGGGGTGGAATGGAGTATCCTGGAAGAGGGTATGGCTGGTTGGAATCCTCAATAGGAGCATTCCATAGTGCAACATTTTGTTGTAGGTCTCACTTGTTTTTTTCTGTTTATTTTAATAACTTCAGCAGCTTGTTTCTAAAATTCTTTCTTTGCTTGCCTTATTATCAATTTACATTTGGTTTGCCAGAGTTTGTATTCTTTTTTTTAATAAAGAATCCTCTTATTTTTGAGAGATCCCTCCTTT
This sequence comes from Shinisaurus crocodilurus, assembly GCA_021292165.1. Lineage (NCBI taxonomy): Eukaryota > Metazoa > Chordata > Lepidosauria > Squamata > Shinisauridae > Shinisaurus > Shinisaurus crocodilurus. The sequence continues at coordinate 52,787 of JAHFWL010000662.1, forward strand.
TAAAGTTAATTAAGGGCGCAATCCTATGCAAGTTTAGAGAGAAAAAAGGCCTACAACTCCCAGCGTGAGCTGTCTGGGTCATGCTGGGAGTTGTAGGCCTTTTTTCTCTCTAAACTTGCATAGGATTGCGCCCTAAGACTGTTGGATTTGTTGGCAATTTTCTAATCTCATATACCGGTATGTTGAATTTGATAGTGTTGTGGTCACTGTTTCCAAGCAATTCTGCAATGTTTGTATCTTGTACCAGATCCCCAGGCATCACTTGGCACCAATCATAAGTAATCTCTCCTCTTACTAGATTCATAGTTAACTATTTGAAGTCACAATAATTTAGTGAGTTGGTTCTTAAAATTCCATAGGCAGATCGTAAAATCCTGTGAATACCCCCATGTTCTGGGGGTCCTCCAGAACAGTATGAGGGGTAGTGCAGGGGTGGTGCAGAGAAGGAGGTAGAATCAACAAAAGGTGCCTCCCCCCACTTCCATGAGTGGGAGCTACTGTTGGATCAAAGGCCCTTCCACTCACAGAAGGGCACTTTAGGATCCAACCTATTGTATCTAGAAGTTTTGTCGCTGCTATGTTCTGAATTTAAATTTATTCAGTTCAGGCGTGGTAGAAGTTAGCCATTATTACTCCATTTTCTTTTTTCAGTTGCCACTTGATTTCTTTTCACATTTCAAGATCAACACCAGAGTTTTGGGCAGGAGAGTGATAGTGTGTTCCCGGTCTTATTGGTCTGGTATCCTCAATCCATAGAGATTCTGTGAATAAGTTTGATTTCCTAGCATTTTTTGTTTTGGGACCCTGTTCCTCCATTGACATACGGACCAACATCACCTCCATTACAGCCTATTCTGTCCTCATTTCTGTAGATTTCCTATTTAGAGATAACACTATTCCATTGATTTGTACTGTTGTGCCAGGTTCTTCTTCGTGGTCTCTGTGCATCACACATATGGGCTCTGTGCCTGCGCTGAGACCGTTCCGGAAAATTCTAAAGCTGAGGTAGACTGGGCGGGAGCCCCTCCCCCTCGCGCGTGCTCCTTAGCGCGGCTCCCGCCCATTCCCTCAGTTCCTCTTCGACCGCCATTGCGGCTAGTCGTCTCCGGAGGTTCTTCTAAAAAACTACAACTCAGCTGAGTACTTTAAAATTGTCTTTTCAAAAATTTTTTCCTCATAAACCTTTTTTCTCTTCCTCCTTTCATCGGAAATCCCCCCCCCAAATGAAATTAAAATAAATAATTTTTTAAAAAAAAATGAAATTCTTCTCCTCTTCTGAGGAACGGCTGTTTTAGGCGCCTTTTCAAAAGTGCCTCTATTGTGGGATTAAATTACCTCCGGCTGCTGGCCACTCTTTGTGCCTGTTATGTTTGAGAGTGGGTAGAAATATAGTAGAAATATGCCACCACTGTAAGGCATTCATGTAGTAGAAATATGCCACCACTGTAAGGCATTCATTAGGCCGATGTGAAAACACTGAGCTTTAAAGCTCAAAATGGCTCCCTGGCAGCAAACTTTATCCGTGGTGTGTCCCTCTATATGGCATTCAAGCCAAGATCAGCGACGTCTCATACTACAGTGGCGGCAACTCGGAATGTGGAATCCCCACTTAAGAGAAAGGACAAAAAAGCCCACAAATGCTCTAAGGAAGAGCAAAAGAAAGAGACTGTGTCCAAGAAAAAATCTAAGGACTGAAAGTCTCTCTCTATAAGCCTGTCACTCCAGTCCTATCGACTGTGAGTTTCACGGCTTTGACGTCGACCACCAAGGTAAAACGCCTGGTTTCGATCCCGACACAGATCGAGTCTTCGACACCGAGAAGAGACGAGCTGTCTACATCCACGCCTGCAAAGCGTGCCTCGGTGTCAGGAGTGCAAGTAGCCTCACTCTCCGATGGAGAAATTATGGATTCACCTGTACTCGTGGCTACGGAGCTTACTGCAGCTCCAACATTAGAGGAGACGTATACTCCATCCATGGAGAAAACGTTCTTCCTCCAGCCGCTCGGCATCGAACACCGATCTTGACATCGAGTGGTCTCTGTCGACATCGAACACCACTCTCGACATCGAGAGGGCTCTGTCGACATCGAGCGGCGCACTCTCGACATCGAGGAGAACCTGTCGACATCGCTCTCGACATCGAGGGGCTCTGTCGACATCGAACAAGGCTCTCGACATCGAGGCGAATCTGTCGACATCGCTCTTGACATCAAGAGGGCTCTGTTGACATCGAACATTGCTCTCGACATCGAGGAGAGCCTGTCGACATCAAACATCGCTCTCGACATCGAGCAGGCTCTGTCGACATCAAACATCTCGCTCTCGACATGGAGCAGGCTCTCTCGACATCGAACACCACTCTCAACATTGAGAGGGCTCTGTCAACATCGAGCGGCGCTCTCGACATCGAGGAGAACCTGTCGACATAGCTCTCGACATCGAGAGGGCTCTGTCGACATCGAACAAGGCTCTCAACATCGAGGAGAATCTGTCGACATCGCTCTTGACATCGAGCGGACTCTGTCGACATCGAACATTGCTCTCGACATCGAGGAGAGCCAGTCGACATCGAACATCGCTCTTGACATCGAGAGGCTCTGTCGACATCGAACATTGCTCTTGACATCGAGCACAGCCTGTCGACATTGCTCTTGACATCGAGAGGCTCTGTCGACATCGAACATTGCTCTTGACATCGAGCACAGCCTGTCGACATCGAACATCGCTTTGACATCGAGAGGCTCTGTCGACATCGAACATTGCTCTTGACATCGAGCACAGCCTGTCGACATTGCTCTTGACATCGAGAGGCTCTGTCGACATCGAACATTGTTCTTGACATCGAGGAGAGCCTGTCAACAGTGCTCTTGATATCGAGCACAGCCTGTCGACATCGAACATTGCTCTTGACATCGAGCACAGCCTGTCGACATTGCTCTTGACATCGAGAGGCTCTGTCGACATCGAACATTGTTCTTGACATCGAGGAGAGCCTGTCAACAGTGCTCTTGACATCGAGAGGCTCTGTCGACATCGAACATTGCTCTTGACATCGAGCACAGCCTGTCGACATCGAACATCGCTCTCAACATCGAGCGGGCTCTGTCGACATCGAATGTGGCTCTTGACATCGAGGAGAACCTGTCGACATCGCTCTGACATCGAGCGGGCTCTGTCGACATTGAACATCGCTCTTGACATCGAGCGGGCTCTGTCGACATCGAACATCGACATCGAGTGGACTCTGTCGACATCGAACATTGCTCTCGACATCGAGGAGAGTCTGTCGACATCGAACATCGCTCTCGACATCGAGAGGGCTCTGTTGACATCGAACGTTGCTCCTGACATCGAGGAAAGCCTGTTGACTTTGCTCTTGACATCGAGAGGCTCTGTCGACATCGAATATTGCTCTTGACATCGAGCACAGCCTGTCGACATCGAACATCGCTTTGACATTGAGAGGGCTCTGTCGACATCGAACATCGCTCTTGACATCGAGCGGGACTCTGTCGACATCGAACATCGCTCTTGACATCGAGTGGGCTCCATCGACATCGAGCATCAATCTCGACATCGAGCATCACTCTCGACATCAAAGAGAACCCATCAACATCAAACATCGCTCTTGACATCAAGCGGCCTCTGTCGACATTGAGCATCGCTCTCGACATCGAGGAGACCAGATTGTCAACGACTTCGCTCTTGACATCCAGCGGTCTCTGTCTACATCGAACATCACTCTCGACATTGATGAGAACCTGCCTTATTCTGACTCAGTTTCTGCAGTGTACAAATTACTAGGCTCTTCTCCTGATTTGCAGGTGGAATATAAACTGTCCACTTTACCAACTGAAGACCTAGATACATTGCAGACCATGTGATGAAGATGATGGCAGCCTTAGGCATAGAAACTAATGTCGAGACACCTGAGATAGAAGACCCAGTGTACAGCAACATCTATTCTACTAACGGTAGCAACTACCAGGCAATTATGGTGAGGTATCAGTTATCCCTAACTGGAAAGTTAGGGAACATCTGTGATTACCTCCCAGAGGAAAAGAGAGACTTGGCAAGGGTACTACAAGCGGAGGTCATCAGTATGGCAACCCTGCAGATGAATAACGCCAGACACCAAACTGATTGCCATGTCAGGTCTCTGATTAGTACCATCTCACTTGGACGTCATGTATGGCTAACATCAAATGTTAAAGCTCACATAGAAGACCTGTTTGATGAGGAAGGTCTATTCCATGAGAATATGGATGATTCTTTGGACGCAGTCCAAAAGGCTAGGGTCAATGCCCAGAAGATGAGTTTCAGTACACTGCCAAGGCATAGGCAGTACAAGCCGTGACAGTGGAATAGGTTCACATCTTCCACAGCTCCTTTTCAACCTCTTTTTAAATGGGAGGACAAGATGCATGTTCACATGATAGTCAGTCTGCAGGACTAAGGAATGCTTCCCGCAGTTTCATTACCAAGGCCCTAAGAAAGCCAAGTCTTCCGTGAAACAGAGTTTCTTGACTCCTCTCGAATTTTAGAGGACTTGGCGACTACATTGGCCTTGACAAATACACAGGACACGACGACTGGCTGGTCGTCTATTCATCCAGACTACGTCTTCAGTCTGCACTTCAGACAACCTTGTCCATGCTCGATGATCTCGGCTTATGTCTAAACATCAAAAAGTCAGTCCTCGATCCTGCAAAGGAACTGAATTTCATAGGAACAGTTCTCAATCCAAAGGATGGCTGGGCATTTCTACCTCAAGACAGAGTAGACAAAATACTTACCATCTCGGAATGCCTGTACCGAGCTCCTTTGTCCTCAGTAAGGTTGATCCAACGTCTTCTCGGCCATATGGCATCAACTGTGCAAGTATGCATTATGCCCACCTTCACATGAGAACTCTTCAAAACTGGCTTATCCGCTCCTTTGACCTGCAAAGACAGGCACCTTCCACTCACCTCACCATTCCACGGAACACCGAAACATCTTTGTTGTGGCGGATGAGCAAGAGCGTTCTCATCAAAGGAGTGCCTTTTCATCCACTAACTCCGAGGGTTCTGACAACAGACGCCTCCCTCCTGAAATGCGGAGCGCATTGTGCAGGCCACGTAGCTTAAGACACGTGGAACTCTGTTGAGTGCAAGATGCACATCAGTATGTTGGAGTTGATGGCAGAGTGGAATGCCATGAAGGCACTAGAGTCTCTTCTTCACAGCCAACACATCCAGGTTGTCTCAGAAAACATGACCATTGTAGCCTACCTCAACAAAGAGGGTGGAACGAGGTCGATGCAACTCACAAGGCTGACCCTCAGAATTTTCAACTGGACAATTCCAAGACCCATGTCTCTCATGGTGCTTCGCATCGCAGGAAAAAACAACACACTAGCAGATACTCTAAGCAGAGTCTCCATGCAGTCACACGAGTGGCAACTGGATGCAGAGATTCGCAGTTGAATTTTCTCAATCTGGGGTCAACCGAAAGTAGATCTTTTTGTCACTTCCAAAACATGGCCTACCATCTTTTTTGCAGCAGGGCAACATCGGATCCCAATCTCATCACAGATGCCTTCATGATGAAATGGGGCGGGTCATCTGTATTACATGTTTCCACCTCTTCCTCTGTTGATGTGAGTCATCTCAAAAATCTGGAGGGACAGAGCAGACTGCATTCTTGTAACACTGTGGTGGCCACGGCAACCATGGTTCCCCCAGCTCCTGCACCTTTCCGAAGGAGAATACCAGTTGCTCCCGATAGTGCCAACACTGCTAACTCAAGCTCAAAGCAACATCCAGCACCCAGATTTGGATAGCCTAGCATTAATGGCATGGCAGATTCGATTATTCTAGCCCAAGACTTACCGTCACCGTTACAAACTGTCCTGCAAGCTGCCTACAAGCCGTACACGAGAGCATC
>JAHFWL010000663.1:0-262227 GCA_021292165.1 Shinisaurus crocodilurus
TGTCTGAGCGTGGAAAGCTAAGCAGGGTCAGGCCTGGTTATTACTTGGATGGGAGACCCCTCCTCTAGTTTCCTGCATTGAGCAGGGGGTTGGACTCGATGGCCTTGTAGGCCCCTTCCAACTCTATGATCTATGAAAAAATATCTATGAAAGTTCCTGCTCACCAAGTTGATTTGAGAAAACTCTTGTACTACAGCTAAATAGGTCTCTCAGGTCAGGTCAATTCAAATATAGATCCTCTTTCACCCAATAGCTGATGCCTTCAGTCCATTTGATTCTATTCTCTGGCGTTGCTCGTGAGGTTTATTGATCACGAGGGAAATTAGGAGTTTATCTGAGTGAAAATAAGGCTACTTTTTCTTTTTCATGACAACATGTCCATGAATAGCGCTAAGCAAGGCTAAGTATTGTTGCAAACAGATTAATGTCTCCTGAGATTGCACTGCTCTTATGCAGTGAGTGAGAAGTGGGAATTAGAGTTCAGTTTTTTAAAACATAAAAACTAAAAGATGTATTGTACTGTCAGTATGCTATATATTTAATGGCTGCTATATAGGCATCATTACAGCACTGACAGCTTTTCATGTAGAATCTCAAGTGGCCATCTGCTGATCAATGAAAAGTAGGAAATAGTTTTTATCATTCCTTTGCGGATTCAGATGATAATGTCATGCAGCTAAAAGAAAAACTGCAACTTATTTTTAAGCCAGCACTAATTGTTATTTATTTCAAGCCATTTCCCAGAACAAAGAGAGAACACAACAGAGTGTTAGGTAGGGTGATTGTGCTTCCATATTCATGTTGGGAAGCAGGAGCTTGCTTTAGAATTTATAGAGTTGGAAGGGTCCATTTAGGCCAGTGTTCTCCAACCTTGGGCCCGCAGATATTTTTGGCCTATAACTCCCAGCATGCCCAGGGCATGCTGGGAGTTGTAGGCCAAAAACTTCTGGGGACCCAAGGTTGGAGAACACTGATTTAAGCCATTGAATCCAACCTCCTGCTCAGTGCAGGAATCCAGTGTAAAGCATCCCTAACAGATGGCTGCCCAGCCTTTGCTTAGAATCATAGAATCATAGAACAGTAGAGTTGGAAGGGGCCTACAAGGCCATCGAGTCCAACCCCCTGCTCAATGCAGGAATCCAGGTCAAAGCATCCCTGACAGATGGCGGTCCAGCTGCACCTTGAATGCCTCCAGATTGGGAGAGCCCACCACCTCCCTTGAATACCTCCAGCAACAGAGAGCTCACCACGCACCTGGCACACCTGCTTAGCCCCACCTCCAACCAGCCATTTACATGGAACTGTAATGTTCCAGTGGTGCCTTCTTGTTTACAGTTCAGTGCATATAAGCTCAGATCATGCAGCTGATTCCCGGATTTTACCTGGGAAACCAACCATGTGAAATGGGCCCACGTGCATTGGACTCTATGTGTGTAGGCCCCATTTGAACAATTCTCTATCTATTTATTTACTTAATTTTTATTTAAATGTGCATGGTCACCTATCAACATATGTTCCCTGGGTGACTCACAGAACAAAGATGCCCATGGGAATGGACAGGACAGTTGTTGGATGCAGGGCAGGAATGTGTTCTGCCAAAGGCAGCAGTTCTTTTTAGGATCCAGAGACAATGTTAGAGAAAAGTAGACCCAAGGCATGTACAGAAAGCTCCTGCCTTTCACGTGTACAGGCCCATGCATAGAAATCACCAGCTTCATTCTCTGCAAACAAGCAAGTCAGACACACATGTGCACACACATACCTCTGGCCTCTTGCCTACAAAAATGTGTTATCAGTATAGTTGGCCGAACGCCCGAACCTCTTAGGAATGTCTGTCTGAAAGAAGCAACTCTGAAAGTTACTTTTGTTTTATCAGTTGTTCCTCATGCCAAGGTCTAAGAACAATGCCTGCCTATTTCATGTAAGCAGAGGGCAAAGGGCAAATTCCTTTGCTCATGCAGAAGAGCAGTCTCCAGGCAAAATTAAGAGAAAGCCACAGAATGGACTCTTAAGATCCATTCTAACAATAACCCAGCCAGGCCAAAACACCTAAGACCCCAGGTGTGAGAGGCATTGCCCATTCACATAGGTTCACAGACAAGGCACCTGCCTTACACACAAAGGCCACATGCCTCACAGCAAAAGATTCCCAGTTTCATGTCTGAATGCCAAAAGACCAGAGTAACCTGCCATGATAGAAGTCTGGGTTAGAAAGCTGCACAGAAGACCCAGTCCCTGCATGTTTAGACAAACAGAAAGGTCCTGCAAGACCCAGCATCCCCTGGCCAGCAAGAGTGACATTAGGGAACAGTCCTCACACAGGCCAAAGATCCCTGAAATACCACTTTGCTGTCTATAGGCATTTGTTAAGGCAAAAGGTCCAGAAGCCTCATGAACTGTTTTGCACCCCGTTAGTTGACCTAGATTGTGCCACTGCACCTGCTTTGTTTATATGCTTTGTTGTTCCAGACAGAGAACCTTGAAGGTCTGTTTTGATTGTATTGTATTCTTTGCTGAATAGTATGTTTAGCCGCCATGTTTTCGCTTTAGTTGTTATCTATTCCCAAAAGCCTATTTCTGGGTGCCAAATCCCAGAATACAGGCGAGAGAAGAGTCCCTTTGAGCGATAAGATGTACCACTCAAAGTAGCAAGGCCTGATATCTTAGGTGACCTAAGAGGTCATGAGAAACCACGTCTTTAGCCAAGAAGATGGCCACGTGGCCATCTATCTAATTAGAGATTAAAACTAGCCATGTTCAGAGAAACACATCTGATTGGTTGTTGTCATAAAGGAGGAACGGAATTTGACTGGTTGGCACGGTTTAATGGTTGTATTTGATTCGCTGAAAGTAGAAACACCCATGGCTGTAAAAATGTATAAGAGGTTTGTATGCCCCACTGATCCTTGTCCAGCTTTGATTTGGGCACGCGCCCCAGCTGGTCCTTTTTGCGCAGAGAAAATAAAACTTTGAAAAACTCACTGCTGCTGTGTGGCTGCTTCCCTTTCTCTGAGCAATTGAGTTCTTTGGAGGGAAAGGACCACGCATTTTTGCAACAACAATGAGCACACTTATGGGTGAAGGTTGAAAAGCGTTATTAGCAACCACCAGGGATGTTGAAGAGTCCTTGGTCCCGAGTTCCCGAGCCTTTGGACCCGAGTCTAGAGTCGAGTCTAGAGTCCGAGGTCCCAAAATGGTGACTCGAGTCGAGTCCCGAGTCACTCCCAAAGCGGCGGCCCATGGAGGGAGCGGGAGGGTCTCCGGCTCGAGGAAGAAGAGCTGCCCTTCCTCCCGCGGAGACCCTCCTGCTCCCTCCCATGGGCCGCTGCCCCGCGCCCCACACACCCCATCCGTTCCCTCGTCCCTACTGCCTGCCGCCGCCGGGGGCAGGGATGTATTGACGAGCACCTCTCCTGGGCTCGTAGTTCCCCGCGGGGCGGAGCGGCCCAAACTCGGCTCTCTGAGCGGCAGCGGAGCATTCTCTGCGCCGCTCGAGTCAGCTGCCGCCTCGACGCCTCGACGCCTCACCTCGCCACCGCCCCGCTGCCGCCCTCATCTCCACCTCCGCCGCCGCCCTCACCTCACCTCCGCTGCCGCCGCCCTCACCTCTGCCACCGCCACCGCCACCGCCGCCGCCACCCTCACCTCCTCCTCCTCCTCCTCCTCCTCCTCCGCCATCGCCATCGCACACAGCACGCCGCGTCATGCCGCGTCACGCCGCCAGCATCGTCGCTCTGTTTTTGGCGGGGTTGCTGTGGTTCCTCCCGCCAAAAACAGCGACGCACTGGCGGCGTGACGTGGCATGCCGCGTCACGCCGCTAGCGACGGCGCTCTGTTTTTCGCGGGAGGAACCACAGCAACCCCGCCAAAAACAGAGCGACGGCGCTGGTGGCGTGACGCGGCGTGCTGTGTGCGACGGCGATGGCGATGGCGACGAGGTCGACGGAGGAGGAGGAGGAGGAGGAGGTGAGGGCGGCGGCGGCGGTGGCAGAGGCGAGGGCGGCGGAGGTGAGGTGAGGGCGGTGGCGGCGGCGGTGGAGTCCTTGGGCTTGAGTCCCGAGTCGAGTCTCGAGTCCCACATAAATTATTGGGACTCGAGTGGGACTTGAGTCAGAGGGGGGACTCAGTCGGACTCACGAGTCGAGTCCCCGAGTCCGAGTCTCTATCCCTGCAAACCACAGAAAAGAGATTATAGCAGTGAGGTAGGTGCAGAGCACAATGCTTACGTCCCTTCTGTTGTCAGGAACCCTCAAAGAAACGACAAGGGATAGACTCCTTGGCCAGCACACAGCACCTTCTGTGCAGTGCAGCTAGGTCTGTGTCGAGGTTCACCCTTCCTAAGGATTCCCTAATCTTATGTAAGTTTTCTCTGTTTATGATCATCACACCTGGTCCCAGTAAACGGGGCAAGATTAATAGGCACTTCCATACCAGTTTCCCAGACTCTCTAACTATAAGCAATCCTTCCAAGTTGACCATGAAACCATCTGGAGCAGTGATGGCGAACCTTTTTGAGCCCGAGTGCCCAAACTGCAACACAAAACCAACTTATTTATTTCAAAGTGCCAACACTGCAATTAAACCTGAATTGCAGGTTTTCGTTTTAGAAAAACAACTCATAAAAAGAAAAACACAACAACAGAGCTTTCAATGATACAAATAGTTTTTTGTTGAAAAAAAAATCAACTCAAAAAATTATTATAGTACTACATTGTACACATAGCCTGAAGGGAATTTATACAAACTTCTTAAATAATTAGGCACATGTTTTTTTGGATAAGGGATTCTCACCTTCTAATATGATTATATGCCAGACTGAAATTGTATGGGCAAGCTTACCCCGGGTCCTTTCCCTGCTTCTACAGTGTCGGATTAGTAAAAGTAAAAGTCAACCTGTACTAGGATGAGCAAGATAAACAGGAAAACTAAACGTGCTTAACACATTTTAAACACTTTATGTCTTGGACTGCAAACACTGCATTAGGTAAAAGTTTGCATTGGGCATGCTTTTGCACAATTGATGTGATTTTTGCTATTGCATGCATGCTGATAATTTGTCAAACCTTGGCTCATACTCCGTTAGTTTGAGAGCAACACATGCAGCACTCAGGTCAACTGTTAGGGCTTTACATCCAAGCCATGCTCTGTGCATCATTCTTCAAAATCTTTTAAATGTGATAACAATGTAGAAAAGAATTCTGTAACAGGAATTCTAGAATAAAATCATTCTGTTCCACACTGTGAGAAAGAACAAGATCATTAGTGTTTTGCAGAAGGGGTCTTTTCGCGATCTGGTGACCAATGGCTCGAGTGCCCACAGAGAGCTCCCTGCGTGCCAGCTGTGGCACCCGTGCCATAGGTTCACCATCACTGATCTGGAGTCACTCAGTTTCCAGGTCCTCTCAACCCTGGTTGATAAGCCCCCACTTACCTAAGTAATCAGGTTCCTCCCCATCATCTGCCATGGGAGTCTGGTCTACGGATAAGTGCTTCTAATCATCAACTAACATCCTTGCCAAGTGTAAACCTGTCCAAAGACAGACTCTAAGTGGGAATCTTCTCATAACAAACTCTAAACATCATGAACTCACTGGTTAGTGAATTTAGGCCTACCAAAGACACAAAGAGCAGGTATGTTCATACAACACAGACACAGACACAGGTACAACAATGGTCATACACCACTGTCTCCTCGAGATCACAATGCTCTTCCGGCTTTTTGCACTACAGCATGCCGAATGGATGCTCACTCCACTCCCCACCAACTGTAGGAGAGGGACGTGAGAAATTATCATCCAATCCATTCCTATGAAAATTATCATCCAATCAAGGCAGGGCTATCCCAAGATATTTTGGAGCCTGAGACGAAGGGCAAGATGCCCCCCACATTCCTCATCCAGATGTCAACATACTGACAGTCGATCTTCAACATTGGCAATGGGACAACACACCTGAGGGCAGCAGGCTAGCTTAGTTCCTTGGGGGCAAGCTGCATGGTACACGCTACTCTGTCCTCCAGCACCTCATTGCTGCTGCCCAACCCCCAGCATCTGTGGCATCAGGCAGCTGCCTCACTCTGCCTAATGGTAGGGCAGGCCAAAGATGATGATGATGATGATGATGATGATGATGATGATGATGATGATGATGATGATGATGATGATGGTGATTATACCCCGCCTTTTTTCCTGCAAGGAACCCAAGGCGGCTTACATAATCCTCCTCCTCTCCATTTTATCCTCACAACAACCCTGTTGAGGTAGGTTAGGCTGAGAGTCAGTGACTGGCTCAAAGTCACCCAGTGAGCTTCATGGATGAGTGGGGACTTGAACCCGGATCTCCCTAGTCCCAGTCCAGCGCTCTCACCACTACGCCACACTGGCTCTCCGACGTTGACATTGATGCTCCATCCTCTCACTCTTATCACTGCTTGCATGTTCAGAGGGTGATAAACAAGCAGCTGCTGCAAAGAGGAACAGCAAAGGCAGGAGAATCCAGGGGTCAGCAGCAGTGGACCTCAGTGGTGCCAAGCAATGCTGCCCCTGGGAATATGTATTTATTTATTTGTTTGCTTTGATTTGTACCCTGCCTTTCTACCAAGAAAAATGGCACTCAAGGTGGCTTTATAAATAAAGCTTGATTAAGACAGTAATGAAACAAATCCATGAAAACACAATAAAAAACACAACAACAACAACAACAACAACAACAGAATAAAAACTACATCCAACCCAAAGGCCTGCTTGAATTAAAAGGTCTTTGCCTGGTGGCAGAAGGACAGCAGAGAGGGAGTGAACCTAGCCTCTCTCAAGTTCCACAGCTTGGGAGCAGCCACCGAGAAGGCCCTCTTTTGCATCACCACCAAATGCACCTCTGAAGGCAGCAGTCAAGGAAGGGCTTCTCCCAAAGATCTTAAGACCTTGATTGATTAAAGTGAACAGATGAAATTAGGACAAAATTTACTAAGTGCTGCTGTAAGCCCAAGAGTCCATTTTGGGGGAAATAATCCAGTTGTTTATTTATTTTATTTTATTATTATTATATTGTTGTTTGTCTAAGTAGTTGTTTGTCTAAGTAGCTTTCCAAAACATAATTTGGTTTGTTTATTCATTTTAAATGTACATCCTGGCTTTCGGTATTTCTACCCCCAGGGTGGCTTGCAAAGAATATAAAGCAGGTACAAGTTAAACAAAAAAACCCCACCATATTATGGAAGGGCATTGCTTAAAAAAGTATATGTATATACCTGAGAGGAAATAATGGTGAAGCTTGCCTTGAGATGTTACTTAGGATCTTGAAGCCTCCATGTCTAAAGCCAAGCTTTTTTGTTTCCATGGAAAAGATCTGTGTTTCTGGATGCAACAGCAAAACCAGTTGATAACCGCAGTGACCTCCTATTGATGAGTTCTATTTTTGTCCCTGAGAAGTATTTCAGTGGTGTGCACAATTGCAGACCAATGAGGAGTCGTCAATACTAATTGATTAAGGAGACCATATGTCCTTCTCAGGTTCAACCTCGGTATAAATTACTGATGTACGTATGCAAGGTAGGGGGAGGGAAATGTATATCAAGGCTTTCTACTGGGATATAATTTTCAAGGGCATCCAAAACATCATGGTCTTAAATTGCCTCTATTAAGAGTGCTGCTGATTACTAACAGGAACAGTACACAGCATTGGTTTAACTGGGTTCCCAGTGGGCAGATGCACTAGATGCCCAAATGGTAGAAGGGAGATGGGTGGTCTCTTCTGGGGGGGCAGGGAAGGCAGTGGTTGGAGTATGCAGCAAAACTGGGGGGTTCCATTTGCCCCCACACTCACAACGCTAGCTCTGGCAAGGAGTGGCATATGCACAATACACTGCCTTTGCAACTAGGGAATATCCTATCAGCAAAAGGCAAGGGCAGCACTGGAGGCTGGTGACCTTTGTGTCAGTGGGGCTCCTTACCCATTGCATCTTTTTGTTAGAGCTTTGTAGGAGCTATCCATGGTGCTGAACTCCACCCCCACCCCCCAAAAATAGGTTCGCCACCATGGATAGCTCCTATAAAGCTCTAACAGAAAGATGCAATGGATAAGGAGCCCCACTGACACAAGTCACCAGCCTCCACTGAAGGGCAGGTACTAGCCCTGGCAGGGAAAGTGGAGTTATTTGTGTTGGTGGAGGGAAGCAAGCTGTACTCTCTTCCCTCAGCCAAGGGTGTGTGTGTGTGATGGACCGTTCCTTTTGTTAGCTGCATTGAGTTCCATAATGGAAGGACAGACATGAACGGACTAAATAAATAAAACACCTATTCTAGCATTGCTTGAATAGTAGAACGGTTCCTTGCTCAAAGCCATCATTTATGCATACTGCAATACATAATTCAGGTAAGCATTTTCTTCCAAGGTGCAATGAGTTTTGCAGTCACATAACGCCTGGAATCCAGGGAGCCAGACTGAAGTTGTCCAACAAGCAACAGAGCCCTCCTTTGCCAGCAAGGTTGTTTCAGCAAAGTTGCATCTCGAACAAACACCCCCAGACAAAGCAGGTGTGCATAATCAAATGGGTGGTAAAACATTAAATAAAAAGAGAAACACATCACAGGAAATCACGGCCGTTTTCAGTTCTTGGCAATTAAATATGACAAGTAAGACAGGTTCTTTGTCTAAAGGAGATTACATTGTAAATGTAAAATATGGGATTAAATATAAAAGAGATCTATTAAATATAGAAGAGATCTATTGTGACAAATTACAAATATATTTTCAGACACTAGATAAATAATTTATTAAGATCATATCTTCGCGAACATCCTGTGATGGTGCAGGCTGTAGCATGCACTGTAAAAGGGAGGGGAGAAGCCAACCAGCCAACCCCATCCCTCCTTGTTGGTGCTCAGCACCGTCACCAAGTGGGTATCTTTATTCCTGGGCTACGTCCTCCAAACAACTCTTGAACCTCTGGAGTTAACTATTGCTAGGAATGGGTGAGATTTTCGATACAGTTCGATTTTTATAAGAATTTAGAGAAATTTGCAAAGTTCTCCATATTCAGGAAAAAAAGAACTTGAGATTTATTTATTTATTAATGTGGGAGAAACCAAAACTGACAGATTTTTTTTATCCATCCAGATCCTGGGCTTTGAGTGCTTTGCTCTTAAAAGCCTGGGTTTAAATCCCTGTGTATTCAATCATGTTAGTGCTGAATCAGGGTTGCCTCCTCGTTTTTCGGGCAGGCTTCTCATCTTTCACAGCTACATGGCAGGCAGGCAGGTACATCATGGTCCTCTCCATGCTGGGAACAGCTGTACCTATTGAATTTGGCTGCTGCAGAGGGCTGAGAAATTTGTTTCCGTTTTGGTTTTGATAAGAATTTACCAACTTTTGCAAAGTTCATATTCAGGAGAGAAAGAACCTGAGATATTTTATTTTATTTTATTTTAAAATGAATGCATGGTGAAACTGAGAGATTTGACCATTCCTACGACTGGCCCAATCAACTCTCTGTATTGGGCAGTGTGCTATGGTACTTTGGTCAAGGTGAATAAAAAGGCTTCACAGTTATTCAACTAATTCTGCTTTTAATTAAAGGTTTAGTAAGGAAATGTTACAGAGTTATTCAGAAAATATTTTTAGGATGGGCAGGGGGCTAATTACAGAATGGTTTGAACAGTTAACTGTAAGTAGAAATAAAAAATTAACAGAGATAAATGTATTCAGCTAAACCTATTCTAGACTGTTTCCATAGCCAAGCCAATACTCATCTGTCCAGCAGCTTCCAGCTCTCTCAGTCCAGCTTCTTCAGCCTGGATTTTCATAGATTTCATAGATCATAGAGTTGGAAGGGGCCTACAAGGCTATCGAGTCCAACCCCCTGCTCAGTGCAGGAAACTAGAGGAGGGGTCTCCCATCCAAGTAATATTCAGGCCTGACCCTGCTTAGCTTTCCACACTCAGACAAGCTGAGCCAGCGTAAGCCACAGGCCTGATCCACAGTAGGCCTCCACCCTGGCTTCTTTCTGCAAAATCTTCAAAGGAGAAGACAATTCTGGAGAAATTCTCATGGGTGGGGTTCAGGATTCCTTTGCTTCCCTCGGTTATGAGGTGATTGAGGAGTGTGTGCGAGTGTCTCATTGTACAATCATCTCTCCAGCAGCTGGCGGCGCCTCCCTGGCCTTCAACTGAAGCTTGGGGGAAGACATCATGGGGTAACTCCTCCCGCATGGGGGTCTCTCAGATCAGAAAGTGTGGGCAGCCAGGGAGGCTGCAAAGTGATGGAGAGAAGTGTGTAACAGAAATGCAGCATCCTTGGTCACCTTGCAATGATAAGATAAGCTCAAAAGCCAGTGTGGCGTAGTAGTTAGAGTACTGGACTGGGACTCAGGAGATCCGGGTTCTAGTCCCCGCTCGGCCATGAAACTCACTGGGTGACTTTGGGCCAGTCACTGACTCTCAGCCTAACCTACCTCACAGGGTTGTTGTGAGGATAAAATGGAGAGGAGGAGGATTATGTAAGCCGCCTTGGGTTCCTTGAAGGAAAAAAGGCGGGGTATAAATATAATTTAAAAAAAAAATAAAAAAAAATAAAACCAGTATAATTAACAGTATAATTCCTACTGATGATTTGTATACACTGAATGCGCTGTGCATCTATTGTCTGGTTTTTGTTGTAATGGAGGAATGAGAAATACAGTGTTATACAATATGTTAAATATTATTGTACATTTAAACAAATCACAATGTATTTTTAAAATTCTAAACAAATTCTAAAGCACCCAGAGAATGAGGTAGAAAAATGGAAGCCTCTTTCATGAGCCAGTGTGGCATAGTGGTGAGAGTGTTGGGCTTGGACTCGGGAGATCCGGGTTCTAGTCCCCGCTCAGCCATGAAACTCACTGGGTGACTTTGGGCCAGTCACTGACTCTCAGCCTAACCTACCTCACAGGGTTGTTGTGAGGATAAAATGGAGAGGAGGAGGATTATGTAAGCCGCCTTGGGTTCCTTGAAGGAAAAAAGGCGGGGTATAAATATAATTTTAAAAAAAAATAATAAAAAAATAAAACCAGTATAATTAACAGTATAATTCCTACTGATGATTTGTATACACTGAATGCGCTGTGCATCTATTGTCTGGTTTTTGTTGTAATGGAGGAATGAGAAATACAGTGTTATACAATATGTTAAATATTATTGTACATTTAAACAAATCACAATGTATTTTTAAAATTCTAAACAAATTCTAAAGCACCCAGAGAATGAGGTAGAAAAATGGAAGCCTCTTTCATGAGCCAGTGTGGCATAGTGGTGAGAGTGTTGGGCTTGGACTCGGGAGATCCGGGTTCTAGTCCCCGCTCAGCCATGAAACTCACTGGGTGACTTTGGGCCAGTCACTGACTCTCAGCCTAACCTACCTCACAGGGTTGTTGTGAGGATAAAATGGAGAGGAGGAGGATTATGTAAGCCGCCTTGGGTTCCTTGAAGGAAAAAAGGCGGGGTATAAATAGAATAAATAAATAAATAAATATGGGAGGAGAAAACTTTCAGAAAACTGGAGGACAGATTCTTGCACAGCACTAGCTCTACCTCTTCTGTGGAGTTAGACACAACACTGCCCCACTCACACCCACTTCAGAGCTTGCTGAGAAGGAAAAGTATTATAAGCATCTTCATTAGAGACAAGGTATATCCACAATCAGCCCTCAGAAATGTAACACTTGGGTGGCCTTAGGGAAGGTACTGAAACCTAAAGAATGACAACTAGAGCTGGGCCCAAAAAGGGCACCCTTGCCTTGATAAGCAGCAGAGCACACGGAGGAAGGGAAGAGAAGGAAGAACAGAGGTGGTGTTAGGAGGCGGCCCACTAGGGCTGGAGCACCAAATCTTTCATTTGGAGCCCTGAATCTGGGAGGCCATTTGCCTTACTGCCTTGCTGTCCATGGGCACTTGCTGAAATAAGGTACAGGGGCCCTGATGATCTCTGTTGCATCTGATCCCCCTGGATCAGCTGGCTTTTTGCCCACATGTGCTTCAACTCCTGCTGCCCTGAGGTGTTTTTTTTTTTTTCTGAACTCAAATGCCTCCTCTCCCCTCTATATATCCCTTTTCACAAATATGAGTGTACTTAGGAGACAGGGTCCTTTAAAAACACACACCCAGGACCGGTGCAGGGCAGTTTGGTGCCCTAGGCAAAATTATATTTAGCGGCCCCCCCTCTCGTGCCGTGGGGGGGGGCTCTGGAGCAAAGCAGCCCTGCTCTGCAAACCACCACCCCCGCGGCTGCCAGACCCCCCACCACCCCCCGCAGCCGCCGGACACCCCCTGCCACCCCCCGCAGCCGCCTGACCCCCCCCCGCCTCCTCCTCCGAGGAGGAAGTGATGCGACGGGACCCCCACGCTCTGTTTTTGGCTGGGGAAACCAGGGCAAACCAGGGCAAAAGGGCTGTTTAAGCCCTGTTGCACTGGTTCCTCCCGCCAAAACAGAGCGCAGGCGGGGCTCCGGCAGTGGCGCGGAGAAGGTAGGTGGCAGGGGTTTGGCGGCAGCGGGGGGTCCGGCGGTGGGGGGCAGGGGGGTCCGGCGGCTGCGGGGTGTCCGGCGGCTGTGGGGGTGGCGGGGGTGGCGGCAGTGGGGGGGGCGACAGGTGGGGGGCGGCGGCAGCGGCGCCCAGACTCGGCCCCACCACTACCTCCAGGCGCAGCGTTTCTGCTCCCTCTTCAGCCACGCGCCCTAGGCAACCGCCTAGTTTGCCTAGCGGTAGCGCCGGCCCTGCACACACCAGAGAGAGAGACTTTAGAGCATAGGCAAACTTGTGCTTTTTTGTTTTGTTTTTGGTCTTCTGGGTGTGAGCCCCAGATCTTTTCAGTACCTAACACTGCCCCTGGGGAAGAGGACTAACAGGATAGAGAAAGATGGTGACTAGCAGCACTGATAGCCACAGAGAAGGAGAAAAAGGTAGGCAAAGATTGTGGGAGGGAGGGATAGTCCTCAACCTTTCCCTATGATTACCTGGAGCTCCTAGGCCCAAGAACAGGGACCTGTTAAGATTCTAAGTTCTGGTGTAAGCGGGTGCTGAATACACTCTAGGGACTAATCCACATGGAGATGCAGGTGGTGGGGCCAGCCTGTGTGGCTACCTTACACACTTCACGCCCTTAAATTGGGGGTGAACAACACGCATCCCATGGGCCACATGTGTCCCCCCAGTGCAGCCCCTGCTGCCACCCACAATTAAAAAATAAATAAAAATATTTGGCATTCCATAGCTGCTAGTACTACCAAGCGCCAAAAGGGTTAAATTTAGCCTGGGAACCATTGTAGCACTATGGAGCAGTTTGCTGCAGAATTTTGGCAACAAACCAGCAATTTCTTTGATGGGGGGGGGGATGACCCTGTGGACTATTCAGCACCCCATGGAGAGTGGCCTGTGGTGGCCTGTGGGGCAAAAATGGCCCCTAGACCTCCTGAAGTTGCCTTTCATATTCAGGAGAATGCCTGCATAGGGCTGTTGAATAAGGACATATATAGTCTTTAAGTTTGTCATTCCAAAAAGCTATGAAAATCAACCTTTTTATTTTATGATTGTATGCCTGGAACGCTCGCCCAAATCAGCTTTGGGATGCCAGTCGTCTCTTTTCCTTCAAATCCCTCCTCAAAACTCACCTTTTCCATGAAGTCTTTGTCACAAATCCTTACTTTCTTCTATCAAAACTGAGTCTAACTACGTATATGTAATTAACCTGAATCATATTCTTCTGCAAACCCTCACCTAGGGCCCAAAACATTTTGCTGCCTGAAGTGGAGCAGCAAAATGCCACACACACACACACCGCAACTAAAGGTGCACAGTACTCAAGGCCAGCCACATTATTTTGACATGGCAGAAAAACACACAAGCCCCTCTCCACCTCCCAGGAAAGTCAAAATGCAATATTAATATTTATAATATTTTAAATAGCGAACAATTTTCTGCCCTTTCATGACATCAACATCAGCTTTCTGAACTGGCTGCTTCAGCCTGCCTAATGGTAGGGGCGGCCCATGCCACGCCTTCATCTTCCTCCCATCCCTATATATTGACTGTCATTAGTTATGATCACTGGAATTGCTTTGATCCATAATTATTATTCTGCAGTAACTGATGGGCTGGAACTGGGAAGAGATATCTATATTTCCCAGGCTTCCAACCTTAGCATTACTGAGGGAATAATCTGAACCACACAGTAGTTCACTGTAGCATAAAACAACACCACAAAGGGATCGTATCTGCCAAAATACTTATTTTCAAAGGAGGAAGGAATCTAACTCCTTGAAATCGTTTCTCAGATTATGGTTATAGTAAACGAGGGGTGAGGGATGGGCACTGCCTCTGAAGATGGTTCAGAAACGTCAACCAGTGTAGAATGGGGCCATCTGGATGCTGATTCGGGTACGGACGTCAGAGCATGCAACAATGGCTACTAGTCCTGATTGGCTGTATGCTACCTCCAGTATCAGAGGCAGTATGCCTATGTTGCTGGGGAACATGGGCAGGAGGGTGCTGTTGCGCTCATGTCCTGCTTGTGGGATCCCATGCGTAGCTGGTTGGCCACTGTGTGAACAGAATGCTGAACTAGATGGACCCTTGGCCTGATCCAGCACGGCTCTTCTTAGGTTCTTAACATCCATGTTGTACCAGTTTCACTGGTTGCTATTGTGTTTCCGGGCCCTGTTCAAAGTGCTGGTTTTGACCTTCAAAACCATAAAAGGTTTGGGATCAGGTTATCTGAGGGACTGTCTACCAACAAGCCTGTGCTGTCAGACCACTGCCCGTTACATTATACTTTAAATTGTGATTTTGTTTTATAAAATATGGTGATTTTATACTTGTATGATGGAAGCCACCTCGTGAGGGCTTGGCCCTAAAAGGCAGCTTCTAAATAATGCAGATAAATAAATTGACTGTCACCACAAGGTGGCATTTTCCCATCATTCTTCCATATGCCCTGTAAATGACTGAAGGCTAATATTTTTTGGATGGTGCAGCTAAATATCAGCTTCACAGTATTGGTATACAATCATAACTATGGGAGCATGATGGGGTAATATGACTTCATGGTGATTGTCATGGACCAGCAACACCATGTCCTGTGAGTGGAAAGGAAAACAAGGGAAATTGTGTGCCCACACTCCTTTTTGCTCTTCCCTTCCTGTGGCCTTTTCTGCTGCTACCAAGTGGGAAAAAAATTCACTGTCTGCCGCCACCAAACCAGCCTTAAAACTCTCTCTGAATCTCAGGTATTTACTTTAGGTAGTGTGGGGGTTGGCTATTAGACATGGGGTGGGTAACCCCCCACCCAAATAGAGACCACAAAGTTTCAAATAACAAAGTTTAAAGCTTACTGAAGAGAAATATCAAGAGAGAAAAGTTTTAAAATCTGAATAGACAGGCAGACATATGATGGAGGATATGGAAAGGAGTGGGTCCTATACTGGTTAGGGTGAAGCAGAGTTTCCCCCCTTATGCACAGCCTGGTTATTGAAACTGGTTATCACCACGTGGGTTGCTAAACCCTGGTAAAAAGGCTCTTTAAAGGAAACGGATTGTCCAAACAAGGTTTAAAACTAAAAAAGACATTTATTAGTTTTACTTACAGTCCGTTTATTCATATGCGTGTGTCCATCACACTGGAGAGGAAGAGAGAGAGAGAGCTGGCCACAGAGAGGCAGGAAAGTAGGGAGGAGGGGTTACAAAACTTGCACCCTGGGGATTGTTCAATTAACACTTTCCTCCCACTGTAACTAGTGGTTACATTACCTTGTTGATTTAAGCAGGCAACATTATAATTTCCAACAACAACACACACACACACACACACACACACACACACACCAGAAACCCATGTCAGCAATAGGGTAATAAAACTACCAGGAATAGATGCATCCAGCTAACCTCAGTAGTCTTGTGTCCCTATTTTATTCAGATCCCTTATACAAGCAATATCTTACTGTCATTGGGTCCAGCTTTCTCAGTCAGCCCTCCAGCTTTGACTCCCTTTTTTCCCTCTAGGAGTCTGGGCTCCTTTCCTCCTTTCTTTCTTTCTTTCTCTCTCTCTCTCTCTCTCTCTCTCTTCTCTTCACTTCTCTGCCCCTCTTTAACCCCATAATATCCTAAACTAAGAGAGCAATTCCATGTTCCCTGGGTGACCATCCCAGGGACCATAAGATTGCTTGGAAAACCCCTCCAAGGGGGAAGGAAGAGTCGGAGATCCGACCCCAGATCCCTCCCCCTCACGGCTGCCATGGGGAGAACTGCACCAGCTGCCTCTCTGTGTTAACCATTCACGAGCCACTCTGGCTGGGTTCAGACAACACGACAAACCATTCTGAAACAAACATGGCTTATAAGCCACCATGGCTTATCGTGTTGTATAAATCCAGTTTCTCTCTCTCTCTCTCTCTGTGTGTGTGTGTGTGTATCACACAAACACATACACACATGCTAGAATACAACCATTTGATGAGGTAAAGTGTGAGGTGAAAACTTTCAGTGAACTTGTTTCTAAAAGCAGGAACTAAACAAAATGACTTTCCTCGACCAGGCAGCAGCGTAGGATCCATAAAAATGATGTGTAGGTAGATAAGCACAATCCAATAATGGGAAGCATTCTAAAAACCAAACAAGGCAAGCTCTATTGCTGCTCTGACGCCTGAGGCAATAGCCACAGATAATTTACAGTCGTGCTTTTCTATTTGGAATTTGAATACTTTATGCCGCACCATTAAAAAAGAGATGTATGTTAGCTAGATTACTTTTCCCCAGGCTAAAAAAAATATGTATTCCCTATTCCAGTGATTACCTCTTTTTTCACTCATTCAAATATTGCCTGAAAGCTTTCCATGGCATCTAGAAAGCCTTTGACTGGTAATCTGCCACTAAAGAACAATGATGAGTTTCTCCTCTCTGTCTTCTTGGGCTTGTAAATGGGGCAGGGGGTAGTTTTAGAGGCTAGACAAATGATGAGGCAGAAATGAGGCAAGCAATCCTTCCTTGATTTGCTTTTCTTCAGATGCTGCAGTAAGTTATTTCGCATGCCGTGCATTCATTCCTTTTGCCCATCACTGTAGCACGAGCCAGTGTGGTGTAGTGCTTAGCATGCCAGGCTATGAGTGGGGAGAACTAGTGTTCAAATCCCCTTCTCCAATGGGTGACCCTAGACCAGTCGCTATATCTCAGACCAACCTACCTCACAGGGTTGTTGTGAGGATAAAATGGAGGGAGAACTATGCACACCATCTTGAGCTCCACGGAGAAAAGGCTGGATGTAAAAAATGTTATTGAACCAATACTGGGTGTTTTGCTGTGCTCCCTATATAATTTTTAGGCTCCCAAATATACTCTCTAAATTATTGATGATCATAAATAGGGGACTGAGAAGTCTGCAGGGCACTGATAAAATGAAGAGGCTTATGCAACTTCAGAAATGCATACAGACCGACGCTACATACCAGCTGAAAATCAAATGCTGGTAACAGGCTCTATGGCTTACCTACTCCACCGTCTCTGGAAAATAATACTTTGGGATCTGAGAAACTTGGCTTTTGTTTTCTTTAGAAAACACAGCAAGCTTCTATTTCTATTAGAAATTATGCATATTGTGAACTCATGCAGCACTCCTTTCAGTGGAGAGTCTGAGGACAAACAAAGCTGTGCGGGTGGAGGCAATTGTCCAGGATGCAACTCTCAGGCAAACACAGTGCAAAATGAGAATGGTGAAAGCATGCCACAAGCAGAGCGTTGTCCAGGAGGACTAGCTTTCTTGACTTTGACTTGGTGAACCTTCCAAGGAGTGCAAAGCACCATGGAAGCAGACTGGACCTTCCTTTACCCAGGACTTCCAGCCTCCGTAGGCAGTTGCTGTATCTATAATCAAGCCGAAGCTAAGAAGCAATGCCACTTACCTGTTGCAGTCACTCTGGTTTTGCCATGAACTTGGAGAGGGTAACAGAAGCAGGTTGAAGTAGACCAAAGGCGGGATGATGGGCAATGAGCTACAGTGTAGGCATAAGAGGCCTCAGATACTGTACATGGGAAGGGTCTAGGCATCAGAGGAGTAAAAAGACCTGACACACCTGGGGTGCAGAATTGTATAACCCTGTCAGGGTCCAGTGGGACTTGAAGTAGGACTTCAAAAGGGGTGCAGAACCTCAGGTCTGAGGGCCAGAACTGGCACTCTTGGGGTCCCAGGTGGGCCCTTTCCCCCCAACCACCAATCATTTGGTGGTTTCCTGGCTTTTGTGCGGTCTTTTCTCCATTCTAAAAGGTTGAAATGCCTCTCCTAAGGCTCAGTTACTGGCAATAAGAGCTCTCAGCTAATTTAGTAATTTTTAGTTTTTTTAGTAATTTTTAGTGTTTTTAGTAATTTTAGCCCACCCCATTTTGCCTTTGGCCCCACCTATCACTGGAATGTGCCCCCCCCCGAAAGCTCCGGAATGGAATTTGGCCCTTGGGTGAAAGAGGTTCTTTGCTCCTGAGTTAGGTGTGACTGAGAGAGATGGGAAAGACTGGATTAAGGGGAATGGAGAAGTCAACAAATTCCAGAGTAGGGACAAGTGGGATATGGCTGAAAAGTAGCCAGCCAAGACACAAAATGGATGGGAATGATCCCCTCGGAAAAGCATCATATTACAAACTCATCAGACAAGGTCATTCAAATGTGTCATGCTCCACTATATATACTAGACAGGTTCTTTGCCGTATGACTCTCCTTGGGGGCATCTTCCAGAGACTTGGGAATTAAATATATTCAGAATGAAAGCAAGATGAACTTAGTAAGTCACATGCGTGCTTTAAAACGTATCACATTCTCTTCACCTCCTGCTGTCTTTACCTTTCTAGACCACACTGTCTTCAAGGTTAGAACATTATCTTCTCAACACGTACTCAACATTCTCCCTATTAGTGCACACTTTGCCCACTCATCAAATTGTTTTGTGACAGTGATTGGCTGGCCTTGAGATTTTGAGAAAACTGTAGACTTTAGCTGCTTTTTTGTACATGAAATTTTCTTTTGGAAGAAAGCTGAAAATACAGGCAACTTAAAGGACGAACACCACATAACAATACAACAAGCTTTTAAACGTCTACACACACACACACACACACACACGTTTCTTCCAATATGTTGTTGTGGCTAGTATACTATATGTAGGAAAATCAGGTTCAAATTATTCCCCCGGCAGCCTTAGATAGGTCACTATTTCTCAGTATAACCCACCTCACTGGTTTCTTGTAAAGAGAAAATTAGATTTAAAATGTGTTGGAATCTGGACTGACAACTGTGGGACCTTTCTTTGTCCAGGAGCAAAATGTCCAGGGAAAGAAAGCTAGATGAATATTTGTTTTCAAATTGGTTCATACATAATCCCTGGCAGGGACACCTAGGCACTGGGATTTTCCAAGGGAGAGTTGTACCCTATCTCTAACACAACTCTGCCTGTGATGTCCACTCCTCCAGTGCATAAGGATATAAGAAGAGCCCTGCTGGATCAGAGCAAAGGCCTATCTAGTCCAGCATTCTATTCCACAGTGGCCAAACAGATGCTCTTGGGAAGTCCACAAGCAGGGCATAAGATCAATAACTCCCTCCCGCTCGTGTTCCCTAGCAACTGCTACTGAGAGGCACAGTGCCTCTGATACTGGAAGAAATATATAGCCATCATGACTAGTAGCCATTGATAGCCTTATCTTCCATGAATTTGTCTAATCCCCTATTAAAGCCCTCTGAGTTGGTGGCCATCACTACATATTGAGGTTTTTACCCTTAAAGGCAGCCTAAAAGTAATTTCAACAAATAAATAAAATAAGAATTTTTGTGGGAGCAAAGTCCATAGTCAACACAATTTAAGTCTCAGTGAGCTCTCATTGAAAGGAAACTGATCCTATGATCACAAGCCACAGACCAATATTGAATTTCACCTTGGGCAGGCAGTGAGGAAACTGAAATATATAGAAGGCACTTTGGCATTGTTATAATTGAACATGATGGCTTTTAAAAAATGAATTTAACAATTCATGAAATGGAAGTTAGGCTTTTTAATCAGGTTATGACTTTGTTGTTTCCATTTTAATATTCAGCTAGGGAAAAATGGTTGCACAGCCAGAGTGATAGTTATTTAAGTGCTGAAAAATCAAAGTTAGAGGATTGAATATATTGTACAAGGTCACTGATTTTGTTGAGGCTCCCAAAGGATGCAAAGACAAATTTGCAGCACACACATACCCAAATGGGCAGATATTTGTCATGTGTTTAAATAGTTCACTTCATTTCACCACTTGTATTCTTGAAAGGGATACTACATTACTACTTTTTTTTTTAAGAAAAGGGAATTGCTTTGAAATATTTCTTTGTTAGCTTAGTAAGGAACGTACAGAGCAAAGCAAATACTCTTGTATTAGCAACAACCTATCTGCCACATTAGCTTGTACTCTGCATTTTTTTGTAGAAGGTTTCATCTCAGTTCATCTCATTCAAATATTTACAAAGCACCATCCATTTCTCAGCAGAACTCATCTTACCTGTGAGCACCGTGAACAGAGAGCTAAAGAGTGAAATCAGAAAAAGCCTAGACAATAAAGAACTCAATGATTAAAAAACCTGCTGATTTAAGACCAGAGTTAAAGCTATCTCATGTTGGCTCAAGCTCCACAAAGCCAGGAAACTGGAAGCTTAGACGATGCCTTAACAGACATGCCCCATGATCAGTAATAATGCTGTGCAGTGTCACAAATTGTGCTTGTTTACAACTTACCCTCCATGCACTGACACTTTTCCTTGGTCTTTCAGGTCCAAATCCAGATAGGGTGGATGGAGTGCTTGGGACCAGCAAAGATGTCCCACAGAGCCAGTGTGGCGTAGTGGTTAGAGTGTTGGACTCAGGAGATCCGGGTTCTAGTCCCCGCTCGGCCATGAAACTCACTGGGTGACTTTGGGCCAGTCACGGACTCTCAGCCTAACCTACCTCACAGGGTTGTTGTGAGGATAAAGTGGAGAGAAGAAGGAGGAGGCTTATGCAAGCCGCCTTGGGTTCCTTGCAGGAAAAAAGGCAGGGTATAAATATAATAAATAAATAATCTTGGTCCTGTATTGCTTTATGAAGCAACCTAACATTACTATATTGCTAAAGGAATCCTCCTATGAGTTGACCCATGTCTGTTTGCTGCTTGAAAGAAAGCACAATTTGTGAGATTGCACAACATCATCACTGATCACAGGGCACGTCTGTTAAGGCATCAGCCTAAGCTTCCAATTTCCTGGCTTTGTGGAGCTTGAGCCAACAGGAGATAGCATTAACTCTGGTCTTAAACGGACATGTTTGGGGGAGCAGTATCACTGAATTTCCCTGGTTTTTAAAAAGGAAATTTATTATTACAGTGTTCTGAAGAAGAAGAAGAAAACACAAACCAGAAAACAAAGCACAAACAAGTTATTAACTGAGTAAATGTGTGCAAATGAATAGATACGTCCCTATAGGTTCAGAATCGCTTTCTTTGGAATAAACCTGCACAGGATTCCAGCATAGCTTTTTCTTTTCCACCCTGTCTTCATCAGTAATCTGTTAATCAGTGAGAGTGATTCCCTCAGTCTTCAAAATTACCTCACTCATAGCTGGCACTTTCTGCTACCTCCCCCCTCCCCTCAGAATGCTGACAGGATCAGTGGAATTCAAAACACTGGCATACTGGCAGCATTCTAGCTTCAGGGTAAAACTGAGCATGCTTGACCTAACTTTGCCAGCAGTTGCTGCCATAGACTTTCATGAGCCAGAAACACCTTGATAATTTTTAAACTGCTGCTCAAAATTTCACCAAACCAATGAAAGGCATACCTCCGCAACAAGCTTGAATAAGGTACATCAGTAGTTTTCCCCAGAACGTAAAAGAAATATATGTTATGCGGAGCTACATCTTAAGTAAAAAGTACAACTGTGTCCATTTCAACAGTTTTCAACTTGCTGTATCTGTGGCAATTTGTATCAGATCACTTTGAAATCTTGCATGATTGTAGACCTCATCAGGTAAATTACAGGTGCCAAAGGTCAAATTATTAGCTCTACAAGCTATGCTGGCTGGGGCATGCTGGGAGTTATAGGCCTTTTTTCTTTCTAAACTTGCATAGGATTGTGCCTTTAGGTGTGCACCTCTAAAAAAAAAAGTGTGAATTGGCACTTCTTCCACCCTTCATTTTCAGAGTCAAGAGGGTCCCCTGCTCCAAATAATATAATCTAGTTTTAAAGAAAACTTGTAAAATGGAGTGGGTGAGGACTGTGATGCATACATTAGGGAGAATTTGTGAAAATAGCAATCATTTTAGTACTTTTGAAAATATTGGTCTGTTCCAAGTTGCTTTGATACAAACCCATTTTCTCATTTTAGAGATTTTTTCAGCTTCACCAAATGTAGTTTGAAAAGCACACGTTACCATGACAACTGCATTTACTTCTGTGAATGCTTTTAATTTTTAGCAGTGGACAAAAAAAGCTCATCTTTCCTTTCAGGAAGTAATTTGATCCTGAGTATTGTAGGTTCTTTGGATTAGAAGTATTTCTGGCATAACATGAGTCCATCACATTAAACCAGGAATACAGTTAACCATTTGCTTTATCCCTATTATGAGCGCATGTAAAACCAAGTCTAGGACCTGGGCAATGAGCATTTGAATTCTTGCTGAATTATGAGTTGATTGATGACTTTCAACCATTACCATTAATCTTGTCTTAGCTATTTAAGTAAATTGTTTTTTAAAATGTCTAGTGAAATTTTTGTATTTTTATATTGTATTTTATTGGTTTTTTATAATTGTTGTAAATCACCCAGAGAGCTTCAGCTATTGGGAAGTATAGAAATGAAATGAAATGAATGAATAAATAAATAAATAAATACCTCATGATCTTAAGAATGTTTATTCAGAAGTATGTTCACAGAGTACAATGGGATTTAGGGTGCAATCCTATCATGTTTAGACAGGAAAAAGTCCTACAACTTTCAGCATTCCCCACCAGCCAGCATGTAAGGAGTTGCAGGACTTTTTTCTGTCTAAAGCTACCTTACTTCACAAGGTTCAGGTGAGAATAAGCAAGATAAATTCTGTAAAGCAGTGTGCAAAACTATATATGATACTCAATATCAAGGGGTTTAAAAAAAAAAAGAAAAAAAGATAACACTTCTTCCCAATGTCTGCTTTCCCTACAACTGATCTAGCACTGTTGCATTAAACTGGAAGATGGAAAGGAAGTTACTCAAGGAAGGGATAGCAACTAGCATGTAGGTTTCACACTGCAGACCCTGTTTGGCTGTGCTGCCTTTCCTTTATGTTGGACTTGATGACTAAAATCACAAGAAGAGTCCAACTAGAAAGGCCTATCTAGTCTAACATCCTGTTTACAAAACTGGCCAAGCAGATGCCACTTTGGAAGCCCACAAGTGGACATGAAGGCTAAAGCTGTCTCCCACAGTTGCTCCCCAGTGACAACAGTGCTCTGGTATTCAAAGTCATAGAATCATAGAACAATAGAGTTGGAAGGGGCCTATAAGGCCATACTATTCTATGATTCTAGATGGGCCAATTGTCTGACTCATTTAAGATGGCTTAATGTAGTCTGAAGGGGGGGGCAGTAGAGCACATGTGTTGCATGCAGAAGGTCACCAGTTCAATGATTCATAACTCCAGGTTAAAAGTAGCATCTGTTAGCAGTGGAGGCTGGCGGCTCCAATGTTAGTGCATCAGTGCATCCACTTCGGGTTGTAGTCTGAACTTTTAAGGAGCTATCCATGGTGCTGAACCTTCTCCGCGGTGGGGTGGGAGTCAGGGTTCAGCACCATGGATAGCTCTTTAAAAGTTCAGACTAAAGAACAGAGTGGATACACCGCCCCACTGACATTGGAACTACCAGCCTCCACTGTCTGTTAGGTAGGGTGGGAATAAAGTCTGTGCCTGAGAGCCACCACCAGCTACAGCAGACTGAATTAGGCTAGATGGACCAGTGGACTGGTTTTGTATAAGATAGTTTCATATTATTAATCATTTACATGGTGCCATCAATGTACATGGGTTTTTTTTTTACAGCATGGGTGGGAAACCTGGCCCTTCCAGATGTTCTTGGACTACAACTCCCATAATCCCTGACCATTGGCCATGCTGGAGGGAGCTCATGGAAGTTGGAGTGCAATAACACCTAGACAACCAAGGTTCCCCACTCCTGTTTTACACAAAACAAGAGTTAGCACACAGAAAGTACAGTCAAGAACTGAAAGCTATCCTTCACTATCTGTTCTGTAAGAAGTGAACAAACCATAGAAGAGGTGGGGGGAAATCTGAAAACATGGAAATCTAAAAGGAAATATTGTGTTTATAACTCATGTACAGATCTTTCAGAACTGTAAATGTTTGTGTATGGGGAGTGGTGTAAACAAGCTAAGATGTGCTCCTGCAGCAACTTTTAAATTGTACTCTCAGTTGGAAAGTTCACGATTTGTGCTGTGAGAGCGTGTTACAGGCTATGCCAATAAACAATGAAACAAATTAGCTGCACATCACTGAGGGCTGGCTTATTACATATTATTGCATCCAGTCCAAAACCAGGTTTCCTGTGAGGAAACTGACACAGCAGGAGTTGAATATTTACTCTAATCTTCATAATTAGATTGAGCTGAAGATCAAGAATTATTCCCCCGAGAAAGTCAAACAGCCTAATTAAATTAAGGATATTGCCGTCTGTTCCAAGCAATTCATAAACAGCAAAAGGTAAAATTTGTCAAGCAACCTGTTCATTACCACTTTTTTTGGTGGGGGGCTAGATTTGTAACACAAGAGATACTTAATATTTGCGTTCATGATCAGTTATACTACCCAAAGGCCCTGTTGTGCTGGAAAGGGGTCCCTGCACAATATCCATGGCTGTTATACTGCTTGGAACAATTGCTGCTTGAGCTTCAATTGGACAAGATTGATTTTTATGAAGTCACTTGACACTCTACCTTCAAAGCCCTCCATGATCTACATACACACACACACACACACACACACACACCTCATATCTCTCTGCCCTTCTATCCCAATGAAGCCATGCTCATGATCTTCACTCCTCCAGCTCCATTACTCTCTGCAATATGAAGTAAAAGTGATATTCAAATAAAGCCAACTAGGACTTTTAGAGCTGATGGGAG
This sequence comes from Shinisaurus crocodilurus, assembly GCA_021292165.1. NCBI lineage: Eukaryota > Metazoa > Chordata > Lepidosauria > Squamata > Shinisauridae > Shinisaurus > Shinisaurus crocodilurus. The sequence continues at coordinate 25,181 of JAHFWL010000663.1, forward strand.
ATTCCAGAATTTCATGAGATTCTTGGTCATGAAAAGCATAGGCTCATGGAGATTGGTGAGCACAATGAATATGGGTGAGATGGGAAGGGCTCCTGCTCCCTCAAAAGCTCCCTCCCTTGATGCCCCATATGCTTGGGTCTGTCCCCCAGAACACCTCAATGACACCACCTCTCTTACTGCCTTCCAAGCTCATCTTTCCTGTGAAGCACAGTTCTTGGTTCCCACACCATTCTGTAAGTAAGCCTATCACGCAGTGTCACCATGTATAACTGAAATAATCACATATTGCCTCCACTTTCTTCCCTTCCCTTAGTTCTTTTCTCCATGTGACATTTTAGCTTGTAAGCTCCTTGGGCAGGGTCCTATCCTGTTGTATGCTGTAAAGCACCATGAGAGCCAGTGTGGCATAGTAGTGAGAGTGCTGGACTGGGACTCGGGAGATCTGAGTTCTAGCCCCCGCTGAGCCATGAAACTCACTGGGTGACTTTGGGCCAGTCACTGACTCTCAGCCTAACCTACCTCACAGGGTTGTTGTGAGGATAAAGTGGAGAGGAGGAGGAGAATTATGTAAGCCGCCTTGGGTTCCTTGCAGGAAAAAAGGCGGGGTATAAATGTAATAAATAAATAAATGTTTTATTTATTTATTTATTTATTTATTTATTTATTTATTATATTTGTTAATCGCCCATCTGGCCGGTCACCCGGCCACCCTGGGCGATGTACAATTAAAACAATACAATAAAACATGATAATTAAAACAGTATAAAAATTCTTTTAAAATCCTAACCCACCCCATATTCCCGCCTGAAATACCATGTTTTTAATGCACAGCAGAAGCTCATCATGGAGGAGGCATGGCGAAGGTCACTAGGGAGGGAGTTCCATAACTTGGAGGCCGCCACAGAGAAGACCCTCTTCCTAGTCCCCACCAGTCTGGCTGCTCTGGCTGATGGGATAAGGAGAAGGCCGTCCGTGGCAGATCTTGTTGAGTGGCCTACTTGATGTTGCTGGAGGCGCTCCTTGAGATAAACTGGGCTGGAGCCGTGTAGGGTTTTAAAGGTCAAAACCAACACCTTGAATTCGGCTCAGCAAGCAACTGGTAGCCAGTACAACTCCTTAAGCTGATATTACCACATACATACATGAGGAAGGATGAACTATACCATGGTGGTAGACCACAGGATTTGCATACCATGGTGGTAGACCCAGGTTCATTCTCCAGTTGAAAGGATCTTGGGTAGTGGGTCTAGGGAAGATCTTTGCCTGAGCCATTGGGGAGCCTCTGCTAGTCTGAGTAGAAAATACTGGGCTAGATGGACAAATGGTGTGACTCAGTACAAGGCAAGTTCTATTGATTGTATAAGTGAGAAAAATAACTGCTGCTAATCCGACATACAGACTTCAGAAGAAGGGCAAGCATTCAAGACAATATAACACTTCTTGCCAAAGAATAGTCCATCCATAATACTCACCATAAATAGAGTTAATGTTGGTGATTTTAAAAAGCAAAGGCATCCTTTGTGTGAGGCATTGCAGCTACAATATGAACAGATGGGGGTGTCAGTCATGGAGAGATTTGTTATTAACAGTAGAATCAAACAGCAAACGGCAGGGTCCAGATATGGCAATGCCATGAAAATGCAAAATGTCAGCACGCAAAAATGCAGAAATAGTTACAAACAAGCCACCCCATCATTAGCATTTGCAGCACTAATCAGAAAGCTCTATCATGACAGATATTCCATTCCATCAGGCTCATAACTCTTCATTTCAGTTTCCCTGATAAGGATAAGATCAGCAAGCCACACTTCGTGCTATAGGGTCCCAGCTCTAAGCTAATGAGATGTTCAGTTTCTGATGCCATCAGTGACACATGAGGCTAAAGGAAACCTCACAGTCCCATTGTACCCCTTGCTAGTCCTATAATTATAGACTGTTGTTTGTTCATTTTTTAAAAAAAATGCATTTTAACATTCATTTTTTGTTTGTTCATTAAAATAGGTATACCCTACCTTTTGACCCTGTCCAGTGTCTCCATAGGATCTTACAAAATAAAAACATCCCAGTCAAACACACACACACACACACCACAAATAAAGCTCAAGAAACAATGCATTCCAATATTGAAAACCAAAAATGCCACCAATGTCTGGAGGCCATAACCAATTTTTATTACATATTTATTTATTCTTTATTTATTTACCGTACTTTTAAATCGCCCAATAACTGAAGTTCTCTGGGTGGCGTACAATACATTAAAAACATACAGTACAAATATCAAAACAAAAACTGCACAGAATAAAATCAAGATAAGATCAACAACTAAGAATAAAACCATTCCAGCCATACATATTTCAAAGCCTAATCTTTTCTAATTGGTAATCTTTGCCATATAGATTACTATGAAGTATAGCCAGTTAGGGGGTCTCCAAGTCTGGGTGCCACAATGGAAAAGTCTCTGTCTTCTGATGATACAGTGCTTGGAGTAGGACCTCAGCTTAATATATGGACATCTTCATACAGGATAATGCACTGCAAAGATGTTGAATAAAATAAAACCTCTACCTCTCCAACATTCCCAGTTCAGTGTGTATAGTCATGGCATGGAATTTTCAGAACTCAGCGTCAGCACAACTGTTCACTCTAACCTGACATACAACAGTGGTTGCTGCCACTGAATAATCCTTTGTAGATCTTTGGCAACAGACCAGAAAGGCTCAGATCCTGATCAGCTTCAGGCAGTTCACCTCCCCATTGTTGCGGCTTGCACCTCTGTCAAAATAACAGGAAGATACATGGGCAGATTCATGAGCTTGTCGTTGAATATACATGTTTAATGTGTACTAGATGATATGCTGTAGGATTAATTCATGAAAATCAATACATTCTCATTGATTTTACTGTGGGTGCCTCGTTGCCTGGATCCAAGTATATTGTGTTTAAAGACACATGTCCTGCTAAGTTTTTAGTGCTGCTTGTGGGTTCTTCATTTGTCATTCATTACTAGAATCTTCATTCCTTGTAAAGGGAACTCTGCTTCACAGAATCATAAAGGACAAGAAGTTTCTTCTTATTTGTAAATTTTGAAAAATGGTATTAAACATTTGGTCTTCAGATTCTCAAGGGGTCTTCCCTGGATTATTATTCTGCTCTTTGTGCACAGCTGTCTTTACAAAAAGAGAGAAAGGGAATCTGTTTAAGACAAATGAACTCACAATGAATGTGCTTCTTTTAAATTGGATCTCATTATATATTGCTTAACTCTAATATGGTGGAAGTACCATGGACAGTTCCAAGATTTCAAACTTACAGTAGCAAAAATAGTTTCGAGAAATCCAAAGCCAGACACATTGTTCTCACATACAGTACATCTACCATGAAATGTTAACCATGCAATTATCTTTCATTTCAAATTAATCACCCATGTATGGTAGTATATTTTGTTCATGTGGCTACTCCAAAAATGTCTCCCGCATAATATGGGATATCCCCTAACAGTTTTAACAGATGTATCAGTCCTGTGATGCCCATTAACATTTTCAGTGGCAAAAGATGTCACATTTGATGACAAGTGAAGAATATTTAATTAAACAGCTGGGCAGTGAAGTATTATACACATATTCAAAGCCAGGAGTTACAAACACATCTGCAGCTACATAGCACTAGGAGCAGCATAGCTCATGAGATTGGTCGATATGGAATTGTGATTTACCTCAACTAGAAAACTTCTTTGGGGTTTGAGCATACTTGGCATAATGCTACAATTTAATAATGCTTGACAAATAAAAAAGAGTCAAAACATTTTATATATATATATATCCCAGACAGACTAATGAGGCTGCCTGCAACCCTCCGACCTCAGAGGATTGTGGGCATCCTATCTAGGGCGGGAGGAGCACAGAGGATAGGATATCCTCCACACTCCCCTCACCCTGGAAAACATCTAGATGGCTGATTTCGGCTGTCTAAATGTTTCCTCCTTCTCCTGCGGAGGAGAGGCTGAGGCACAGCCTGGACTCTCCATAATCCAGCAGTGCCTCGCCCCGCCCCGCCACGCCCCACCCCCAGGAGCACCCCCCACATAGGAGAACTGAGCATGGTCTTCCATGCTGGGTTCCCTTCCATCTCAGAAGAAACCGCGGCAGGTACAAGGTAGGGCGGGCGGGCGGCAGGCACTCTGTGGCACTGCGCCCTCGTAAAGGATTTACGAGGGTGCCGCATTGTGGAAGGGAATTCCTATGCTCCTCCAGACAAAGTCAGAGGGGCATAGGATTGCACCCTAAATGATGTTTAGTTTATTTATTTTATTTATTTATTGCATTTATACCCCGCTCTTCAGCCAGAAAAGGCTCTCAGAGCAGCTTACACAGATTAATAATAAGACAGTCCCTGCCCTCAGGCTCACAATCTAAAAGACATGACACAAAAGGAAAAGGGATTGGGAGGGAGGAGGAAGAATGCCAAACTCAGGCACCAGTTCTTAGTTTAAAAGGTTATTATAGGTTTTTCTTTCTTCTTTTCTTTTTCTTGGCAGGGAAGGGCAAAACATGCTCCCTGCAGCTGCTCCCTCTCCAGCTAATGTATGGGGCCAGGTTGGTCTCCCCCTTGCTCTGATGTTACTCCTAGGAGGCAGGGGGTGCAGACTCCCAGTGGCCCTTGGTTCTCTGGCCAATGGATGAGGCCAGAATCTGCCACCCCAGGGAACAGTTATGAGTTTGATTATGGCTGTTGCCACTCAAAACATGCAGTGTTCCTCTGATGTAAACTGCTAAAATAATGGTGTTGTCTTGATATTAGGGATGAAGAACCCCCAGCCTGTGGGTCTAATCTGACCCACTGGGCTCCCCAATACAGCCTCTGGGCAGGGCCGGATTAACATAGGGGCGATTGGAGCGGCCGCTCCAGGCCCAAAGCAGACAATAGCTCACAATATAGGGACACGCGGCACGATTTGAGTTAGCTCTGATCGTTATCATTCAGCATAATTAATGATTTTTTCAAGATTAGAAAGGTGTTCTAAGCACATCTGCATTACAGGCTTGAGGCAAGACCTAGCAAGAACTGTTGTTCTCAAATTAGCATGGTAGGTTTTTGCATTTCAATCACTGTTACTACATTTCTTTGAAGCACATGGGGGCTTGCTAGGGTCTGTAATATTCAGATTTAGAAGGGACCTCTCTGTCCAGCCTCGAGCAAAAGATCTTTCTGATTCGCAGCTCAATTGTTCAAATGCTAGTTTAACAAAAAAACAAAAACGAAAACGAAACAAAGCAACAAGAACAACACAATTATTCTTGGTCAAGCAAAGCTTCCTGGCTTTTTGTTGTGGCTTTTTCTTTTTTAATAAATAAATTTGGGGGAAATTAGGAAGACCCTTACTGATGAGCTGCAGGAGTTTTTGAGTTTTGGCACTTTAATGGTAATTAAAATATTTAATTTGTTTTAATATAAAATTGTGTCTTCATTTTATTTATTTCCATAAAAAGGCCCACCAAAATCCTCAGCACCAGGCCCATAATGCTCTTAATCCGGCCCTGCCTCCGGGGATTCATGGGCACACTGCGCACTGCATGATACCAGGGACTTGGCCAGCTTCAGTTGATTACTGTCGTAAATCCATCCAGTTCCAAGATAAGCCGTAGTCGTTATCACAGTCCGAGGGTCAAAGCCAAAATATATCATTCCGAAATACAGCAAACATAAACCAGTTCGGGATCAGGCAAAGTCGTGGTCAAGGTCGTTCCAAGGTACAAGTCTGAGGTTGGGAATGTCAGGAGCGTCTGGCGGTAGCTGTAGCAAACAATTGCTCCCAGCATCTGAGTGTGTTTGGGACCTGCCTTTTGAGCAGGCACTGATTGGTAAGGCTGCCCAGCTGGGTCAGGCTGCACTTAGCCTGACCCCACCCCAAACACACTCCGGCCCGGCTGGTCTCTGTCTGACCTACTGGAGGCACAACAATTACTTGGTGGGGACCAATCAATGAAGTCAAATTGTAATCAGTTGGACAGTGGATTGGACCCATAAGAACATAAGAAGAGTCATGTTGAACCAAAGCAAAGGTCTATCTAATTTATTTATTTATTTATTTATACCGCCCAATAGCTGAAGCTCCCTGGGCAGTTTACAACAATTCATAAAAATACAATAAAATACACTTTAAAATACAGACAATAAAAACATCATAAAAATTTCACTACTAAAATGTGAAAACCGAATTTAAAAACAACTTAACTAAGAACAAATTAATAAAACTAGACCTGTTAAAAAGCTGACATAACCCACCCACCCCCATGTACCACTTGGAAATGTTAAATGCCTCGGCATAGAGAGAGGGCAGTCTTAACCTGGCACCAAAATGATAGTAGAGTTGGTGCCAGGCCTGTCCAGCCCAGCATTCTGTTCACACAGTGGCCAACCAGCTGCCCACGTGAAACCCACAAACAGGGGAGGCTGGTGACAGTGGCGTAGCGTGGGTTGTCAGCACCCGGGGCAAGGCAAGTAATTTGCGCCCCCTAACCCGTGGATTTTAGCACTCGAGTCTCCCTCTGCTGCAGCCTGGTGGAATGGCTGCTATGAGAAAAAGAAACTACTGTTGTAAATGGAGAAAATGATACTTCCTTTGTTTTGAGATGATTCACGGGGGGGGGGGCATCACAAAAGACATCATATCAGAAGAGGCATTCCTCTTCTGATATGATTCACCGGGGGGGGGAGAATGCCTCTTTTAAGATGGCGCTTGCCATCTGCGGTTGTATTGGAAATAATTTCTAAAATATTTTAAAATCTGCGAATGATTCAGAGACACATTTTAGGCAATTAAAAATGTATTGGGATCAATTCATCTAAGCAAGTAATTGGCAAACAGTGTAATTCTATACATGTCTACTCAAGAGCACGTAGGTCCTCCTGAATTCAGTGGGGCTTACTCCCAGGAAACTGGGTATAGGATTGCAGCCTAAACCTTGCAGCCTTAAGAAGAAGCCTTTATATGGTACACTTCACTGTCCAGAGCACTTCTACAGGGAGGGATGGGAAGCAGGATCACTGCATTGACTCTGCTGAAAGACCAGCTCCATTGGGCATCTCCCTCCTTTAACTGTTTCCATTCCTGCTGGTCACTGAGAAGTACTACATAACTTTAACAACTGGTGCCTAAATTCACTAGTTTCCTTATTTATTACATTTATACCCCATCGTTTTTCCTTCAAGGAACTCAAGGCGGCTTACAGAATCCTCCTCCTCCTCTCCATTTTATCCTCACAAGCTCGCGGCGGCCGCCCGGCAGGACCACCTTCCGAGGGGGTGGGTGGGCGGGCGGGCGGGCATGCAGGACATCCCCGGCAGCCAATGAGAGAGCCGGGGCCGAGGGGAGGCGAGCCAATGGGCGAGGCGGGGGTAGGTGGCCACGGGGGCGGGCGCTGCCGCAGTCCTGTCGTGGGCAAGGTAGGAAGGAGCGCGCGAGGGAGCTCCGGCGGGGCTGGTTGGTCGCTCGCTCGCTCGCTCGCCGGCCGCGCTCTGACCAACGGGGCGGGGCAGGAGCACGCGCGCTGGGGCGGCGGCGGCGGCGGGGACAGGTCTGGGCAGACAACCCACGCTACGCCACTGCGAGCGCGCCCCCCCAGATGTTGCGCCCGGTGCGGCCGGCCCCCCCTGCACCCCCCACGCTACGCCTCTGGCTGGTGACTCCTATGCCAGTGGGGTTCCTGAACCATTACAGCTTGTAGTCTGAGCTTTATAGGAGCTATCCATGGTGCTGAATTCAATCCCCAAGATAGATTCACCACCATGGAGCACCATGGATAGCTTCTATAAAGCTCAAAATAAAAGCTGCAATGGATAAGGAGCCCCACTGGCACATGAGTCACCAGTCTCCCCTACCCAGAAGCAGGATATGAGTGCAAAAGCACCCTCTTGCCCCTGTTCCCCAGCAGCTGGTGAACATAGGCATACTGCTTCTGATACTGGAGATAGCATATAGCCATCAGGGCTGGTAGCCAATTGATAGACCCATACTATGTTAGTCATGCTTCAGTCCAATGGAAATCAATGGGACAAGTTAGTCAGGACTAACTTAAATCCCACTGATTTCAGTGGGACTAAATCATGACTAACTTTGCATGGATCCAAGCTTGTGAGTTCAAGGAACACATTTATTTTTGGAGGCTACTTTGGTTCTGTTGCATGACTGTAACACAGAATAGGAAAAAAATACTAAGGATAGCTTTTCTTTTGAACAAGGAATTATTTGTTAAATTGTAAGCTATCTCACACTTGTTTTAGTATCTCAAAAAGGCACAGATATTGAGATTTTGATGACATGAAAATGTATTTATATTTAATGAGCCATTTGTTTGGTTAAATGTATTAGCTCAACCAATTTAAAAACAAAAAACAAAAAAACCTTTTCTTGACAGCCTCAATGGAAACAAATGCCATCATGCAGTTTTTTTAAAATTAAAAAAAAAACAACAACACTGGTTCAATATATTAGAGAAGTAGCTTAGTACATATGTGAGCCTTTCAATTCAAAGATGGAATTCAGAAAAGATCCAAGTTTTACTGGGCCCTTGTTCTCCCATCAGGTGATTCATTATCAGATAGCCTGTCTGTACCAGTATGACACTCCATTAATGCGCTGCAGAGAAACGACATCATTATTGAAGGAATAATAGTGCCAGAAGAATAGCAGAAATTTAGGGCAGGCGTTGGAACTGAGAAACTGCAGGACCACCAACTATCAATCATAGACAATTCATTGCCGTATCGAGTGGCCTTTAGAATTATTTTACTAGGAAGCGGGGGTGAGAGGGTGGGTGGCATGATGAGCAGCAAGGTCGTTTAAAAACCAGCCATCTCCACAGTTGCTTGGAGTATTCACTTTTCTGGGTTAGAAATACCCTAGGAAACTGATCATGGCAGCACCCAAAGGTCAATGGCAACCATGGCTCAGGCATCGCATCTTTCTTCCTGCCCATGATGGAAAACCAGACTGGAGGCATCTTAGTCACATGGCCATTCAGAAGTCACTGGTTGAATACTGGAAGATTTTTATTTTTTAAAAAAATACTTCCAGAGCTTATGCTTGCAATATCGATGACCTTTCTAGATCTCTTTCTCGCTGCCGGAGAGTAAGGATGGATGGATCTGTCTGTTTCACTTTCTGTAATGTTTGCATTTTTTCAAGCTCAAGTTTGTTCCATCCTGTTTCTGCTTCGGTTTGTGAACATGTCTTTTTCTAATCCACATGAAAATTTGTACCCATTTTTGTACAGCAAGTTTCTCTAATAATATATACCTTTTGGTATGCTATTTTCCTCAATGCAGAGGTGTTGATCCTCAGACCTGGGGTCCCAATCCAGCCCTCTGGGGTTCCCCAGAGGGCCGCCACCCCTTCCCCACATCACCAAGTTGGTGATGTGGGCAAGTGGTTTCTGCTCCCCCCCCCCGCCCATGGTAGTTCAGTGGCTTCCCAGCTTTTGTGCAGTAAGAGATTTAAGCTAAAATATGCGGGTATTTTTTTTTCTATTTTGGCCCTGCCCCCTTTGCCTAAAGCCCCACCACCTACTACTGGAATGTGCCCCCTGAGAGCTTCTCTGAAATTGAATTAGGCCCTCGGGCTGAAAGAGGTTCTGCTCTGCACCCCTGTCCTACCTATGCAGTTTTGCATGCAGTTTCCCCTAATGTACATATTCTTGCATGCAGCTTTTGATTGGATAACTGCATTACACAATTTGGAGAAGTGTGATAACCAGGGGAGGCTGGTGACTCCTAGGGGCTATCCATGGTGCTGTGCTCCATCCCCAAAATAGGTTCACCACGATGGAGCACCATGGAGAGCTCCTATAAAGCTCACAATAAAAGCTGCAACTGATAAGGAGCCCCACTGATACAGGAGTCACCAGCCTCTCCTGGTGATAACCGAAGAATAATTGCATTCATGTTCACTTGTTAATTTGGGAACTACAAACTAGACCTGCCCATATTAAAATGTGAAGCAAACAAGTTTCTCTTCCATTCCTAGCAGTGAGACTATTCTTCTCTTCACTTAAAATACTATGCTGAAAGGCAGTTTTTTCCTATATTTCTATATTTCTTATATTCAGTTAACCTAACTGAAAAGCTTCCTATGTGTAATATGAAAGAAATTGAGCAAGGACAAGCATTTAAGTACCTCGGATGCAAACAACCAGAAGATGAACAACAGAACCACCACAGAAATTAGAAGCAGGATGGGCATGGCAAAACAGCTACTTTAGGAGATGAAAAAAATGCCTCCAGGCAGGAGAAATAAATTTACAACTGAAAAAGAAATTTGTAAAACCAGTGATGCTGAGTAAAGCTCTGTAGAAATGTAAGGCTTGAGTGACAGGGGAGAAAATGAAAGGAAGGAAACTTTTGAAGTTGAAGACTCATGTGTCAAGTGAACTGGGTGGGAATGTTAGACAGGACTAGAAGAGGATAAGGTCTGCTGCAAAGGGCAAAGAAGAGAGGGTAACATTTGTTAAAAGTACAGCCCAAGAGAGATTATGTATTTAGTGTAGGATTCAGTGTAAGGGAAATGTGAAGGGAGAAAAGCAGGAGGAAGTTCTCTAGCTACATCTACATAATGCAAATTAAAAGAGAAGAAAAATATAGAGCCACATATTGGCCTGAAGAGGCTTGAACAAGTCAGAGAATGGTAGAATATTATTAGAGACATAAAACTGCATTGGATTTATCTGTCACATACTATTATTATCACTATCATCATCATCTAGTAGACGGGTGGGCAACATGCCCCCCCATTGTGGCCCCTGCCACCCCTGAAATTCAGGGGAACACCCAAAATGTGTAAAATAAAATTGCAGCCAAAATGGTGTCCAGAGCTGCTGCAGAGCACCACAAGGGTTAAAAGTAGGTTGTTTGCAAGCTAATTTTGACCCTTTGGGTGCTCTGTAGCAGCTCCAGATGCCATTTTGTTTTGTTTTATTTTAATTTTTAATTCCCCCTGTTTTCAGGATCTGCAGCGAGGGTTGCAGCCCATGGAGGGCTCCAGCGGGGGGCAAAAATGGCCCCCAGACCTCCCAAAGTTTCCCACCCCGATCTAGCAGAAGCTACCAAGCCATGTCTTGTGTTCACAGGATATCCTGGATTCTAGTGCTTACATGCAGTGTGTCCTTTACAGTGCAATCCTATATATGTCTACTCAGAAGCAAGCCCCCATTGAGTTAAATGAACCATAGTGGAAATAATTTGGTTCAAAAATCCATTTGAGCTTTTAAAAATTGAAATAACTGTGTCCCCATTAGATCAGTTCACTGCAGACCAGCCTAGTTCCCCCACTCTAGCAGGGGCCGCCACTGGAAGCTAGGTGGGGGCAGCTCACCAAGATGTTCCTCAGAAGCCCTCCTGGTGGCAGTTGTGGGTTGTGGGACCACATTAACAGTTGCTATGGTTTTCTGCTAGGAGATGTGACTCCCTGCTGGGAGTGACATCACCCAGTATCTTCTGTTTACTTACACCTATCCATACCTCCTCATTACATCAATTGTCACCCCTTTCTCCCAGTGACCTTTGCCCACATCAAGAGGATTGCACTCTGGTCTGGCTATGTTCAGGTACCCCAGCTTTAACCACAAGATGTACTGCTTGGCTAACCTGCTTATAAAACACAAGGTTTCCTGATTATTTGCTGACTTCATGTACCTTCATGTTAGTTGCTAGTTCTCTTTTTCTGTGTCTCTTGTCCTCCGAGACATTCTTTTTCAGCAACCTGCTTTTACTTAAGGCTTGAGGCTTTTCATTTATACAGGCCCCTAACTTAGGTCAAGCTAAACTTATATAGGCTAACTTGTGTTCTAATTTTATTTGATGGGTGTTAATTCCCTGCAGGACTCACTCCTGTGGACTCAATCCTAAACTCTATACTGGGGCAAGTACTTCCTATTGAACTCAATCAGGCTTACTTCTGAGTAGAAACATATAGGATAACATGAGAAGAACCCTGTTGCATCGGACCAAAGGCCTATCTAGTCCAGCATTCTGTTCACACACACAGTGGCCAACCAGCTGCCCTTGGGAAGCCCAGAAGCACAATAGCCTCCCACTTGTGTTCCCCAGCAACTGGTATTATACTGGAGGTAATATATAGCCATCATGACAAGCAGCCATTGATAGCCTTATTCTCCAAGAATTTGTCTTATGGCCTCTTAAAGTCTGACTATAGCTTGTCTAGATCCATTTCACTATTCTAAAAATTGCTCCAATAAAAGGTACAGTAATATCTTGGATTGCAAGCATAATTCATTCCAGAACCGTGCTTGTAATCCAAAACACTCATATCAAAGCGAGCCTCTGGTGGGCGTGAGCGGGTCCGATTTCGGCCCACTACGCCTGCTTGAGGTGAGTGGTTACATCCCTACACTACTTGTATTTATTTATTTATTTATTTATTATTTATTTATTTCATTTTTATACCGCCCAATAGCTGAAGCTCTCTGGACGGTATACAACAATTAACAATACAGTCCCTGCCTGCAGGCTTACAATCTAAAAAGACACGACACACAAGGAAAAGGAATGGGGAGGGACGTCACTTGTTTATCAAGTCAAAATTTATTTTAAAAATTTACTTGTCTTGCAAAATGCTCTCTGACCAAGTTACTTGCAATCCAAGGTATTACTGTATACCTGTTCTCAGCTTCCAGTGATTTGGCCAATGAGTGCAAAGATCTGGGATGTAATTGATTCAGGGTTTACAATCAAATCCTGGCTTTCTGTTGTTGTCATTAAATAAAGCAATCTAATTTATGAATCAGAGATTTCTATTTGTTGTGGTTTTTTAATAGAAAATGTACATAACTCAAAAAAGAAAAGAAAAGAAAAAAGCCTGTGATGACTAACAAGTTCCTGAGCATGCTGCATTTATTTTATTGTAAATATGATATTTTAGATTTTTGTTGTTTCATGTATACTTGTGATGTTCCCACCAGTGTGCCCTTAGATGTTGCCACCACAAAATGTCTGGTACATTGGGTGTTGTCATGGTTTATGGCTAGGTCAACAATAAATTACTACTTGCTAAAGTACACATAATAGTTTTAATGGAAAACATTTTGAATGGCTCCCATCGTAAGTAAATTGTCAAATGTGACCATCTGAGAATTCTAATAATTGGACTAATTTAACAAATCCTGAAACTCCCCTTTCACTTCCTAGAAAATTGCCCCCTAGCCATCCACATTTAGAAAGTAGGGATTTCTAGAACACCTTTTAACCCCAGCTGTCTACTAGGAAAAAAAGAAAAATTCTTCCCCCAAAAAATGGTAAGTATAACTCCACAGAAAATTGAATTGCATCCCAGATCATATCATAAAGTGTTGGTTATTACCTACATGGTTTGGGTCCAGGCTACCTACGGGATCACCTTCTCCCGTACAATCCACCCCACACACTCAGGTCCTCTGGGAAGAATTTACTTCAGTCAGCCAAAACTAGGCTAACAGGTACTACCTAGAGGACCTTTTCTTCTGCTGCTCCCAGATTATGGAATGGCCTGCTGGAGGAGATTCATCAGCTCACCAGTCTTTTGGCATTTAAAAAAGCCATAAAGACTGATCTCTTCTGGCAGGCCTATCCGGCGGAATTTTAGGTTGCCTTTAAGATGTTTTTGAGATATTTTAAGATGTTTTAATGGTGTTTTAATGATGTTTTTAAGATGTTTTAAGATGTTTTAATAGTATGTATTGTGTTTAGTTTAGTTTATGTATTTTATTTTTTTGCTGTTCCCCGCCTCGATCTAGACGGAGAGGCGGGTAAGAAATAAAATTTATTATTATTATTATTATTATTATTATTATTATTATTATTTTATACACACAAGTCAGAGATTGAATTCAAGGGCGGTGAGCTCAAATGCTCCAGATAGCTCTTTTATATCTCTCCTTTTAGTCCTTAAACTTGGTGCTCTCCAGGTCAAATTGAAAAGTGATGTGCTAAGAAGTAAAGGTCAATCTGCTGTGTCCTCATGCTGCATACACCTTGTTACTGATCTCTCAGTCAAAGTTAAGGAAATCTCAGCAGGATAGATTTGTTTAAGGATGGGTTTTTTAAAAAAATCAAAATCAAATGTAACCTAGAAAGACACTGGTGTTTTCACATTCTCCTTCAAGAGACATGGGATTGGATCTAGACTTCAAGCACAATCCTATACATATTTAGGCAGAAAAAAGACCTACAAACCCCAGCGTGCCCCAGTTTTATTAGTTTTATTAAGTTTTATTAACTTTTGTATTGTCATTTTAAACTGTGTTTTTAAATTTGGCTTTAAACTTTTTCACTACATTGTATGTTTTTATTGTTGTCGATTTTATTGTATGTATTCTTGTGAAACGAACCGCCCAGAGAGCTTCGGCCCAGTGTGGTGTAGTGGTGAGAGTGTTGGACTAGGACTCAGGAGATCTGGGTTCTAGTCCCCACTCGGCCATGAAACTCACTGGGTGACTTTGGGCCAGTCACTGAGGGCATGTTCGCATGACACGGGAACCACAGGGGAGCAGAAGTCCCCCGTGGTTCCCGTGTCGTGCGAACGCCGACCAGGGGTGCCCCCGCGGGAAGGCCGTGTGCGGGACGCATGCAAAGTGACCGTGGTCGGTAGAGGGGTAAGCCCCTACCGCGCGTGGCCACCCTGCCATGTGAACAGTGGGCAGCTGTCCCGCGGGGGCCACACAGAGTCGGCAGCCCAGAGGGGCCGGAGCTGCTGCCGCTCCATCCTGTAGGGGCAAATGGGCCCTCTGGGCATCCCGGGCCCCGCCCCCTAGTGCTGGGAGGCCCGCACTGCGGTGCGGGGACTGCCAGCTCCACCGGGCTCCGCCCACGCGCGTGGGGCGCAGGTCATTTGCGGCGCCCCACCGGACCCCACAGATCACCCCATGGTGCCTCCCCCGCCCACAGCCTGAGTCGTGCGAACCGAAGCTGAAGCTCCCTGACTCTCAGCCTAACCTACCTCACAGGGTTGTTATGAGGATAAAATGGAGAGGAGGAGGATTATGTAAGCTGCCTTGGGTTCCTTACGGGAAAAAAGGCAGGGTATAAATGTAATAAATAAAAATAAAATAGAAATGAAATGAAATGAATAAAGAAAGAAAGAAAGAAACCCATGAAGAGAACCCATGGTTTGTTGTTGGGTTGTGAACTGTGGGTTGTTCACCATGGTTTGTTATCTCGGTTGGTTTCAGACAGCATGATAACTCACATTTCAACAACAACAACCTGCCATTCAACAACAACCCACACTCAACCTGTACTCAACCCTTGAGTGTGGATTATCGTGTTGTCTGAACCCAGTCACTGTCTGGGAGCTTGGCTGGTTGCCCGTGTTGCTTACAGAAACACACACACACACACACACACAGGTTCAGAACCATGGATAGCTCCTTAAAAGTTCAGAGTGAAATCTGGAGTGGATACACAGTCCCACTGAAACTGGAGTCACCAGCCTCCACTGATAGAATTGCACCTTTAGTCTTTAAAGGTGCCACAGGACTTTTTGTCATTTTGGCTGCACTAGACTAAGGGTGCCACCTATGCATGTTTGAACAGAGAAAAAGTCCTACAACTCCCAGCATGCCCCAGCCAGCTATGCTGGGAATTGTAGGACTTTTTTTCTGTCTAAATATGCATAGGACTGCACCCTACGTTGCTGAAGCCAAAATCATGCCAAGTGCTGTACTCCTTTTCTATGTGCAAATATTATGCCTCATATCTGAGTTTATTCCATCCAGAGAACATCAATTTATTTTATTTTATTTTTCACGTTTTCTGGTGACTTAAGATAAGTCTTTGTAATTTTGTTTTAATAGTTCTTCGGCAAAAAAACAAAACAAAAACCACAATCTTATCCAAACTCTAAGCATCCCGAGACACATTGCCATGATGGATGTGTTTGTGGTCTCAGAATTATGGCCGCAATCCAGAACCCTGCGCTCCTTCGGTGCCTGAGGAAATTGCCATATAGAGCAAACAGCAGGCCCTTTCTGTTTTCAATTTGTATATGCCATGAATGTAGCTCTGGGAAGATATATGAAGCTTGGGTTTGCTTGCCTCCTGGAGCATGATGATTATAATACGTATATTATTGTACAGGCAGCTACTGTCTCTTTCATCATGCCAAGAGCTGGTATGCTAAAGGGCTAGATCTTAGATGTGGGTTCAAATCTTTCCTCATTAAGGAACACAAGTGGGGCCTGTTCTGCAACAAAATGTTACCGCGTGGAGCACTGCTGTCCGCAGGGGAGGCTGGTGATGCCTATTTCAGTGGGGCTCCTTTTCCATTACAGGTTTTATTTGGTGCTTCATAGGATCTATCCATGGTGCTGAACTCCACCCCCAAACTCCCACCATGGAACACCATGGAGAATGCAAGTTGGGGAGGGCCTGCATACAATGTCCACATCCCAGAGCTGGATATTCCCAGTGAGCTCTTGTCTGGTGTATAGGCATTGCACACATTTGGGCCTGGGCACAGCTTAAGGAGATTGTTATGTTCCACGAAGAGAAAGAATGGATGGCAGGTGCTCAGCCTGTTCTGGATGGGGTTACACTCCCCCTGAAAGAGTGAGTTTGTAGCTTGGGGGTCCTCGTGGAGCCATCTTTGTCACTTGAAGCTCAGGTGGTCTCAGTGGCATGGAGTGCTGTCTACCAGTTTTGAGTGGTGGCCCAGCTATGCCCCTATCTGACCAGGGATAACCTGGATTCAGTTGCCTATGCTCTGGTAACCTCCAAGCTAGATTGCTGCAATGCACTCTACATGGGGCTGCCTTTGAAGATGGTTCAGAAGCTACACCTTGTGCAAAACGCAGCAGCCAGATTTATAACAGGGACCAGAAGTTCAGAACATATAACACCGATTCTGGCCTGCTTGCACTGGCTGCCTGTATGTTTCCAAGCTGAATTCAAAGTGCTGGTTTTGACCTATATAGCCTTACATGGCTTGGGACCGCAATACCCAATGGAGCACCTCTCCCAGCAAGAGTGTCCCACCCGTACACTAAGATCATCATCTGATCTAAGGCCCTCCTCCAGGTGCTTCCTCCAAGGGAAGGCGGCAATGACGGAGAGGGCTTTCTCAGTGGTGGCCCCCCAATTATGGAATGATCTCCCCGACAAGGCCCACCTGGGGCCAACATTGTTATCTTTTCAGTGCCAGGTTAAGACTGCCCTCTTCTCTCAGGCATTTGGCAGCATATGATGAAGTTTTAATCAGGTCTTGACTTTTTCTTGTTGATTGTTTAAAATTGTTTTTAGATATACATGTCTCTCTCTGTGTTGTATGTTTTATATGTATGTATGTATATGGTTTTATAATGTATTTTAAGGGTTTTAATCTTTGTAAACTGCCCAGAGAGCTTCGGCTATTGGGCAGTATAGAAATCTAATAAATGTCATGAAATTAAAAAGCCTTTCAGTTTTAAAATTTTAAAAAGCCTTGTGGCCGATCCACAAGATAAGCATGATTTAAAACGGGCGCGCAGAACCTCTGGCACATCCTGTCTGCCTGGGGTTCCAATCTAGCCCTCGGGGCTCCCCAGATGGCCACGCCCCCTTACCCTGGCCCCGCCTTCTTCCCCCCAACTTGTGGTCATTGGGTTGTTTCCCGGGTTTTGTGCAGTTTTCCCCCCCCATTCTAGAAGGTTGGCATGCAGCTCTCAAGGATTAGTTACTGGCAGTAAGGGCTTTAAGCCAAAATATGCTGGTATCGTCGGTATTTTTGGCTCCACCCCTTTTGCCTTTGGCCCCTCCCACCACTGGAATGTGCCCCCCCCCCGAGAGCTTCTCTGAAATAGAATGCGGCCCTCGAGCTGAAAGAGGTTTGAAACTTTGGTATAAAAATAGTCCACAGTCTGTTAAGTCACCCTTTGAAGTAGCTTATAGAGTTCTAATTTCCCCAAAGAAAGGTTTAGGTCATAGTGTTGTTGAATCTTATTACCACATGAGAAGCCAATTTACACAGTTTCCAGCATAGAATGGCACCCACCCACAGTTACATTTTAAGCAGCTGCCGTGCCACACGGCCACCATAGCAAAAGAATTGGGCTTTTGAGTGCTATAGAAATGATTAAAAAATTAAAATGCACCACTGCTACAGTTTATGAATGGCTACCTGCAAAGAAGAGTTCTTTTTAAAGAAATTAAAAAGATGGATTCTTTCCTTCCTTCTTAGGGAGGTCTTCTGCTGTGGCTGCTTGGCAAGCTGGCAGACAGGAAGGCTTCTGCTGTGTTGCATCTCCTTTCCCTAAGAAAGTTGTCCTTCTCACCCTGGGGCAGCTGGATGCCCCTAGATTTTCTAAATGGCTGGAAGGAGAAGAACAGAGGAGAGCAAATCACTGCGTCTTTAAAAGGACATTTACTCACTTTAGAAAGCAAAGAAGGAGATTGAAAGTGAAGAAGGAAAGTTTCTGGTGTTTACTATGATGAATTTTATACCAAGCGGTTCATTTCTTTCCTGCTGGTTCCTGTGCTTTAAAGCAGGAATCGGGTAACTTTCTTTTCTGTCAAGCTTCTTTTCTTTTCCTTTGTGAGTTATCTGGCAGGGCCACAAGTTGGCAGTGGGTGGGGCCCACGCCAGTGGTAGGCAAGGCCAGAGCCAAAGATGGCTCATCCCTTTTCTCTTTCTCTCCCTGCCACTCTTTTCTCCCTCTTTCCACCACCCCCTTTTCTCTCTCTCTTCCTTCCCACACAGCAGGCTGCCAGAAAGGGACAGAGTGCTCTTGCCAGAGGTCTGAACTGAGAGCATGCTGAGCAGAGCAGCGCCGGTGCTACAATGAGGCTGGACTGATTTTCTTGGAACTCTGTTCTATCTAATCGTAGATGTAGAGAGTTCTCTGCCCCCAGGTGTGTTATTGTGTCACATGCAGTTTCTGTTGAACCTTTTTTCCTATCTGTGTTTTTGATCAGTGTAAAGATCCGCTCAACAAGATCCGCCACGGATGGCTTTCTCCCTGTCCCATCAGCCAGAGAAACCAGGCTGGTGGGGACTAGGAGGAGGGCCTTTTCTGTGGCAGCCCCCAATTTATGGAACTCTCTCCCCAGTGACCTCCGCCATGCCCCTTCCTTGATTAGCTTCCGCCGGGCATTAAAAACGTGGCTTTTCAGGCGGGAATATGGGATGGGTTAGGATTTTTAAGTTTTGTACTGTTTTTAATTGTGTTTTATACTGTGTGTGTGTGTGTGTGTGTGTGTGTGTCCCCCTTGTATTTTATTGCATTGTACATCGCTCAGAGTGGCCGGATGTCTGGCCAGATGGGCGATTCATAAATATAATAAATAAATAAAATAAATAAAATAGGCCAACTAGGCAGCTGCCTAGGGCGCAGGGCTAAATGGGGCGCCAGAAATGCCTTGGGGGGGGAAACAGCGCTCTCAAGTGGGAAGGGGTGGGGCGCTAAATATCTGATCTTGCCTAGGGCACCAAACTGCCTTGCACCGGTCCTGATGCAGAGGGCTTTTGAAATTAGGCAGAGGGCCGCATCAAGTTAAGCTGACAGCCACAGTTGCCCACCCCTGGTTTAAAGGACAAGCAGTTTGTTCTTATTACGGTTTCCCCATCATAGCCATTTTGAAGCAGGGGCATAGCTCAGTGGAAGGGCACATGTGTTGTTTGTTGAACTTCAGTTATTCAGTCAGGCTCCACAAAGGTGATAGTTATTATGTAACAGGGTGCCATATAGCTCCCTGGCAGTGTTCTTAATGCAGGTCTCCAGCAATGTTTCTCCTGTTCCAAGGGAAGAGGAAGTCTGGACGGTAAATTCGGAGACAATACAGAATTAATGCACGGTGCCTACCTACAACACAGTCCCAATTTCGCTTGCCCGGACGGCGCCTCGCCCTGCTGCGCCAGCCCCCGGGTGGCTCCACGTAGCGTGGAGCCGCCCGGGAGCCAGCGCAGCAGGGCAAGGTGCCAGCAGAGCGAGCGGCCGCCCGGGAGCCAGCGCAGCAGGGCAAGGCGCCGGCCAAGAGAGCAGCCGCGCCGCACCTCCATGTAGAGCCGGCCTGGGAGCCGGCAGATGGAGGGAGCCGGCGAAAGCCAGTGCCACCACTCTACGGAGAGCTGGCCCTGGAGCCAGCAAAGCAGAAGGGCGAGGCGCTGGCAGATCAAGCGGCCGCAGCGCGCCTCCCCGTGGAGCTGCGCAGGCGACTCAAGTGGCGCAGAGAGCGGGCGGAGAGCCCCTCCGTGCCGCGGAGAATCAATCATTGGGGGGGGCTGCGCAGAGAGGAGAGGCGCCCCCCCCAAGGTACGAATCATCTGAGTTTCCATTATTTCCTATGGAGAATTTCGCTTTGATATACTAGTGTTTTGGATTACAAGCACGTTTCTGGAACGGATTATGCTCGCAATCCAAGGTATTACTGTACTGCACTTTCCTCACTCTAAAAAAAGCCACAGAAATGGCTGCAAAACAAGGGAGAGGCCCTGGAGGAGGATGACATCGTGAAAAGGGCCTGCGAGCTTCTGAGGGCAAGGGATCACAAGCGCACAATAAATGCCTCATGTAGAGAAGCCCTGTGTTTCCTATCTAATACTAGCCCGATTTCAGTGTCCAACCCTTCACATGATTGCAATGACATAAGGGGGCGTGGGGCCCTGCCATCACATCCTTTCTCTCTCTCCTTTCACATGCTGGGGGCAAAGATCTCAAGTGGAGAGCCTGCAGTACATGTGTAAGTTCCCTGTGTGATTTAGAACCCTGATCCAGGTCCACATGATGGTAACGTAAGAACATAAGAACACAGGAAGAGCCCAAGGGTCCATCTAGTCCAGCATTCTGTTCATACAGTGGCCAGCCAGCTGCGCACAGGATCCCACAAGCAGGACATGAGCGCAACAGCACCCGCCCACCCATGTTCCCCAGAAACTGGAGTACATAGGCATACTGCCTCTGATACTGGAGGAAGCATATAGCCATCAGGACAAGTAGCCATAATGCCCAAAGAGGGCTTTCGTAAAGCTCCATATACTCTAGTTTCATTGAATGAAAGAATGAATTGATGGCCACTTCTGTTTTAGGCAGCCAGGGGGTGTTCTATTAGATTCTATTAGATTCAGTTCTGCCACTTTGGATCTTCTTATATTTAAAATCTTAATTTTCTTCATAAAATTTAGGGATGGGTCGCTCACACACATGTACAAGCTCTGGTTTATTTTAAAGCTTCTACATGTGGAGGAGTGGAGAAGGCACACAAGCTTAAGACTCACCCCCACGCCTGACTACCAGGGCATCCTATATTTGGGGGGGGGGGGGTTGAACTGGCAACTATTATTTTTTATTGAGGGAAGTGATATTCCAATTGATTACTGCCAATACTATTTCGAGGTAAATTGTTAATTCTTCTATTTTCTTTTCTTCCTTTCTCAGCTTCTTTTATTTGAAGTTCCCACTATTACCATAGATTCACACCATGTCCATTGCAGGCTGAAAACCAGTCTGAACACACATGATGGACTCCTTGTTTGCCAAGGTCCAATTATCTGTCATCTGAACCTACCCTCGCTACTCCAAGCATAACAGAAGCCAGGGGTGCAGAACCTCAGCCCCCCGGGGGGGGGGCAGACAAGCCTGGGCCCCAATCCAGTCCTCCAGGGTTCCTTAGTTGGCCTTGCCCCCTTCCCCTAGATCCACCCCCTGTTCCCCAACCACTGATCGGAGAAGCATAGGAATCATAGGATCATAAAGTTGGAAGGGGCCTACAAGGCCTGACTAGGATAGATTTCATAGATCTGATAGAGTTGGAAGGAGCCTACAAGGCCATCGAGTCCAACCCCCTGCTCAATGCAGGAAACTAGAGGAGGGGTCTCCCATCCAAGTAATAACCAGGCCTGACCCTGCTTAGCTTTCCACGCTCAGACAAGCTGAGTCAGCGTGAGCCACAGGCCTGTATATGCTAGTATTTTTGTTTTGGTTCCCCCGCCCCCGTATTTTTAGCTCTGCTCCTTTTGCCCTGCCCCATTTGCCTGTATCCTCATGTGGAATGTGGCCCCCGAGAGCTTCTCTGCAATGGAATTCGGTCCTCGAGCTGATCAGGGCTCAACAACAATTGATGTGAGCAATGCATTAAGTCTGTCCTTCCTACGGACGCAAAGATGTTTCCTTCATGGCTGGTGGAAAGATAGTGTTTCTGCACCAAAAGTGATGCCTTGAAGATAAGGCTTCACCATTTTCAAACAGATTTCTCCCCACCCACCCCAATCAATAGTGGCAAATATTGTTTAATTCTTTTAAATGGGAAGGGCGATGTTAAGCATCTTGAAAGAGTGGACTGTCTTTGGGAGACTTTTGCTCCTGCCTCTGAGAAGTGATTAATCATCATACAGAAGGACCAGCTGGAAGTGCCTGATTTATGGCCTTGCTACACAGTTCTACATAGTCAGTGTTAGGCTCAATTTCAGACCCAGGAAATAACTACAGTGTAATGTAATCTGAGGGCACAGCAATTATATTAAAGGAAAGCTAGGGATGGCAGGGGGAGAGGCAATGGGACAAACCCCATGGATTGTGCTTCTTATTTTTTATTTTTTGCTGCCTCCATTTGTAGGATGAAACGCATGAGGGTGATGTGAAGCCTTCGCTCCTTCGGTTATAGCAAGAAAGCTTCTGATTTAGTGCAGCTATAAATTTTGAAGGAGTAGAAGGTGCCTGCTTTCAAAGTCCCCTTTTATTTGCTGTTTCATTGAGGCTAATAATGGAAGATGCAGGAGTATGGGAACATTCATCAAAGGGACTATCAAGCTGTCATGAAAACTGCACCAGTCTTCTATGTGGCTGTACCAAGGCTTTAGAAGGATGGGCTTCTCTCAAACCTGAGTCTGTTGTGTACTGCCACACACGTTTGAAGCAAGCCCGAGAGCTAAATTCAGTTTTGGAGATGCTCCCCCGCCCGGTCCCTCATTCCAGCAGCGGGCACGGCCAAAGGCGAAAGGATGGGGCCAAAGTACCAACAGATTTTGTTTATTTTATTACATTTATAACCTGCCATTTTTCCTCCTGCAAGGAACCCAAGGCGGCTGACATGGTCCTCCTCCTCCTCTCCATTTTATCCTCACAACAACCACCCTGTGAGGTAGGTTAGGCTGAGAGTCTGTGACTGGCCCAAAGTCACCCAGTGAGCTTCATGGCCGAGCGGGGACTAGAACCCGGATCTCTCGAGTCCAACACTCTTAACTACTACGCCACACTGGTTCTCAATTTTAGCTTCAGGGACCAATCCTATGGCCCCTAGATATTGTCTGTGGGGCCATAGGATACTGGGGATTCTCCCCCTCCAAGGTCGGAGAGAGTGCTCCAACCTCAGAAGGGGCTGTCGGCGATCCGACCACCCCCTCCCCCTCTCCCGCACAGCCAGCACATAAAGAACCGTGCCAGCTGGCCTCCGAGGTCAGAAAAGCAACCTCGGAGAGGGGGAAACGGGGGCATTTTGGTGGGCAGGGAGTGGAGGAGAACAGAGAGGCCAGGATATGAGCTATCCTGAGCCCTCTCCGACATCTTCCCTCCTTCTCTGAAGCACCATTTGCTAGCTGGGCAAAAAAGCAACAACAACAACAACAACAAAAAGCCCACCATATAGCGAAAAATGCAGGGCAGGAGGATGAGGAGGGAGAAGATGGCCTCGGCCACTCATCCTGCCCTGCAGGGGATGCTAAGAAACCTCTGGATTCAAGGGTTTCTAATCACCAAGGGCACAATCGATAGGATTGCACCCTAAAGCTCTTACTGCCACTAGGTAAGCCTTAGGAGAGGCATTTCAACCTTTTGGGATGGGATCCATTCTTAATGTTTTTCCTGCAATTGAATGGTGAAGATGGACCTCCAATTAATCAGCTGGATTTCTGGCATAGTAGATTCTAATCTGGCATAGAATTCAGACCTATTAATAATAGAGACAATATTGTAATGGTATTATTTACAGATGTATGAACAATGTTGTGTATGTGACTGTATTTAACATATTGTTTCAATTCATAGATTCATAGATCTGATAGAGTTGGAAGGGGCCTACAAGGCCATCGAGTCCAACCCCCTGCTCAATGCAGGAAACTAGAGGTGGGGTCTCCCATCCAAGTAATAACCAGGCCTGACCCTGCTTAGCTTTCCACGCTCAGACAAGCTGAGCCAGCGTGAGCCACAGGCCATATGTTATTTGTTAGTTTTTGGGATTGTTATTGTTAAAAATGCAAATTATTATTTTTTTAAAAAAAAACCTTTTAGGATGAGGGAGAAACCATGCAAAAGACAGAAAAAAACCCAAACCACCGGCAGTTAGGGGAGAGGTGGTAGGGCCAAGGGAAGGGGGCATGGCCATTTGAGGAACCCCAGAGGAGCACGTTGGAACCCCAGGAGGGTCAGATTTGCATGATCCTGAGGTTCAACACCCCTGTTTTAAAGGAAAGAGAGCTCTGTGATGGCCAAAACACAATAGGAAATGTCTCAAAATTTGTTCAGGAAAGGCCTGAACAGATATACCATGACCTTCTAATTGAGTTTGAGCAGAAGTGCTTGGGAAGAATGAAAATGATGCTTGGAATTTAAATGATTGGTAATTAGTACTGATGTTTGTTTGTTCGTTTAAATTATTTCAAAGCCAAAAATATTCAAAGTGGCGTACACAAAGCAGGAAAGCAACGATAAAACAATTTGGAACAGCAAAATAGTAATTGATTATGATTGGCAAGAAAAAGCTTAAGAGCAGAAGCAGAGGATCATGGGAAGGTCAATCCTGTGGAGGTGGGGGAGGGAGAATCCGGGGTAGAAGACCTGCCACTTCCTAAGCATTGCTGGGCCTGTGCCAGCCAGGGCATGCTTTCTTCGCGTTTTGCATGTGTGTGCCAGTCCTTCCTTTAAAAGAAAAACAAATCCCTTCCACTGCTTTCAGTGGGTGAGAAAAATAAACCACACCAGCTCCCAGATTCCAGGGAACCAAGGGGGCTTTGGATCCAAATCCTCTCCCAACCGGCCCCTTTTTAGCCACTGCCACCATCTGAGCAGGAACAGCAGCGAAGCTGTCCACCACTGTAGCCAGGAGGCCTCCAGGGGCGGCTCTCTTTCTCCACCTGCAGAGTGGGAGGTCCACAACATCCACCTGCCGCTCAGCCGCCCTCTCTGTGAGCCTTAAGCCATAGCCTTAATATTTAAAATTCAGAACAACAGCAGTAAAATGACATAAAATTGTGATTAGTGACCAAGTCAGCGGGAGCTACTTGGGGTGGGAGGGGTGCATGATTATGAACCCTGACGCTATTGGTCCCAGGGACCTGGCTTTGCTGTGTGTGAGCTTTCCCTCTTGATGAAAGCTGTTATCTCCAATCACAGATTGGAGATAACTGTGGGGATTCCTCTCCCTGCCTCCTCCCACTGCAAGCTACCAGGGATGGGACCTGGGGAGGGGAGGGGCAAGGGCCCACAGAGAGGGCACAAGCTTCTGCAGGCCAGATTGGGAACCTTCATGAGCCAGACTGGGTCCATGGGCTGGAGATTCCCTATCCTTGTCTTAGACTAAAGCAGCCTTTCCCAGCCTGGTGCCCTCCAGCTGTTTTGGACTACAACTCCCAGGATTCTGTCCATTGGACATGCTGGCTGGGGCTGATGGGAGTTGAAGTCCACAATATCTGGAGGGCACCGGGTTGGGGACAGGATGACCTAGGGCATCTTACAGCAGCTTCCCTCCGAGCAATCTCTTCTCAAAGCACTGATGAGATCCATGCCTGCTAAGCCTTCATAATGCTACAGCAGATACCACAACACAAGGCACAAATACAGTTATGAGCAAGGCATATATTTGGAACTGCCCAGGAGGAGAAAACTGTGGAAAGGATTTGTTTTGTGGGGTGAGATTTTAGATTACAAAATAATTGGGGAAAGCATAATATTTTTTCTCAGTTTCCAATATTCTTTTAATTGAGATTTTAAAAAGATATATTCTCTCTGTGTGGCTGTTGTTGTTTAAATCAGATCAGGGGTGGGTTTAAAATGGAACCACACTGATAACTGTTTAAATATTTCCAAATTAAGCACTAGATATGAAGCTTTAATCAACTTACAAAAATGTTCCCTTTAGGCTCGTTACCGAGCAGCAGAGGGCCAATAAACAAAGTTGGCACTTTCCGTTATTTTCAGAACAAATTTCCACTGGATACATGGTTGCTTATGCTGCTGTATCCAGAAATGGGGATCACTGCATAAACTATTCAGAGCTCATATTGCATTCGTTAATATGGGTGCTGTTCAATGCATATATTTTATTCTATATATTATGAAAGAAGTCCAAGGGTACACTTTTACTATGATCCAGTTGGTTAAACCACACCAGCACGGGGCCCCAATCTGGATCAGGACTACCATGCATGGGTAGGGGGATTAAACTTTCCCACCCAGCCACTTCCCCCCCCCCCAAATTCCTCCTCCCTGCCCTCCCCACACACAGAGAGGCTAAAGAAAAAAAGCCTCCTTTGGTGCCAAGGGCAGTGGGTGATTTTAGGGAAGGAGCAGCTGGGTGGGAAGGTTTCACCCTCCACCCATGTGCAGTGGACCCAATCCGAATCAGGGGCCCATGCATTTACACTAAAGTAAATTAAGTTAGGGTCATCTACACACGACATATTTAACGTAGTGTGTAGTTTAGTCCTGAGTTAGGGGCAGGGATGTTGAAGAGTCCTTGGTTTCGAGTCACGAGTCAAGTCACGAGTCTTTGGACCC
The DNA here is from genome assembly GCA_021292165.1 of Shinisaurus crocodilurus. Classification (NCBI taxonomy): domain Eukaryota; kingdom Metazoa; phylum Chordata; class Lepidosauria; order Squamata; family Shinisauridae; genus Shinisaurus; species Shinisaurus crocodilurus. The sequence continues at coordinate 51,904 of JAHFWL010000663.1, forward strand.
GAGTCTCGAGTCCGAGTCCTTGGTCCAAAATGGTGACTCACGAGTCCCGAGTCACTCCCAAAGCTGACTCCACGAGTCCCTATTAAAATCAATGGGGGGGTTCCCAACAAAATAAGGCTATTTCACATGTGTGGCTTAAATAAATTCTAAGCACAAGTGTGCCTTTTTATTTCAAAACCCTGCAACTGATTTTGGCAAGAACAGACCAGGCAGACAAACCCAAAATAACCAGGCAGGCAGAGGAGGCAGGGAACCCCAAAACAGGCAGGCAGAGGTGTTTGTCTTGGACAATTCAAACTGTGGAACTAGTTAAGAAGAGACCAGGCAGGCAGAGGAGGCTGGGAACCCCAAACAGGCAGGCAGAGGCAGCCAAACCCAAAATGTCTGAAAGGTTGCATTTTAGGAAAATGATTTTTAAAAATAAACTTGCTGTACTTCCTAAAACCTGTCCATGTTGCCTTGGTCTCGAGTCCCGAGTCAAGTCTCGAGTCCCATTAAAATATTGGGACTCAAGTCTGACTCGAGTCCCAATATTTTTAATGGGACTCGAGACTTGACTCGAGTCAGAAGGGGGACTCAGTCCGACTCACGAGTCAAGTCCTGGAGTCCGAGTCCCCATCCCTGGTTAGGGGTTATGTGTACACAGAAACGGGCTTCCACAAATAGCTTTAGCTGGATGGGGAACAAGAAGGGAATGGAGGGGTAGATGACTGAGGCGGTGGAATGGATGGGGAGCCACATCGACTGGGTTTGGACAACACGATAACCCACACTCAAGGGTTGAGTATGGGTTGCTGTTGAACCGTGGCTGGTTGTTGAAATGTGGGTTCTCATGTTGTCTGAACCCAGCTGCGCTAACAAGCCATGGCTTGTTAACCACACAAACAACCCATGAAGGGAACCCATGGTTTGTTGTTAGGTTGTGAACTGTGGGTTGTTCACCACGGCTTGTTATCTCATACTCAACCCTCGAGTGCAGGTTATCGTGTCGCCTGAAGCCAGCCCAAGACATTTTGCTGCCTGAGGTGAATGACCAGGTGCAGCACCCCTCCCAATTCCATGAACAGAATCTGACTGGGCTGGCAGTAGCGGCTGGATCTTCCTTCAGCAGTGCCAATGGGACAGCATCGTCCACTGCACTTGAGGCAGCAGGCCAGCTTCAGGAGTGCAGGGCAGGCAACTCTGTCCTCCTGCACCTGCCACTCACTCTCCACTCTGCCTGGTACCTGCTGACTCCTGCTTCGAGCAAAGACTACATTGCAGCGCCAGAGGAGCAGTGTCCTACATGCACACGCACAATGCCTGCTGGAGTTTATGTCGGTGGCCCGGGGTGGCTGCTTCTCAGCTTATTCACTTTGTCAGTGGCCTTTCCCAAGAGCATTGTCTTCCCCTCTTTCCCCCGTCCAGTCTCCTCTCCATTTTTTATTATTTTGTATCAAAAAAGTTCATGCCCAAGGGAACTTAAGATGGCATTGTTGGCCTCTCATCACCCATCATCACCTCTCTGTGCCCTTAACAGAGTACATTTAGAGGGCTAAGTATTCTAAGGATACTTAGAAATCCATAATTTGAGCATCTCAGATAGAAGGTCTGTAATTGTGCTCTATATGGGGCTGCCCTTAAGTCTGCTCTAGAAGATGGAGAATGCAGCCGTTCAGCTGCCCCTTTTCAGCATGCAACTGAGGGAACTGTGCTGGCTGCCTATCTGCTGCTGGGCCAGGTTTAAGGTTCTGGTACTAGTGTACAAAGCCCAACACAACTTGGGACAAGATACCTGAGAGAGCGCCTTCTCCCTTACCAACCTGCCCGGTCACTGAAGTCATTGGAGGACATTCTCCTGGTGGTTCCTCATGGACCTATGGCCCAACTGGAGTCCTCCCGAAGAAGAGCCTTCAGTGTGGCAGCTCCACTTCTATGGAACTCCCTGCCTCTGGAGGTCAGGCACGCACCAACACTGTGTTGCTTTCAAGCACCTGCTGAAGACGTCTTCGTTCCAGGAAGCCTTCCGTGCTGACCAGCCATGGTTTTAATGTTATCCTGTTTTCAATGTGTTGGTTTTTATTCTTTTATGTGTTTTATCTTTTTTATTGTGCATCACTCTGGAATCTTTCTAGATATGGAGTGGTATACAAATGCTGTAAATAAATAAATAATAATAAAAGTCCAAGAAAGACCTCTGCTTTCCAAGATCCAACAGCAGCTCCTGTACTGAGCTGGATAGGCCATTCATCAGACTCACCATATGAATCTGATATATTTTCTGATAAAAACCAACTAAAAATATGCTGAATAGATTGGACATCAGCAACAAGATATTACGAGTATATTCTGACGCAATGAGGTCATCTAATTAAAGTAGTTAAATAAGCACCAAGGAAGGGGTGGGGGGAGGGGATGATGATGATGATAAATGCTTTCCAGAATAAACTCCCTGCAGCAGCCCCAGCTAAAGAGAGGGGGAGGATGTTGATGAGTGCTTAGAGTAGCAAATCAGATCGTGTTAAAATCCATGCATGAAATCTATTGCATTATTGATGGCTGCTTCTGCCTCTCTGACTGTCTCTCCCTGGGATGATGGATTGTGTCGATCCGAGCCTTATGGATGCAATAGGAAATTGTGGTGAAGCGCTGTTTAACCCATCTCACTCTCTGAAATGCAATGGGCAAGACAGGATGGATTCAGCTGTTTTCGGCTGCCATCAGATGGCCTTTTGAAGGTGCTTCTTCAAATGATGATCCATGGGTGATACAGTTTTTTTGTGAATGAATTCGATATGAATTGTGATGGAGTTCAGAATGCACCTAGTAAGCCCTTTTAAAGAAAAACACCTTCACTTGGTATTTTGCTCCGGAACTCCTTGCCAAGGAAAGCTAGGTTGCCTCCCTCTCTGTTGTCCTACCACCGGTGGGCAAAGTTATTTTTATTCAGGAAGCCTTTGGCATATAAACTGGTCTGTTGCTGGATGGGTTTTTTAATTGGTTGGGTATTGCTTATTTCTTTTATTGTTGTGTTTTATTGTGCTTTTAATTTATTTGCTTTAATATTATGTTTTAATTAAGATTTATTTTCTGTATGTTATTGCTAGCCACCTTGAACAGCATTTTTGGTGGAAAGGTGGGGATACAGATTAATTAATTAAATAATCAATAAATACTGAATAGCATGGCAGATGAGGGCACACTGAATCCATACATGAGAATGGGTTCCATATGGACCTCTAGCATAACCACTCCACCTGCAAAAATAACAACTGGAAGGAGGGAGTGGGAGAACCAGGACACAGTCCAGCCAAAATTAAGAACGATTAAGTCCCATTGACTTTCTTGAGACAAATTTAAAATTTAAAAAAAGTCATAATTTCTCATTTAAATCAATGTGACTAAATAGCCTGTTGCCGTTTTCAAGGAATCAATGTGATTTAAAAGTGCTTCTGTTTAACCGGAGCATGCCCATGGTCTTGTGAGTCTATTAAGCAGGCAACCCTCAGTGGCCCAATTTCTACCACTGAAAGCATGAAAGAGGTTAGTTATCACCATCAGCATGTTCAGAAATGGTGGCATTATCCCACTGTAGATGACATGCTGAACATCTGTCTCTCTTGTTGCCCAGTCATCTTTGGGCATCTGTCCATTTTACTGATTTTACAATGAAGTCTTTGGACAGAAGTCCCACTGATATCATGCTTAATTCCCTCTGTGAAATCAATGAGATGTACAAGTGCTTAACTTTGGCTGGGTTGTACCCTTTGTTATTAAAGCCATATTCTTGGAGAGTGCATCTGGAGGATTGTGCTCAGGAGGAAACCAACCATCTTGGCAAGAGTCCCCCAATCCACAGCACTAGGCTTTGCTGATATGCAGAGGCATATGCTGTTTTAGTTGCAAGCAGATTTTACTAATCTGTCCATTTCTTTATAACGTGCACTGGTCTTTTTTGGGGAGTGGGGGAGGAATCAACTACCTGGTACACCAGGGGTGTTGAACCTCAGGCCCTGTCTGGCACTCTGGGGATCCCCTGCCCCACAGTCATCTGGTGGTTTCCCAGCTTTCCCCCCCATTCTAAACAGTTGAAATGCCTCTCCTGAGGCTTAGTGGCAATAAAAGCTCTAACTAAAATATGCTGGGGTGTGTGTGTTAAATTTTGGGGGCGCCCCTTTTGCCTTTGGCCCCTCCCACTTGCTTTCAGCTCCACCCACCAGTGGAATGTGACCCGTGAGCATCTCTGAAATTGAATTTGGCCCTCAAGCTGAAAGTTCTGCACCCCTGTGTTACCCAGTCTGTGAAGGCTCCTTCACTGCAGTAGTAGTGGGAACCAGAACCAGGTCCAGGCCATGATGGGCCCTGGGCTAACAAGCTGTAGCGGGCCCCCACTCTATCCCCAATTCTGAACTCTCACACACATGACATTTGTGCACACAGGCACACAGAGTCATAGAAAGCTGTTTTGTAGAGCAATGAGGATTTTCAAAAACTACTTATCTTATTGGAACATCATCTCCCATGCTTCCTCTTAAGCCCACTTGCAAGTTCATCACGTAAAGGGGACTTCTTGAGTAGAAGGCACCACAGTGCTGCACTGATGGTCCTACTCCTGATGTCACACAGCTTCCCTGGCCCAACTTTCAATGTCCACACACTGAACAAAGGGGGAGTTAATACATCTGTATATAGGTGGCACCAAAAACATTATAAAGAGTTTTATTATTTAAAAGGGATTTTTTTATATATATAACAGGGTCTGGAATGCTACCTAGCCCATCAGAGTGGGCAATTTCCATCTGGGTGAAAATTGTGGACTCAATTGTTTTCTCTTACTCCCCCCCCCCTTTCCCTGTACATGAATAGCATATGTGAAGGGAGAGTATGTAATTAGACATGGTCAAAACAAAATATTTTGCTGTATGACTCAACAAATGAGCGACATTTTGGAGGCAGGTCCCCTGTGTCATGACCCCCCTCCAGGAATCCTCCTCTGAGGACAAGTGTGACTCACCCAGTTCCCTGGACATTCCTCAGGAGCAGAGTTCAGACACTGCTGCTCAAGACGGGGCCGACCAGGCAGCTGAAGAGCTGGCAGGACCCTCTGGCAGGACCCGTGGGAGTTCCCCAGCCCAGGAGGAGTCAGAATCAGGGGTGGAGATGGTGCAGGCTCTGAGCCCCCGACAGTGGCGAAGGATGAGGCGGCAAGAACAGAGGCACGCCCCCAGACGCAGTGTCCAGCTGCAAGCCAGGACGTCGGCCTTGTGAGGCTTTTATAATTAGCCTGCTGCTGAAGAGCTCCAGCTGTGGGATGGGCGTGCCCAGGCAGCAGGCAGTAGAAAAACGCTCACTCACTGAAGCCTGGGTATCGGGTCAAGGAACAACGTCAAGGAACAACGTCTTCCTTGACTCTTGTTCCTGATTCCTGACCCTGCTCCAGAACCCTGCCTTGATTCCCGGACTCTTGGACCCGACTTCAGACTGACCTTGACGATGCTTCTGCTCGACCCTTGGACTTTTGTTTGACACTCTCGGCTTGATACCTAGGATTGTAAGACCACATTCGTTCTACTCTTCTCTCTGCAAGCAGGCTAACACGGCTCCCTTAATCTTATCTTAGCTGGACTTTTGGCAGCGCTCCCAGAAGCCAAGCCAACTGCTGGTGGCTGGCCAGCTTCAAGTAGGACACCCTGAGACAATGTGACCTGGTCTGCAGCCTAGTTAGCCCACGACTTAATCCAGCCTTGGTGGGACCGACTATATAGAACATGGGGGAATCTCCCATTGGCACTGACAGTAGCTTCCCTACCATGCCAAATAGCAGCTTGATGGTGGTAGGGGGGGATTATCATTGGATTTGTGGCATGGGATGGAAGGGTTAAAACCTCCCTGCATGCTAGGGTCCCAGTCTTGATCATAGGCCCCTACAGCTGCTATTTACAGTTATTTTTTAAAAAAACCATGCAGTAGGATGTGATTCATTCAACAACGTGTGTTGTTTGGCCCCGGGGAGAGTGACTGACCAAAGGCCATTCAATCAGCTTCATGGCCTGCAGAGACTTGAATGTGAGTCTCTCCAGTCTGGCTTTTTTCCACCACACTGGCTTCCAAAACTTAAGATCATAATATCCCTGCTGGATCAAACCAAAGGTCTATCTAGTCCAGCATTCTGTCCCAGTGGCCAACCAAATGCCTAATGAAAGCCCACAAGCAGGACATGACCACCAATAGCACCCTCCTGCTCATGTTGTCCAGCAACTGGTATTGAGAGGCATACTGCCTCCAGTACTGGAGGTAACTTATAGCCATCATGACTAGTAGCCATTGATAGTCTTATCCTCTATGTCTAACCCCTTTTAAAGCTGTCCATGTTGGTGGCCATCAGTACCCCTTGTGGAATTGAATTCCATTGTTTAACTATGTGCTGTGTGAAGAAGTACTTCCTTTTATCTTTCCTGACTCTCCCACCATTCAGCTTCATGGGATGACCCTGGGTTCTGGTATGATGAGAGTGGGAGAAAAAGTCTCCCTATCCACTTTCTTCAAACCATACATAATCGTATACACCTCCATCATATCGCCCTCCTCCCACCTTACTCACAATTTTTCTAAGCTAAAAAGCCTGGAATGTCCGTAACCTTTCCTCATAGGGGAGATGTTCCAACTCCTTGATCATTTCCTGTTCATTGAGCCACAATGATGTTGATGGCACATTGGTATTCACATGCAAAAGACAAACAGAAGACCCATCTGCAAAAAGATTTGAAAGAAGAAAAACAACAGGAAAAATGGTTGCAATCTTCCAGAAGGTCTTTGTTGCAGTTTTACCCATCTTTGAAAAACATCACATTATTTTAAAAAACAAACAAAAAAAAACTTGTAGCAGCATCACTTCTTGAGATGGTAACAAGTATATTTGGCTTGGTACCCAGCTAATGATATTGATTGAAGAATCTTTGTGTTCTAACAATGCCTTTCTAAAGCACTGTGAAACCATACAGAAACATAATGGTGGTGGTGGGGTGGAGGGGAATATAAAGCTTTCTGCAAGAGGACCAAGTTATTATTAGTGGTTCAGAGAAGATCTAAACTGGTCATTTGCCCCACACATGTGCACTGCTGTGCTTTGAGGAATCCTCACCCAACCCAGTCTCAATCAAATCTTCATCTCCATTCTGCAAAAACTATTTCTGACTTTCAATTCACAGCCTTTTGAGTTTTGAGAAATTCCAGCACTCGTACAAGTCATAAACATCAAAACAACAGCAAGCTCTGCTGTTTTCAAATCAGTCCAAACTAGCTCTAAGAAAGTTTCAGTCCTGAAGCAGACTCTGCTTATCCTTAAAATTAAAATTGATGGCCCCAGTCCAACTGAAATCATGGACATGTACACCTGGTGGCCTCAGATGTGGATGTACATTCCCACTCGCATCAAAAGATGCATGTAGACAGGTCAGTAGGGCTTGGATGGGCATTATGATGCAGATGGAGATCCATTTTTAGATGAACCTCTGCATTGGAATACACTTCGAATTGTCTGTACATCAAGATGCATATCTGTATTTGCATTTAGATGCACATCCAATCAAGTCTGCACATCAAGATGCACATCCATATCTGCATTGGCTACACATGCAGAGGACCACTTCCATGCCCAGATCTCCCTTGCTTGAGTGTGACAGTATATTCTCTGCATGACCTTGGAAGTTGTTAAGGGATATGCTGAAGGCTGGTATGTATGAATTGCATATCTTGTTAGGCACCATTCAGTTTCTCTTAAGGACACAGAGAGACACACAAATAGAGACTTGGGGGTGGCAGGACGGTGTTTTGGATGCAAACATGGAATCCTGTGTACACAAGGAAGGATATGAAGACCTGTCTGTGCTTTATCCTTACGGGGAGCATTGCCCAAACGATGTTTGTTTTCTCTGAAATGTAAGCAACTGTCAATATCTCATGTCTAGAACACAAGGCTGAGTGTAATTTGCAAACCAACATATGGCAGCACAAAGGTTCAAGCAATATAGGTTGAAGGAAGGAAGGAAGGAAAAGTGGGTGGTGTAGATGAGAGATTTCTGTCATATAAAGAAAAATACACATGCATGCATTTTAAAGGCCCCACAAGTACTGTTCATCATGATATCATATGATTAATGTGACTTATAGTTTAATCATGCTGAAGTGCAATCTCCCCCCCCCCTTCTGTTGCAGATGATCAAATAATTGTTCATGGTCTCACCTGCATAAAAATAATAGATGTCACTCGTATGTTGTAACATCTACTCGCATTAGCATCACATTGTATCTGATAGCAGAGCAAATAAAGGAGAAATCACTTTGAAATAAACTGAACAGAAAACACAACATTCCTGAACCTAACCATGTTCACTGAAAAGTAAGTCTCATTAATTCAATGGGAATTACTTCCAAGAAAATATTGTAGTCTAACAGCCCAGCCCTATGCACGTCTACTCAGATGTCCCACTGTGTTCAATGGAACTTACTCCCAGATAGGTGTCTGGAGCAGCAGCCTTCGGGCACAATCCTATGCATATTTAGACAGAAAAAAGTCCAACAACTCCCAGCATTCCCCAGCCAGCATAGCATGCTGGGAGTTGCAGGACTTTTTTCTGTCTAAACATGCATAGGATTGCGCCCTTAGACTACAATCTGAAACACATTTGCTAAGAAGCCACACTGAACACAGTGGGACTTAATTCTAAGTAAACATGCAAAGGATTCTGCTGTTAGTTTATTTTACTCTTGATTTCTCCAGTGGCTTTTACCTAAGTGAATGTGTCCACCTTGATTTACGCCTGTGATTATTTTATTCCCATGTAATGTGAATAGCTTGTGTCTCAGAATCCATCTAAGAGAATTGCAATTATTTTTGTCATTTATACAGTGGCTTATCTGCAAATATCAATAACAATTTACTCCAAGATCTACAGAGAAGAAACCAGATCCTATTTGCACTGGAGAAAAGGAAGCATTAGTACCTTTTCAACCACTGACAATAAATAAGGGGAGAGGAACAGATAAATGAACAGGAAATAACTAGGGAACGAGAAACAGCGGGAAAGCATAAAACAAAAATGTGTAGTCCTATTAATTTAAATGTTATTCATTTCTTCCAAGCCTATGCACACATTGCTTTTTCATAAAAATGTCATCCTCCAGAGATATTTTTCAAAATCAACCTCCATCGTCTGAAGGATTCTCACCCTTAAAGGCAACTTTAGCTTCCCACAGCTTGGTTGAGAATGATACCAATACATTTTGTATTGCTATAGGTCATAAATGGCCTATGTTAGGAAGGAAGCTTATGAATGAAATATAAATATTACATTAAAACTACCACTTATTGAATCTTGTCCCAGACCCATATTTGACCATCATCCCTTTGGTTTCTGGGCATAATTTTTTGAAATAAGGTAAGTGGTATATAAATCCATTAAATTAAATAAATTAAATAAATGATAATGAAGATGATAATGATAATATTATTTTTTTTTGCATGATCATGAAGAAATTTCCAAATTCATCTTGCCAGTTGTGAGACATGATTTGTGTGTGTGAAGGGACAAATTAGATATAACTCTTATGACATGATGGCTATCTGCTACCAGAAATGGCAACCATGTATATAAGTCCTCTTCCACAATGTCTGATAGAACTTACCATGTGTTGTGATGTCGCAACATTCTGCATTTTCCTGCCTTCCTCCAGTCAACAGCCAACCATGTAGATCACCCTTCCTCAACCAGGTGCCCTGCAGATGTTTTGAGCTATAATAACTCCCAGCATTCCTGACCAGTCAACATATCGGCTGAGGCTGATGGGAGTTGATGCCCAAAACATCTGAAGGGCACCAGGTTGGGAAAGGCTGATGCAGAGTGAGGCAGGAAAAACACAGAACACTGTGACATTACAACATTAGATCAGTTTTATTAGACATTATGGCAGGGTAGGAAAACTGTGTGAGGCTGTTTTCTGCTGCAGCTGTGTCTCGTTTCTAGTGTGCCCCCAAGTTGACAGATGTGAACTATGGGTGAATGATATCTGAAGGATTCCTAGAAAACAGGTGAGCTTGCACATGTATTCCAAGCCAACCTCCTTTTCAAATTGTCACCAGCAGTGCGCTCTCTCTCTCTCTCTCTCTCTCTCTCTCTCTCTCTCTCTCTCACACACACACACACACACACACACACACACACTCCAAGCGTATTTAATTCCCATTAATTAACTTTCTCCTATCCTTTTCATTTGACATTCATTTTGACATCTGAAGCTACTTGTGCTTTCCATGTAAGCTCATGAAGGATATGACAATGAATATAAAATGTGTATTTTTTCTTGTTTGTTGTTTGCTTTGAAATGAAAAGAGGTTTTGCTTAGCTTCTATGGAAGGAAGGAAGGAAGGAAGGAAGGAAGGAAAAGAAAGAAAACAAAGTGAATGGGAAAGAAGCAAAACTGAACATAAAATATTCAGCAAGGTATGTGATTGAACAGTTGCACAATATGATGTTATTAATGGCACTTAAAGCTATAAGCACTTAAAATATTCGCTCACATTTTATCACCATTCTGGGGAGTTGCCTGTCTCTCTTACCTTAACCTAACCACCAATAGGGACACAGAGCCCTGAGATTTGAAAGTTGCCCTGCCCCTTGAGTTTACATTGTATATGCACTTATGTCTACTTCTTTTTTAAAAAAAAAACAAAGTCTGCTACATAGAATAGCAAACAGTTGACATCATGCAAAGGGTTTGCTTTCTGTCTTCATAGTATTACAGCATTAAAACTGAAGCTCCTTCAGTGATACATACAAAGTGTGAATGCAAACATTTTTAAAAACCAAGTGGCTCACTGCTTATTGAACCAAACACAAGGTTATGGTATTTTTTTTCTCCTCCCTTAAACAATGCAGCTTTTGAAGTTTTGAAGTCCCCCCCCCCCAGTGTATTATCAGTTTTAGAACATGGATTTCTTCCAAGGGTGTGGATTTCCCCCCGCCCTCATTTTTCCTGCTTTTTAATTTTTCATTTGTTATGAGAAATATTCACAAATGTGTTGCTTTCTTGCGTTTTCTTTTCTTTTTCCTGGAAAAAAAGCATCCTGCTCTGTCTTCACCGATGTTTCAGCAGCATCCAGGTGTTTTCCTTGTGTGTGAACATTTTTAATCTTGGGGGGATTATTGAAAGCTAATTTCTCTATTTGTTTCTTTTAATAGAAACTGAGGGGAACAATTGTATTTGGATCCTATGCCAAACCACAAACACTGCCTTATTTTAAAGTTGACAATTCACCCCATTATTTTGCCTTTTTATAAAAAGAATTCAGCAGGGAGAGAAGGAGCTTGTGATCCACAGAAAAGACACACAGAGGCCTTCTTCCCTCACTTCCCCTAAACGTTCTTCTAAGATCTCAGTCTCTGCTCTCACACTTTCCTGCCATGCTGTTCACCTTCACAGCTGTATTACCAGGCACCTTTTGAGTTTTCCCACGATAAGCTTATGTAGGTTGGCGTTGTCAATATTCCACCTTCAGATGCCATCACTCCAGTGCTTTCTTTGCGATTTCTTTTGGCAGAGCAAGCTTCGGTCATTATGGCACAGTGAAATATTTTAGGATGCTATGTAATTCAGACTGAATCAGGAGTCTGTATAAGGCACGTGTCTTGATACATATATCTATCTATCTATCTATCTATCTATATCTATATATCATGTACATATATAAAAGACTAACATTGGTTCATTAGAGTCAACAAGTGGTTGGGTGTTGTTGTTTTTACATTTAATTCCTGTCTTCAAGTAATGCTTTGTTTTCATGTTCCCTTTCTTTGGTTTCAGTGGGGATCATGCCATTCTCCAGGTCCATGTGCTGCTCAATGCAGTCGGTGAGAACGGCAGTACTCGAATGCTCCGAGTGACACACGTTCTCGGAATCCTCCTCTTTCTTCTCTTCATCCAAGGAGTAGCTCCGGAATGTCTCGTAGATTTTCCGCACGTCTTCCGGGATGCTCTTTTTCAGGTCTTTGTTTTTCCTCTTGGTCAACTTGGATGAAGAGCCAAACTTGTTGATGATGTTGTCCTCAGACGCCCCCTGCCCGTGCTTGCTCAGCTGCTCGGTCCCTTTAAGGCGCAAGTTGTTAGGCTTGTTATTGATGCTTTCCTGAGATGAAGCCTTGAAGTGGCCGCCGTCCAAGGCAGCGAAGACACAACGTTTCTCTGGGGAGAGCATATCCAGGGAGTGGGCTCTCTGGTCCAGCCCGAGACGCCGGCGCTCCATGCTCCGAATGGTGGCTGCCCTCTGGAGCTTGTCGTGGATTTCCACGCTCAGCCGCCGCCGCGTTTCCCTGAACTCTGCAGTCACATTGGCTTTCCATTCAGCTGCATGGGCTTTGATTTCACCAACCTGTTGCAGGCGGGATTAGAAAAGTCAGGAAAAAGGAAATGAATATAACAAAGTTTTATTTTAAATATAAGAAACCTCCTCAGTTTTAGATCAAATTAAAAAAAATAACTACACTGATTAGATTATTCAATTGATTTCCAAATGGCTCTTGTCCTATTCCTATATTGCATTAATGCCATTTAAAGTAAGGCATTTAGAGCCAAATGGAAACAACATTGGCCAAATGTCTCCTTTCATGCAAGCTGTTAAAGGCATAGGAGCTCCCTTTGAGACCAGTTTGTGCAAAGCTATGGCATATTATTACAGCAGAATCCTAAACATGCTGGCTACTGTTGTGTACAGTGCCAGTTCAACTAATAATGGGAAGAATAAAGAGGAGGCGGCAGAAATAGGTTTAGGACTGCAGCATTAAATTATAAATTGTGATTCTTCAGAACAGGCTAATGAATGTTCTAGAATTGGCTGGATTGCCTGGAAAACCATGAGATATGTGTACAACATAAATAAATAAATACACACACACACACGTCTTTCTTTTTTCATGATAATAGCTTTGATCATCAAAGTGTTTTGAGATTCAGTCAGTTCGGCATTCCTTTTCTTTCACCCCATAGGATCAATACTACAGCTCTATAAAGTGCCACCAGAAAGAATGTTGAAAAGCAATTTAAACAGATCTGATGGGGAGGTCCTTCTCTACATCCCAACTGTGGCTGGGGCAAGACTGTTTGGGCCATGCAACAGAGCCTTCTCTGTGGCTGCACCTAATCTTTGGAAATCTCTTCCAAGGAAGGCCTGGTTGTGTCTTCCTGCCCTCCCCCAGCACCTGTCTCCCACTGTCTCCTTAAGATCATTTTCTTTAGATAGGCTTTTAATCTACTTGCTCAGAAATTTGTAATACTGATCTGGTTGTTTTTAGTGTTTTTTATTTGCTGGGATTGTCTCTGTTTTACTGATGCTTTTGTTAAGATATTGTATATTTTGCTTTTAAATATGATATGGGTCACACTGAGCACTATTTTTAATAGTGGGAAGGTGCAGTATACATCTTCTTAAAAAGATCAAACCAACAAATGTACATCGAAACCCCACCAAGATCCATCATTTACCAGTAGTTACCTCCTCTTTTGTCTTCTTTGACAGAACCCGTAGCCAATCTCCAATCATACTGAGGACAGCAGCAAAGTATGCAAGACCGACAAGGATCCAGAACCATACCAAGGGCTTATACCACTCCCGGTAAAGGATTTCAGAATTTCCTCCTGAGGTGAAAAAACAAAACAAAAAAAATCCTTCGTTCACACTTGAGATCTATTTAGATACAGAAACATCTAAGGCAACCTTCCCCAGCCTAGTGCCCACCAGATGTTCTGGACTACAACTCCCAGCATTCTTGATCACTAGCCATGGGACTGGTGGGAGTTGAAGCCCAAAACATCTAGAGGGCACCAGATTGGGGAAGGCTGGTCTATGGGTTCAACCTTGCTTCATCATTTGTATGTATGTATGTAATTCAATAGCTCTGACCATATTTTTAAAAAATCTCTAAGCGGTTTGCAAGAAAATTAAATACATTAAAATACATTATGATATACGTTAAAATACAACCAAATATACAGTAATTGATAAAACATTTATACAAAAACATTAATAAAAACATTAAAACTAATAGAACACCGGGCAGCGCAATCCTATGAGGGTGCCCGCAACCCTCCGAACCAAGAGGATTGTGGGTATCCCATGCAGGGTGGGGGCAGCATGGCAGATAGGATATCCACCACGCTCCCCTCGCCCTCAGAAATATCTAGCCAGCCGATCTCAGCTGTCTAGATGTTTTTCCTCTCCTTGTGAGCAGGAGGGGCTGAGGCACTGCCTGGATTCCTCGGAATGGCTGTGGGGAGAACGCAGGATTTTTATTTCCATACCATGGTTCAGTCTTCCCTCCTTCACCTGCTGAGCTTCTGCATTTTTACAAGCTGTTAGCAATCTGAAACATTCCAATGAAGCCTTAAAATGCATTCTACCCAGACTGTACATGAGTGTGCTTACAATGATGACAGGCTCATATAAAAACCAAAGCATGACGTTACTGGCGGAGACCCAAATATTGTTTCAGACCTCTCTCAGAGTATCCTGTGTGTCGCTATAGCTTTAGGCTTTCAAGGTAAGAAAAGGGCAAGCGGTTGTGCTCTGGTTGCTATGATTGCAGTGAGGTTATTCTGATCACACAGGTCCCAGTGGGAAATCACGTTAAAGCAGATAGAGGCAATCTGTTGCACAGAGTAAGCAGGCAGTACAAGGGGCATGCTGCTTTCTTCCCATCTGCTTTATTTTCTGTGTCTTTCTGCCACCTTCTTCCCCCACCTCCCATCAAATTTATCAACAGTACAACTTCTTTTCCAAATTAATAAAGGCAAAGGACTCAATTCAGGCAACCAAAGTGTTCCTGGGGAGCTAGCCTGGTCCTATAAGGTCTCATCACACAGCATGATGAACCCCTATATTTTGATATACAGCACCATTTAGAGCAGGGCTCTCCAACCTTGGTTCCCCAGATGTTGCTGGCCTACAGCTCCCAGCATACCCAGCCAGCATGGCTAATGGCAAGGGATTCTGGGAGCTGTAGTCCAGCAACATCTGGGGACCCAAGGTTGGAGAGCCCTGATTTAGAGGGTCTGGGATGCTGGATCCCTGCTGATAACCCTCTATGCAGGCCAATATCCTTGATTTTAGATACAATCCAGTTTCCCAGTTTAATCACTTTTTCACAATAGCCAACTTGACTCAACTGCCCAGCATCTTTTGTCATGGAAGTCCAAACCCATTAGGAAGGTGGAACCATCCTCTAAATAAATTTCTGATTGGCCAGCTTGACCACTTACATTAGAGATAGGGCTTTGTTTGCCATTGGCCAAAATGGCGAATGAAGCCTGCTGTCTTAGGTTGCAGGCTGGCTTACACTGGTCTCAGATTCCCATAAATATATGGGGCATCACCCCAGTCCAGTCCCTTGTCACTTTTGGAACCATGCAAGTCAGGTGCCCAAAGATGCTCGGTAAGAAACTAACATTCTTCTTTGCAAGGAAGTCTGCACATGCTCTGAAATCCAAGACACTGCTTATGCAGGTTAAAATTTAACTAAGTTAGATTTTTCGCTTTTCATTTGGATGTCTGTGTATGATTTTCTTGCCTTCCTTCCTCCTCCCTTTCCCTGACTGTGTCAAAAAAATGTTCTCCATATACATTGATAGTTGCCTTTACTGATTTAAAAAGGGTATTTCTCTGGAATTTCTCATCAAAATCTTACCCATGTGCTAGACTTCATGGTTAAGGCATCCTAAAGGAATTTTCACAAGGTTCTGTTAAGTTTTGTGTTATCTGGGCTTTGGGAAAGTAAACCTAAAGCTCCTTTCTTTTTTAATATTTCTAGATCTGAGCTGGAGGGAGGTTCCGTGTCAGTAGGGCTTAGAACACACACACACACACACACACACACACACACACACGTTGAACATTTAACCAAGCAATCCTATGCATGTCCACTCAGAAGTAAGTCCCATTCAGTTCAATGGGACTTACTCACAAGTAAGTGTGTAAAGGATTGCTACGTATGTACACACATAAGTGTGTAAAGGATTGCTGGAATTTCACAGGAAGCACAAGGATACATCCTCTCCCTTGAAAGGCCTCCCTCCCCATTTGATGGCATTTATTAACCCAGTGTTCATATTGGTAGAAATGAAGCCTGCCATTTTGGAAGAAAAACAGATAAGGAGAGCCATTTCCCAGTCCTTGCTGCTGTGTATCCTCCATTCATGGCACCCTTGGGCAAGCCCTCTGAAATGAATGGGGGAATCAATGGATTGTACCCAAGAAGAGCCCATCTTTCAATCTGGCTGGGAGATTGTGGGAGTTGTGGTTCAACACATCTGGAAGGCACCAGGTTGGGGAAGCCTGCATTAGTGCTTCACCAGATGCCGGCAGGAAGCCCACACACAGGGCACAGCTTCTGCCATTGCCTTCCGCTACCGACTGGTATAAATCACTTTGCATTCAGCTCAGCTTCAACCATCTTCCCTTCATCATAGCTGGGGGAGGGGGGATGCTACTCCTTCCTCTCTTCAACCTCCAACCCAAAATGATACCTTTGCTTATTGGTAATTGACAGGCACAGATATTTATGGCTCAGTCTGGTAGTGTTCTAGCCCCAGCAAGTGCAGAGCATCCACATTGCACATGCCTCATTAGTCTTTTACATCCAATGTTGGGTCTCTATAATGGTGCAGATGCAGGGCCAAGAATTCTATTAAGGACAGAAAGCATAATTTGCAAGCCGGCTCTTTAAAAGTGGCTGCCCATTTGGTTTGAAATATGTATGTCCCTTTTGTGAATACTGTGGAGTGGTTGCTTGGACTGACAGCTATTATTTATACCTGTTATCTTTCTTCCACTTGGAAAAAAAAACCCCAAACATTTCTGTTGTCCTTTGGAAGGTGGTGGTTATTAGAAAATATTATGTGTGAAACAGAAAAGCTGCATGCACTTGTGTGCATCATTTAGATGCTGTAGATTCCCGGCAGTGGATATCACACGGTATTATTTAGCTGATTGATCTGGTGAAATTGAGGTTGCTCATTCATTTCTTAGGCCTTTCCTCTCCAGGTCAAACCCACCTTCCCTCATTGACTCCTTCACTTCCTCTCTCCACCCCAGAATAGGGAGAAAATAAATAAATCTGTACATGACTCCCTTTCCCTTCCAGTCTCGAATCCAACAGAAGCAGCTGGGGCTGTGCATGCGCAATACAGATGAGTGAGAAATTCATTCTGTCAAGGTTTTTACCCAATGCACACCTCCCGAGACTTTAAGAAAACTGAGACAGATTTGCGTACACAAATCTACATTATTCCAAAATTGCAATGCAGCTCATCTAGGGGAAAATGCACACAAGAATGCATATTAGGGGGAAGTGCACACAAAATGCGTATATTTGAGTAAAGTGTGCACAAAACTGCATTACAGCACTGTAAAGTACTTGGGGGGGGGGATGCATATATTTAAAAGATAATCACATATGAGTACGTTAGAAAAAAAGCATGCAAAGATGTACAAATGTCCATATGGCATTTCTTAAAAAAACACCACAAGCATATGTAGGAGCAGGACGGGACGAGCTTGGCCTTAAAAATCTGGCTATCTTGGCAAGACCGAGACTGACAAATCGTCCATCCCCAACGTGCAATCCTTTTAAAATTTTAAAATCCTGCCAATCAGCTGTTCGGGCAGGAAAAGGGAAGCACGGGGAGGCTAAATCCAGGCCCTCTTCTTCCTCCCAGTCCGTTTATGGGATTTTAGTTTTTGTAATGGCTCTGTATGTACAGCTCCAGCTGTTGGATGAGGCAAGAGAGCTGCTGAAAGGCTCTGGGAGACTTGAACCAGGGGCTCACACAGCAGGGCCCAGGTGCCTTACTCCCTGACAGCACTGACGCAACTTTCCAGCTGCCGAAGTTCGTCCTGACCTTTCCTGTGCTGCAGCACCTCCCTTACAATGGATGGGTCCAGAAAGGGTACTGCAGTTTGCCAAATTGGCCGCAGCCAGTGACTTGAGAAACCAACGAGGTACCTGTCTGATGCTATATCATCTTTGCTCCAAGCTTAGTTCCTCACATGTTGCACTGAGCAGCCTTACCTTATTTCAGGGGTGTTGTACCTCACGTCCTGGGGCCATATCTGGCTGGGCTCCCGGTCTGGCCCTCTGGGGGTTTGCCAAGAGGCCAGGCTCCTTCCCCAAATTATCAGTTGGTTCCGGGACAGTGCAGGGCAGTTTGGCGCCCTAGGCAAAGTTATATTTAGCACCCCCCCTCTCGTGCCAGGGGCGGGCTCCGGAGCAAAGCAGCCGGGAAATGCCTGCTTACTCAGCGTGCCCCCCGCCCGCCATGTCCGGCAGCCGCTTTCCCCGCTGCCAAGCCGGCCTCGCCCATCACGCAGCATCTTCAGACCGGTCGCCGCTGCCACGCGTGCTCCTGACCCGGCCTAGCTCCGGGCGCCGAGGAAAGCCGAGCGCATCCCCGAGCCCACCCGTCGCCCGCAATCCCCCCCGCACTGACCTGGTGGTGCCTTTGTCGGCCAGGCGGCCAGGCGCGCACCGGCGGCGAGGAAGAGTCAGACGGAAGGAGCGCAGCGTTTCTGCGCCCTCTTCAGCCACGCGCCCTAGGCAGCCGCCTAGTTTGCCTAGCGGTAGCGCCGGCCCTGGTTGGTTCCCACTTTCCCCCTATGACCACCTATCATTTGGGTGGTTTCCCAGCGTTTGCACATTTTCCCCCTTTCAAAAAGGTTGAAATGCGTCTCCTGAGACTTAGTCACTGCCATTAACGGCTTTAAGCTAAAATATGCTATTCATTTATTTATTTTGTATTTCGACCTCACACCCTTTTGCCTTTGGTTCCGCCCCCTTGCCCTCAGCCCCGCCCACCACTGGAACATGGCCCCTGGTAGCATCTCCAAGACTGAATTTAGCCCTTGGGCTGAAAGAAGTTCAACACCCCTGCTTTATCTGGCATCTGACCACCAGCCCATCCGTGACCACAGCTCTCTCCTCTAACCCACATGCACTTGTGTCAGAACTGGACCCCATCTGCAGCCTCTCCTGCAGCTTGGCCAAGGTCTGACAACTGTACACTGCAACCATCTGCAAACACAGCTCCTGGGTCAGCTGAGAATATGGCAGCATGAGCATGCTTTCGAGCACCTATTGCCCTTAGCTGGATTGTGTTCATTATATTTGGCCATCAAGAACACCTTCTGCCAACACGTTATTTCAAAAAAATATCATTAACACTGCAGAATTCAAGAAGGTATCCACTTTCTTCTCCCCTCAGAATGTACAAACAGGATGCACTAAGTCAAACATCTCACCTGCCACAAAATCCCCAAAACCAACCGTGGTCAGAGTGACGACTACGAAGTAAAAGGAGTCCAGAGCTGACCATTCTTCGATATATTTGAAACTGACTGCTGGAATGGTGACAAAAACGATGCAGCCAGCCAGGATGAAGAGAATGGTTGAGATCACTCGGATCTTTGTCTGACTCACTTGTTTCTTCTGCAAACAAAAATGAGAGAGAATAAACATTGTCTGTATTTTTTGCATTTTGGTGCCCTCCAGCAACACAGTTTACATCACACACACCCTGCCTCCCACCAGCACGTGAATATAAATCTAACAATTTGATGCTAACATTTCATGCATCGCATGATGCAGTGTCCACAAATGCTTATGCCAGAATAAATGTGTTAGGGTGCAATCCTATGCAAGTTTAGACAGAAAAAGGCCTGGCTGGGGCATGCTGGGAGTTGTAAGCCTTTTTTTCTGTCTAAACTTGCATAGGATTGCACCTTTAGTCTTTAAGGTGCACATGATTCTTTGTTATTTCTGGTGCAACAGACTAACGCGACTACCCTTCTGGAATGTGTTAATTCTTTGTTATTCTTAATACACTGTTCCCTGAAACCAACACACAATGAACTGTTGCCTGAGGGCATCAAACACACAACCATAAATCTATTTAATGCAGAATGTGCAAATGCAATACTGGTCTGGGTCTCTTGGGGTAGATGCAGATTATTTTTGGTGGTGTAATCACAGGCATGGATTGCCCATGTATTTGTCCCACCCACTCTCCCCTTCTGCTTCCTGTTTGATAGGCACACAGGAAGCTGCCTTATACCAAGTCAGACCATAAGTTCCATCTAGCCCAGTATTGTCCAGACTGACAGGGAGCAGCTCTCCAGGGTTTCATGCAAGAGTTTTTCATGTCCTACCTGGAGATGCCAGGGACTGAACGGGACTTTCTGTATGCAAAGCAGGTGCTCTACCACTGAGCTACGGCCCCATCTCTCTGATCTTGGTGAAGCTATTGACAGTCATTGTGCCAGAAGGCTGAGCTGTACTGGCTATTGATGGCCAGCTTAAGGTGTTATACGTCCTTCTGCTGTTGCTTCCCCCCCAAACACACACACACACTATTGCTTAGCACCCCTGGGATTGAGAGTGAGATTATGTATATATGTATGTGTGTATATATATATATACAGGCAGTCCCCAGGTTACGAACAAGTTCTGTTCTTAAGAATGTCTTTAAGTCGAATTTGTATGTAAGTCGGAACAGCATAGCGTTCTATACATTAAAATTGGCATTTACGCAAATTGCGTAAATTACGCAAATTGCGTCGTATACTATGCTATGTACTCTATGTAAATGATGTAGCGCTGGCTGGGAACCCAGAAGTCCGTTCTTGAGAGCCAGTCTGGTGTAGTGGTCAGAGTGTTGGACTGGGACTTGGGAGATCCGGGTTCTAGTCCCCGCTCGGCCATGAAGCTCACTGAGTGGCTTTGGGCCAGTCACTGACTCTCAGCCTAACACTCTCCTTCTCAATTGTATCAGCCAAGTTACCTGTGATTTACCACAGGTTGTTGTTGTTGTTGTTGTTGTTATTTACAGTATTTGTATACTGCTCCATATCTAAGCAGATACCGGAGTGGTGAACAATAAAAAGATAAAAACAGATAAAAGAAACAAAAATGATACATTGAAAACAAAGTAACATTACAATGGTGGCTGGACAGCAGAGAAGGCTTCCCGGAACAAGGAGGACTTCAGCAGGTGCCGAAGGCAGCACAATGTCGGAGCCTGCCTGACCTCTAGAGGCAGGGGGCAGATCTACATTACACTGAATATCGTCGAGTTAGCAGAATGGTACTGCTATATTCATATTCCGTAGTCTCTCCTCACAGGGCACTTTCGTTAAATGTACTGCCGTCGTCCTGGTTTGCCACCCCACACCAACTCCACAGCGATAGAACTGGGTGTTGCCTTGAACAGGGTTTTGTTTGTTTGTTTGTTGTTGCTTCGTTGTCTCTGCGGAGGTGCAAACGAGCACAGGAGCAATCTTTTAAAAAAAAGAAAGGAAAAAGCTCTTCTGGCCCCTCACAAAGAAGGAGGAGAAGGATCATGCTGCCGCCGCCCTCCCACAGGGTTGGGGTGAAGCCAGCAGGGTCAATGCGCTGCGCCCCTCCCCTCCACCCAAATGCCATTTCCCAAAGAAGTGTCCCTCCCGTTCCGAGTTTCCCGAGCACAAGGCTCCTGTTAAATCAGTGTGATTCACTTGGGAGTAAGGGCATTGGAGAGAATGTAATTTACTTCTGAGCAGACATGCCTTTGGGCTAATTTACAGTTCCCTGCTCTTCGGGCAATGGGGGTGAATGAGGCTGTTTAAAAGGGGGGGGAAGTCTCCCGCTCCTGTCCCTTCTCAAACTCCATGGCAGTTATTCTGTGTGTGAAAGGTACTGCCTTTCACACGCAGGAGAAACAGCCATTTCAGAAGGGTTTTTTTCCCCTGGTCTGCTGTTTATGCAGAGGTATGCACATGTGCAGGAGCAAAATTGGTTTTAAAAAAACAACACCAAATATTGTTTGGTGTTCATTCAATCCAAATGAAAGGCAGGATATGAAGCAGGAATGGAGAATACAGATGTCATTAGACTCCAACTCTCATCAAACCCAGCCAGAGTGGATGATGATGATGATGATGATGATGATGATGATGATCTCAATTTATGTTGCCCTATAGCCGAAGCTCTCAGGATTACACACATAATAAAAACAAATACAATAAAAGCAATGATTTAAAAAATTTTAAACAAAAAGTTTTAAAAGCAGCAACAATAATTTAAAATAATTTTAAAAGATAAATATCCAAGCAGCTAAAACATGGGAAAAGACCATTTTAAAACACAGCATTAAACATATCATTAAAAATAAAAACAAGCAGCAGTTTAAAAAAATATATTTTAAAAGACCTGGGAGAATGAAACGGTCTTTGCCTGCCGCCGAAAACTCAACAAAGGAGGTGCCAGGTAGACCTCTGTACAGGGGACATTCCACAATTTGGGGGTGTCAAGGTTCCGCTACTGCAGGGACCCCTTAACCTGCCTTTGGAAGATCTCTGCCTCTTCTCAAAGCCTCTCCCGTTCCAGGAGATCAAATCCTTTGCCTGCTTCCAGTAGCATGGGTGTAGGCTTTAGACGTGGTGAATAAGTCACTCCAAACTCTCAGGGTAAACAACAGCACTTTACGGTATTATATTAGGGTATTTACTTAATAGAGTGGTTATAATTCAAAAGCAAGTAGGATTAAATTAAACAAACAAACAATCCAAGGTTCTCTAGCTTAACTTCAGACTACCTCTCTCCTCTGCAGTCAGTCTCAGTCTCAGTCTCAGTCTCAGTCTCTCTCTCTCTCTCTCTCTCTCTCTCTCTAGTCAGGCAGGCTCTCTCTGCCTCTAGCTGACCACACCCCACATATATATAGCCTTCCCAGGATTGGAAGGTTATAATCAGGTGACTTTGAACAGAAGATATAATTCTTAACTTCTACTGGATGAACTAAAAACTCACTAACTCCCCCTCCCATCCTGAAGTGTTTGGGCCTTCAGGCTTCAACAAATCTAGGGAAGTGTTTGGGCCTTCAGGCTTCAGCAAACTTAAGCCTGTGTAGGCCTCAATCCTTCACAGGGGGCCACCAGAGAAAAGGCAAAAAACCGATGGGAGTTGTAATCCAACAACATCTGGAGGACCACAGGTTCCTCACATATCACCTAATCTAGTGAGAATTAGGCCTGTGTCCCTCATGTTTTTACATTAGTGGGAATGTGCTTTTTATGCAGAGCCATGATCTAATTTCAGATTAGATCATCTAGAAAGGAAATAAGGTTTCAGAAAGCTCTCTCGACCACATTCCCTACAGAAATACCATCTGTGAATTGGGCAGTTACCAATCCAACCAGCCAGTGAACGTCCCCATTGCTCTTGTCTGAAGAAGCTGAAACTGCATTTCCTCAGTCCTGAAAAGGTCGTTCGAATGTGAAACATTGCAGTCAATTGCCAGGTAGCAGCTTGGGGCGGCGGGGGGGGGGGAGGAATAATCCCACAGGTCTCAACAGCACTATTGTCCTTCAAGTTATTATTCCCTCCCATAATTTTCATGGCTATTTGTCTGCTCTGTGTCTATTTTTGAAGAAATAACAGTGAATGAACAGAAGAAAAATAATGCAGCAAACACAACCCATCAAACTCAAGGCATAAAAAGTGTGTGTGTGTGTGTGTGTGTGTTCACAGTGTTGATAAAGAACATCTGAGTATTAAACATTCTGTTTTGAACATATTATACCAGTGCTTTGTCAGCTCCACTGGCGTCCAGGCCATGTCTGTGCCCAGTTGAAAGTGCAGGGATGCTCAACCTCTTTCAGCCCAAGAGTTGCATTACATTTCAGAGAAGTTCTCGGGGGCCACATTCCAGTGGTGGGTGGAGCTGAAGGCAAAAGGGGGTGGGGGCAAAATACCAGCGTATTTTTAGCTGAAAGCTCTTACTGCCAATAACAAGCCTTAGGAGAGGCATTTCAACCTTTTAGAATGGGGTGGCGGGGGGACTGTGCAAAACCGGGAAACCACCAAATGATTGGTGGTTGGAGGAAAGGGTGTGTGTCCTGGGTAAGGGGTATGGCCATCTGGAGAACCCCAGAGAGTCAGATTTGGCCCCTGGGCCTGAGGTTCTGCATCCATGCTTTAAACAAATCTCTAAAACAGCTCTAAGAAGGCATGCATACTGAGACAGAAAAAAGGCCTACAACTCCTAGCTTTCCCCAGTCAGCTATGCTGGCTGGGGCGTGCTGGGAGCTGCAGGCCTTTTTTCTGTCTAAACAAGCATAGGATTGCACCCTAAATTGCTTTAATATATTCCTACTCGGACTATGAGGTTATTCTTGGAGGCCCTTCTCCAAGTACCACACCAAGTGAGATCTGACAAGTTGACTACAAAGAGAGAGGGCCTTTTCTGTGAAAGCAACCTTGTTGTGGAATGCCCTCCGCAGAGAGCCTCACGTGTATTCTTTTTGGAAGTGCCTTTTGTTTTGTTGTTAATTCTCTTGAGCATTTTTTGAGCCCTTTAGGGGCTTTTTACATGTTGAGGTTTTGGCTTTTGAAAGTGTTAAGAGCTGTCTGCTTAATTTTACTGTTTAAGGTTTGCCATGTGTTTTATTATGTTTTTATATTTTTTATTGTCCATGTTGTGTTTTAACAATTATTTATATATGCCGCCCACAGAACTTTGGTTACAGGGGACATAGAAATACCATAAATATATAAACAAATACCTGTACTGGGTGCCCAGTCTTTCACATTTCCCAAATGGTATAATGTGACGTAACAACTCAGCACAAATCAAGTATGACTGCTTCACAGCCACTTCCATGTGTTGTGCAGGGGCCTTATATCATTACAGATTTCATAGATCATAGAGTTGGAAGGAGCCTACAAGGCTTTCTGTGTCTCCTTGGGGCTAAACTAAACAGTCTCCTAATCATGCATAATTTTTTTATTTATTTATTTCATTTTTATACCGCCCAATAGCCGTAGCTCTCTGGGCAATTTACAACAATTAACAAGACAGTCCCTGCCCGCAGGCTTACAATCTAAAAAGACACGACACACAAGGAAAAAGGAATGGGGAGGGAAGAAGGGGGAATATTAATTACTACTTCCGGCAGTAGCTATAGTATTCTAATCCTATACTACAGTATGATTCTAATCCAATACTAATTAGTATTAGATTAGAATACTGGCTGCCTATTCACTACTGGGCCAGGTTTAAGGTTCTGGTACTAGTGTACAAAGCCGCAAACAACTTGGGACTAGGATACGTGAGAGAGCACCTCCTCCTCTACCAACCTGCCCAGTCACTGAGGTAATTGGATGGCATGTCTCTGGTGGCCCCATATGGACCTATGGCCCGATTGGAATCCACCCGGAGAAGAGCCTTCAGTGTAGTGGCTCCATTTCTCTGGAACTCCCTGCCTCTGGAGTTCAGGCAGGGGCCAATATCATATTATTTTCTGCATGTCCTGAGAACACTTTTATTTCGGGAAGCCTTCCTGATCTAACCAGCCATGGTTTTATTGCTATGGTTTTACTGATCTTGTTTTTTAACACATTGTTTTATTCTTTTATTTAATTTATCTTTTATTGTTCACTGCTCCAAAATCTCCAATATGGAGCGGTACCGGTATATAAATCTTGTAAACAAATAAAATAAATATTCTCCTAATCATGCATAGTGGAGCTATAGTATTCGCTAACTTCCTGCCAGCGCACACAGCCCTAATTCTGATTGGGGCCATGTCACTTTGGGAGAAGAGGGCTTAAAACTGAAGGTCTCCATGCCAGTGGCGCAGGTTCCTGCCCCCCCCCCAACTCCACCATCACTTCCAGGATTGTAGGAAACAAGGAGATGGTGTCACACAGAGACAGGAGCTCCAAGACTGCTGGCAAAGTGCCTGGCTAGATGCCTGTATACTCAGGAGGAAGGGGAAGTGCATACAAACACCTGCCCACACCAGGACCTGGCTGAGAGCCAGGAAAAGGTGGAGCCTCCAGCTCCCTACATGAGACCTCAGTCTGAACTGCATCATAGCTGAAGAGGGGACTTTTCAAGATGGACATTCACTCCTGAGGCCCCTCTCGGGCAACGGCACCATCACCATCCAAGTGCATGAGCTCCTACACAGAACTTACAAGAATGAGGTGACAACTTTATTATTAAGCCTGAGCCACCCATGAATTAGTTGGGCTGTCCTGGCCCCCAGATTAATGTCTGAAGGAATGTAGCACCACCACCCCAAGAATACAGAAGTTGGTCAACAATATATTACAGCTTTCCTCAAGCTGGTGCCCTCCAGATGTTTGGACTGCAACTCCCACCATTCCCAGCCAGCATGGCTATTGGCCATGTTGGCTGGGAATGGTGGGATTTGTAGTCCAACACATCTGTAGGGCACCAGCTTGAGGAAAGCTGATGTATTAGCTCAAGAATTGAAAACCAAACATTCCTTCCTTAATGTGGATTTCTAAACAACCTCCCAAATCCAGTCCACGGTTTGGAGGCAGTCGCTGCCCACACAATGAACCAGATAAAAACTGGATAAAAGAACGTGCAAAAGGTAGTCTGAGAAGGACTTTATTGTTGACAAGTACACGACTGCCCAGGATTTATCTAGTCTCCATCTGTGTGCAACCATTCGTTTTGCTCATCGAAAGAAACTGACAACGCAGCAGAAGCACGAGGATATGAGGCAAACGTTATGGCATAAAATTGATCGTGCTTTCAAAATGCGATGACTGCAGTTGCTATAAATCTCATAGGCTTGCATCCTTTCCAGAAGTAACCTCTCAGCCCACTTTTGTTTTTTTCTCTTAGAGACTCCGCTGCAGCATGGGGTGCACAAACCTGAAGCTCGGTGCATTGGTTTCTCTGGCACATGTAGTGTAGTGCACTATGGATTTGCTTGGCATCACCCCAATGCCTTGGCTCAAGAATCCATTTTGTTCCAGAAGGCATAGCCTGGGAGCTTCCAGAAATGCTGTTAAGGTTCTGGGGCCTCCACAAAGGTAAAGGAGCCATAGAATGTATGTGCTTCTTTCTTGATTAAATTAGGGTGCAATCCTATGCATGTTTAGACAGAAGAAAGTCCTACAACCCCCAGCATTCCCCAGCCAGCATAGCTGGCTGGGGAATGCTGGGAGTTGTAGGACTTTTTTCTGTCTAAACTTACATAGGATTGAGAACATAAGAGCAGCCATGCTGGATCAGACCAAGGGTCCATCTCGTCCAGCATTCTGTTCACACAACCAGCTGCCCACAGGATCCCACAAGCAGGACATGAGTGCAACAGCACCCTCCTGCCCATGTTCCCCAGCAGCTGGTGTACATTGGTCTCTTGCCTCTGATACCAGAGGTAGCATATAACCATCAGGACTGGTAGCCAATGATAGCCTTATCCTCCATGGGTGCATTTAAAAAAGGTTGTTCCCTGTGTCTGAGGAAAACATGCGACTACCTGCTTGATTGCTATGCTATCGGCTAGCTGACCAGGAGGGTACCTTTGAATTGGCCAATCAAATGCCCTGGAGGGAAAAATGGCCCAATCCTGAAGCATCCCTACCACCCAGACAGGTCAGACAGGTCAAACCTACCTGAGCACCCTTAAGGACACCTTTTTGTTTTGAAGATTGAGTTGTGCTACTCTGTACAGCAAAGAACTTCCCTGCACCTTCTGTTCAGTGGCCAGATCCAAAGTATTGTTCCCTTTGTGTTAACCCGAAGAATCCTACGGCCTCCTAGACGCTGTCTAGGGAGCCATAGGTTCGCTCCATTAATGTATAAAAACTAACATTATAACAAAATAGGCCAAATGTGTTTCAACAGTCTTCATCAGGGAGCCTGGTGGGCACCAAGACAGGTGTCCATGGGCACACCGGTGCCCACAGGCACCACGTTGGAGAAGCCACATCTTGTGGTTATATCCACTGATGTCCTTCCATTCATGGAGACTTCCTTAAACAGGAGAGGGAGGTGATTTTTACAAATCTCCTCTTCCCTCTGCAGCCCCCTGTACCCCTCCAAACAAGGTGAAAAGTGGTGCTGGGGGCTGCGGCAGTAAGATTAAATTTATGGAAATCATCTCCCCACCCCTTCCGTTCACAGAAGCCTCTGCTGGATCAAATAGCCTTCCATGAAGACTTTCAGAATCACTACTTCTCAGGAACGTCCAAATTAGCTCTTAGAATATTTTGATTATTATCGTCTTTCCTGTTACTCCCCTTCTCAATTATTGGTCTTGATTCAAAGCAGGCATGTTGCAAAACAAAAAATGAGATCCTTGTCATTTCGAGTATAATGTTATACATTTTTGAAAGTGCTGGGTTTATAGGCATTTAAGCACTATATTGTTTCAAAGGTCTAGTCACCATGGTGATATGTGCAAAATACGAGCAAGAAAACGGGAATAATTATCATTGGTCCTGGCCCAGCTTAAGCTGCAGTGTAGACGGCAAGTACCTCTGGTGCTTGGAAAGTGTGGCTAGGTCTTTACTTCTAAGGAGCAGCATCCATTTCAACCTCTAATTTTCACACAGTTGAGTCCAGGTAGCTCAAGCGGTACAGTGAACTCTTAATTGTGCATTCAGCCCGTGTTTGTTTCCTGCCTCTGTGTGGCAGGAATAATTGCTTTGGGCTCATAGGACCATTGGAGTGAGTGCACTGGGATTTAAAGTGGTGTGATTAACACTACAGTTAATGGGGAGCCAGGCAAGCCAATCTCCACATTGCCCTGGGGGGGAAATCCTTTCGAAACAGCAGTTCCCTATCTTTTTCAAGCCAGGATGGGCGTGCGTGACTCCAATCTGTAATATCTTCAGGTTAAAGCTAAGAGTCTTAGAAGGGCAAACATGGGCCACTGATGTTGAACACAAAGCCCACAGTGGTAAAAATAAATAAATAAAAGAAAAACTGAATTAACCTTTGGGCCCAGGAGTATAGTTATCAAGTTGTCGCTCAGACTGGCCGTACTCCATCCATGACTGGCCGGGCCAGTAGCATGAACTGCTGACAGAAAACTGTATGTGTAATTTTACAGTTCCCGGTCCCCGTTTTTGTCCTTGTGTTTATTTCCTTTCACCTGCAGAAAGTTACTCCCAGTAACCATACCTGGTATTTACATAGGATTGGTTCTAACGTTGTCATTCCGCTGATGGAAGCAGTTCCGTCAGTGGAACTGGGAGGGGGCCACTGCCCCTCCCCCAACCCCTGGAGCACATCCTCAAAATCTGCTTTGGAGGGCTGAGGAACCTCCCCGGGGCAGATGTTCAGGTGGTGCACAGGGCTGCAGTGGGGAGCAGCGATTTTGACCCCGCCTCTTTTGCCTTCAGTCCCACCCACCAACAGAATGTGGCCCCCGAGAGCTCCTCAGAAATAGAATTCTCATGCTAAGACTGCAATCCTATACCCACTTACCTGGGAGTAAGCTCCATTGAACTCAATGGAACTTATTTCTGAGGAGACGTGTATAGGATTGAGCTGTTAACCTCAAGCTGTCATGGGTGTGTGGGTCATAAGGAAGACCCTACGTGGGAATATTTTAAAGACATTTCTTTTATAGGTAAGAAAGGAAAGCATGCAAAATGTATACAGTGAGACAAAGAGATGCAAAGCCTGCTTGTAAAAACGAAACAGTGTAAATAATACTCTATTTAGTTCTAGATTAACATGGCTTACTCTTCTGATTTGTACCATTGTTCAGGAAATACATGCAAAAAGTTTCAATGGGAAACGTGATTTAAACTGACCATTTTTCTTGCTGATTTAAATCAGGATTTAAATTAATCCACCCTGCCGTACACTAGGATTGTCATCTGAGGAAGGTTTGGAGGATAGCAACAAGGGAGAAGGCCTTGTCAGTATTGGCCCCGCAATTATGGAATGCTTCCCCAGTGAGGTCCCCCTGGCACCAACATTGTCATCCTTTCGGCACCAGTTTAAGACTTTTCTCTGCTCCCAGGTGTTTGACAGCATATGATAAGGTTTTAACTGGCCCTGGGATTTTTTCTTGTTGCTTGTTTTAAATGGTTTTGTATGTAAATGGTTTTTATACTATGTTTTATATTTTATTTTAAAGGTTTTAATCTTTTGTAAACTGCCCAGAGAGCTTTGGCTATTGGGCGGTATGGAAATATAAGAAATAATAAATTTCTAAAATGCCCCATTAAGTGATCAAATCCCCTGTGGAAAGACCACCAAACACTTTAAGGATTGTGGATACAGAGGAATAACTATACCTTGTTCTGCCTCTGACCTGTTCCTGCCCTTTGAAATCCAAACTAATAATTTTGGTAAACAAAGCTGGAGCAATTAAGGGATAATTAACATAAGGTAGGCTAACAAAGCATTGCTTCAAGGGCTGTTTGATTTTGGCAAGAAGCCAGGTTTTTCGTCCAAAAAATAACAGCCCATAAGCATTCTAACACATAAGGCTTACAACAGTTCTTCATACAGTTGGTTTGTAATACAAATGTAAAACCCATGTTGGCCAGCATTCTCATTTGAAAATACAAATAACTCTCTTTCATTTTCTATTCCATAGAATAGAAACACTCCAATAAATAGTACGGGAGACTCTCAAAGATAATGTAAACTTCATGTACGAAAATGCCCTCAACAGCATGCAAGCAGAATGAGTCTGAGAAATCACCTTATCTTCAGAGGTTAAGTTGGTCTTTAAATTAAGTTGGTCTTCAAAACTATGCGCGAGAACTTTTAAAGGTGCAATCAAACTACGGTGCTCTCAAGTAGCAATCCACACTTCTAACCAAATTAAGTCCTTTGGAGGATGCACATTGCACAGATCATGTCAGGGAGCTAAACCCGAATTATAGTTTTATTCCTGTGGGAGACATTACCCTTCTCGCTTTTCAGATATGCTCCGGGATGCCAGACAGAAGGTACAGGAGGGCTAACAGTAATGTTGCTGCAGTGAGCAGCCAAATTGCTCTCAGAAGAAATTGGTTGGGGAAAGTTCCAAATTGTGGAGCAAATCCAATAAGCTTTCTAGTCTCTCTCTCTCTCTCTCTCTCTCTCTCTCTCTCTCTCTCTCTCTCTCATTCTCACACACACACACACACACACACACACACACACACACACACACAGAGTGAGAGTCTTCCCACATTCACACATCACCTCCTAGTACAGTTACAGCAAGGTTTATGCCCAAGTGGAGTCAACTGCACAGGGATGGAACAAGTTATAGAACAACCATGCAAAATGGAATGCAGTTTCATATTGCCGGCCTTTGTGCATGCAGTATGTGACTGAGGAAACTAGAATGGGTGGAAGAATCTTCAGTACACAGAATTCCCTTTGGGTCAAACAGGAAACATCGAAAGGCTTCTATCTCCCCCAGACCCAGTTCTCCAGAGGAACCCCCAGGGGACAGGTTCCCTGCATCCAGAGGAGGCTCCATTACTGTCCTCAGACTCTGAGGACTTGGGCTATGAAAAGACTAGCATGCTACAACCACCCCCACAACCCGTTTAAGGGTCAAAGCCTCGGTAGGGGTATTGCTCACCAGCTTAGAGGCCAGTAACTTCCTATTTAAGTCTCAGTCTTACCCTGATCTTTGTTGGAGCAACATAAAAACAATCTTGTCTGACCCTACTGTGAGCTTTCTGTGGTGCTGACAGCTTTCTGTCTTGTTTTCTGAGAAACCTGGTCCTTGCTCAAGATCTGATCTCTAGCAGAACCCTGTAAGCCAAGCTACATCTCAGAGCATCATCAGAACTCATGGCCTGAAATGGTGCCTTTTATCTCCTGTCACCCCCTTGATTATCTGACTCTTCAGTTCACACAAAATAGCAGATAAAGTGAATACTGTACACTATTTCTGTTCTAAACTAATTCAAACTGCAGGTAAAGGGTAGCATGACTGAACACTCCCTTGATATATTAAAAAAAACAACCTCCCTACACACAGAAAACCAGATGTCAGGAAGAAGAATTCTAGCCTAGCCTTTGCCCTGTTGCTGTTTTGCATGTACATGGATTCCCCCCCCCCCCATGGGGATGCATTCAGCCATATGATCACCCACCTGCTGTCCAAAGTGGTCCAGGCCAGAAGAGATTTACCACCTCCTCTGCCATTTATGTGAACTAGGTCTAGATCAATACAATTTCATAGATGATAGAGTTGGAAGGAGCCTACAAGGCTATCGAGTCCACCCCCCTGCTCAATGCAGGAAACTAGAGGAGGGGTCTCCCATCCAAGTAATAACCAGGCCTGACCCTGCTTAGCTTTCCACACTCAGACAAGCTGAGCCAGCGTAAGCCACAGGCTTTTAAAAACAATCGCCACCACACAACTTACGATGCCAAGTTTTAATAAATGAAATCAATTTCCCTTTTCTTTCTTTTTTAATGTAATTTTCTTCAGCAGCATTAGAAAACATCCTAACAGAGGATATGATTAATATTACTTGCAGATGCTTCCAGAGACAGTCTCATGGGAGTCAAGAGGTATGCCAAAGGAAGACATTGGAAGTGTATTTATCTGCAGATCTCAAAAGTATTTTCTCTTACAATAGCATTTATAAATTATATAAGGAGAGAGCTGGGCAGGCTGAAAAGCAGACTGTCTTGAACTCTGGAATAATTACGTGGAAGGGATGCATCGTGGCAGCAAACTGAGGTGCTGATATTCTGTTGTACACTTTTAACCCAACTTGGGGTGCACGCGAAAGATCGCTTGAAGCAAAGTAATCATCCCTCCCCGCTGCTGAGAATGTAAGAAGAGTTTGGAATTTGGGGTCACTGTTTCCAAGTGATTCAACATCTCAGACCAGATCCCAGGTACCCCTCAGATTAAATCAGCAGTTGTCTCTCCACTTGTTGGGTGCATTATTTTTAAGGCACAATAATGGATCGTTATCTAGATACTTGGTCATATTCTGTCTCATCTACACAGAATGTCATATTCGGGGGGGGGGTTTGCAATCAATGTGATGATATCTGAATTCACCCATTATTAATGCATGTTCTCCTTTGGGATGGGGGGTTACCGTACTTCCCTGATTTCTTTCTACATCTCAAAACCAACCTGAGTTTTGGTCAGGGAAATGATAATATGTCCCCAGTACTGCAGTACTTTTTTAGTCTTTTATTTCTACTAGGGCAAACACGGGATGGGGATGGGCGAACATGCAGTGTAAAGAGTTCACTGAAGTTTTCCAATTCTCCCTTGAAGCTCATTTCACCTTGTTTGCATTCCCAAATGCGAGCATTGTTTTTTTTACGATTGGGAAAAAATGCACATTTTTCTATTGGAAAAATGAGCATTTTAAAAAGTGTGCGAGTTTTCCCAATTCAAAAAAGTATGCACTTTTCCCTAACAAAAAGGCACATTTCTTCACATAGGCTAAAGTATGAAAATACAGATTTTGGGGGGAATCTGCACAATGCGCACCTCCAAAAATGCGCACTTCCAAAAATGAGCATGTGTGTATTTTCAGAGGTGCACATTTGCGCAAATGCACACGTTTGGACATGAACAAAGTTGAGGAAATTGCAAAAAATTCCCGAGAATTGCCTTCCTGCTTGTGTTCACATTTGAGGTTGCAAGCAGGGTATGCCCGCATGATTTGCAAACAGGAACAAAATTCTTGTCCATCCCTAGCAGCCTCAGATTTTTGCACTCGTTGCCCTTCAATTTACTTAGATGTTTCTATAGATTTTATATCCAGGGATTCTCACAGGGCCACCAGATCTCAGAGAATAATTATCTTCAAGTTAGCAAGCACTCCAATTCAGCCATCTCCATAACCACTCATATATACATATATACCTAGAGAGGTATGACAAATATGTTTTAACACACTGTGAAGGCATATTTATGACATAAGTGGTGATTCTTATATCACAGTGCCTTACCATGCAAAATTTTCCAGAGGGGTGCATGCCCTGCCATTGGGGTTCAAGTCTAAAAACAGTTTAAGCCATTTCAATCTTACTCGAAAAACCTTTTCCACTCGTGCGATCCCCTTCCCAAAGATGGTCCCAAGCTGGTCGCCTATGCCAGCTAGCAGAAAGCCAAAGAGTGGAATCCCAAAGATGGCATACAAAATACAGAATATTTTTCCACCTTCTGTGCTTGGGGCAATGTTTCCATACCCTGTTGAAAGAGAGAGGGTGGGGGGAAGAAACATCATTGCGATCTCTCATTTCTGAAGATACATTTTTTTAAAAAAGGAGAGAATCTATAACCAAGTTATACAAACAAAGAGGAAGCACTTCCTTCTGTTCTCCAGTGCCCACACCTCCTCAGGTCTGTGTCATCTATGGAATTTTAAGCATCTCACTTGCTTTATGGTGCTGGAACAGAGTAAAAATGGTGCATGGACAGCATTATTACTGCTTTATATTCCCCTTACTTTGACTTATACAGCCTAGGAATCCTAATTCCAGCATTATGTACAGCTGTATAAGTGTTTAATTTGGTGCCAATCCCATAAGCAAAACTTACTTCTTGGGATTTCCCCCCTCCTTTTGTTAAAACTTCATATTTATTGAAAAGCTTTTTAAACATGTTGAACATGTTCAACTTATTAAAACAAAAACATGTACTGGAACAAAAAAATGAAAGGAGTTGAATCCTTACTGACAAAGTAAAACTGAGAAATGGATAAGAGTCCCTTGCATACAAAAAGTGGCATCTGAGTCATGTGGAGATATTTCTGGCGCATTTTAGAGATGTAGCTGAGCAGGTACCCAAAATGACTAATGTCACTAGGACACCCACAGGGTGAGGTAATGCCATTTTGCCATTAGGTAAAAGTGATGTTCAGTGGCTGTTTTGCACATTACACAGAAAGAAACCCACTAGCCACAAAGTGAATATCCAATAGGGAGCTTCAACTAACATTATTTATATTCTGTTATTTTATTCTGATATTCTTGTGTTTGAATGTATTTGTTTTATTATTGTTGTGTTTGAATGTATTTGTTTTATTATTGTTTTAATGAAGTTTTTAGTTTAAAGTTTTTTTTAGTTCCTATGATGGTAAGCTGCATTGAATGTCATTTTCTTAGCAGAGAGGCCAGGTACAAATCAAATAAATAAATCAATAAATTTGATTGCCCCTCTATGATCCTCATTTTCAAATACCACTTTCTCATATTCGCACTTCACATTTTTAGTGGCCCAATTTTTTAAAAAACCCTTCAATTTGCACCCAAAAATGTAATGCGTGGAAAGTCCCTGGGACAGCTTTGGTCAATGCCCAGTTGCCTCTTTCTCACCATGATGGCAGCTGATTAAGCAATACATGGAGAGTTCAATACACAAGACTTCACAGATTTTGTGGTACCGCCCACAATGATGATTTGGCAGCTGTTACCATTCAAACACTTACTTGTTCTGTGGGTGAGAAGAAATGTTAGCAAATTCTTTTAAGCAGGAGTAATGGAAATGAGAACAAAGATCCACAAATGTTTTCTGCACAGAAATACATAGCCGAACATTTGCACTAATGAAAGGAACCCGATAGCGGTTCCTTTTTCTTCCTCACTGCACTGTAATTCTTCTGTAGTAGCCACTGAAGTCTATATAGCAACCATTAGCACTTCATTCAAAGTGCATTATCCCTACCTGAGTAATACTGGAGTATGTGGTAGTGTGGTATTTTGTGGTTGTTTTGGCTGCCAAGGTGCTGAGACATCCCTTTACTTAAGTCAGTTCTAAGGAATGCTCTAATTAAATGGACAAGAGCAGGACAACCACCTTAGGTAGGGACGGGGGAGGAATTTGTTCAGTTCGCATTTTAAGACAAACATACCCAATTCACAGTTCCTAAACCAATACACTGTTCAATATTTCCACTTTTCTGAATTTTGCGATGCACTTCTCTAACCAAAAAGAGGGAACAGAAATGTGTATATTAGGGGAAATAACCTACAAAATGGCCATATTAGGGAAAATGGCTTAAAAGACACGAATAAAGTAGGATAAAGTGTGTACAAAATTGTATTTACAGTCATGCCTTGGATTGAGAGCATAATTAGTTCCGGAAACGTGCTTGTAATCCAAAACACTCTTATATCAAAACGAAATCCCCCCAAAACAATTTGTACAGAGATTTTTTAATTTAAGCCGTACTACAGTACTTGTATTGCAAGACGTCGCTTGTATATCAAGTCAAAAATAAATAAATAAATATTTAAAAATTTGCTTGTCTTGCAAAACGCTCTGAAACCAAGTTATTTGCAATCCAAGGTATTACTGTATTAGGAGAAATGCACATGAAGATCCGTAAAAATCTTCAGGCGTGCTTCTTCTTCTTCTTTTAACTGGCAAATGTATGCAGAAATAGGACAATACTAAGTTAAGGTTGGAAAAATGTGAAACTAAAATTTACAGATTCATCCATCCTATAGAAGAGATTCCCAGGGCTTTTCCAGATGGCTGCTCCCCTCCCCCCCCCAACCCTATGTCAATAGCTTCAAAGAAGAAGCAGGGCAACAAGTATATTTTGGAAGTACATTCCAACACAAGGGGTTTGGTGCTACTAAGGCTGGTTTTGCATGATGGTTGCTGTGCTGGCCACCTTGATCCTTCTAGTTTATTTGGACAACAATGAGCAGCGTGTTGATTGGCAGGGCTTGTGTAGGTTGTAGGGGTTGGGCTCTGGACTGGAAGGAACCCAAGGTAACGAAGCAACAAAGAGCCCTGTGCTGTTACTCTATGGATAATCCAGCCTTCATCATATCACTGGCCTGCACATCACTGTTTTTATCTAATACAAGTCCTTTCAGATCAATGGGACCTTTGCCACCGACTTTAGTGATATGTGGATTGCATCTGTCATGGAACTGGCTATAAAGATGCCATCTTGGGCTTCTTTTGGTTCCATCTTAAGGCACATAAAACAAGTACAGTGCAATCACACCAAGCCAAGCCTTTCTGAGAGCTAAAATGGCAAACTATCCCTCCTTGACCTTTCTTCCCACAGAAGCCGCCGCCGCTGCTGCTGCTGCTGCTGCTTACCCCTTCCAGGTAGCTCACAGGAAAAGGTTTTTGAAACAATAACATTTTAAAAGTAGCTGTTTAAAGTACCAAGTGATGCAGAAAACAAGCAGACTAAAATCACTGTTATTGAAACAAAATTCCATGAATTATCTGTGTGGCAACACCACAATAAGGAAGATTAAAACCTACAGTTATCCCTATCATGGCTGTAGTTGTGTTAATCTGAGAGGGGAAAGTATTCTGAAGAAGAAGAAGAATCCCTTCTTTCTAAAGTCCATTAGCAATGCATGAAAATAAGCCTTAAAAAGATTAAACTGCAAGTCAGGCTAAAAAGTCAGAGAATCTCTTGAAGATTCACATAAACCAAACTTAAGAAATGGAAATTTCACTAGGTGTAATATGTGATAAAAAGCCAGCATGATTCAGAATTCCAACCTGAAAATGAGATTAGCCAGGTTAGTCATTCTCCCATCAGGAGCCAATCTAGAGTCCGTGTGCAGTAGCAGTGAATGAATGACGAAGTACCGTAGGTCTTTGGCTGGCTTTCCTTTCGCAAACCTTTTGCATCTGGCCATGCTGACAGAACCATGTTTCAGATTAATCAAAGGCCAGGTGTTGTCAGGAATCTATCTCCATGAAGAAATGGTGGAAATTGTGGGCTCTGTCAGTTTTAAAGGTGGCTAAATTCTCAGCTGCTGTGAATCTCATTAAAACTGTGGGCCAGATGATGGCCTAGCTTTAAGTACTTTTTATGGTAGGCAGTGTAATTTTTAGGTGTGTTTGTACCACCTTGTTCCTGGAGCTGCATCTTAGCAACAGTCCCTCACTCATTGTGCCAGATCCTGAATGGAGCCACTGGTCACAACTTCATATTTGGGTTGGTTGTGGAAAAGTGTGTTCCATGGCTCTGCCATGTTCCGTGTGATGTCTGAATAGACGTCACATTTCACAAGGAATGTCAGATCTGCTGGCTGGGAGTGGAGTGCTCCAGGCTCTCGCTTGAAACGGAACCCTTATTCACTGGCAGATTAGCCCAATTCAAGGTGCTGGTGTTAACCGATATAACCTTATATGGCCTGGGATCCCAATACCTGGTGGAGTGCCTGTCCTGGTATGAACCTACCCATACATTATGATCATCATCTGAGTGCATCCTCTGAAGGAGGTTCAGAGGATGGCAAAAAGGGAGAGTGCCTTTTTGTTGGTGGCCCCCCAGTTGTGGAACACTCTCTATTGAAGCCTGCCTGGCACCAACATTGTCATCTTTTTCTCAGGCATTTGATGGCATATAATGGACTCTTTAATACATCAGGTCCTGGAATTACTTATTGTTGATTATTTAAAATTGCTTAGGTGTGTGTGTGTGCGTGCGTGTGCGTGCGTGTGCGTGCATGTGCGTGCATGCTGTCTGTTTATATGTTTGTATGTCAATGTTTTTAATATTGTCTATAATATTGTATTTTAAAGGTTTTGAATCTTTGTAAACCACCCAGAAAGTTTCCGATATTGGATGGTATAGAAATGTAATAGATGAAATGAAATCAGTTTAATTGTTTATAGTTATCACTGTTGTTTTAGTTGTTTCATGCGGTGGTGGTATTTTAGTGGATAATTGTTTTTAGCTGTTTTGAATTGTGTATGATTTAATCTTGTTTTAGGTTGCCTTGAGTCTTTTTTGAGAAAGGTGTCTGAGAAATCTAAATAATATTATTAATAAGAAGCTGCTAACCATGCATATTTGCCAGCCTAGAACAGCTATGCCTGAAGCAGCAGAGACAGACTCTGCCTCTTAAAACAAACCGTGTGCACACCCTCCCCAAGCAGACAGATTTGTGAAGGCTGCAGCAGTGCAGCATATCTGCCAGTAAATGAGGGCTATCTTTGAAGTGAGGGGCTGGAGCCCTCCCAGCCAGTAGAACGGATCATTATGACTAAGCAGCCTGAATTTTGGTACAGAAGGCTTGCTAAACATAGACATAAAAAAAGCCCAAGATAGGCCAAAGGCCTGTCTAGTCCAGTACCTGTTTCTCAATGTCTGGCCAACTAGATGTTTCTTCTTTGGGGGGGGGGGTGCATGTGCAAACTCCACACCCACTTACAGCAGCAGCAGCTGCTGTAAGCAGAGCCCATTATATGCCATCAAATGCCTGAGAAAAAGATGACAATGTTGGTGCCAGGCAGGCTTCAATAGAGAGTGTTCCACAACTGGGGGGCCACCAACAAAAAGGCACTCTCCCTTTTTGCCATCCTCTGAACCTCCTTCAGAGGATGCACTCAGATGATGATCATAATGTATGGGTAGGTTCATACCAGGACAGGCACTCCACCAGGTATTGGGATCCCAGGCCATATAAGGTTATATCGGTTAACACCAGCACCTTGAATTGGGCTAATCTGCCAGTGAATAAGGGTTCCGTTTCAAGCGAGAGCCTGGAGCACTCCACTCCCAGCCAGCAGATCTGACATTCCTTGTGAAATGTGACGTCTATTCAGACATCACACGGAACATGGCAGAGCCATGGAACACACTTTTCCACAACCAACCCAAATATGAAGTTGTGACCAGTGGCTCCATTCAGGATCTGGCACAATGAGTGAGGGACTGTTGCTAAGATACAGCTCCAGGAACAAGGTGGTACAAACACACCTAAAAATTACACTGCCTACCATAAAAAGTACTTAAAGCTAGGCCATCATCTGGCCCACAGTTTTAATGAGATTCACAGCAGCTGAGAATTTAGCCACCTTTAAAACTGACAGAGCCCACAATTTCCACCATTTCTTCATGGAGATAGATTCCTGACAACACCTGGCCTTTGATTAATCTGAAACATGGTTCTGTCAGCATGGCCAGATGCAAAAGGTTTGCGAAAGGAAAGCCAGCCAAAGACCTACGGTACTTCGTCATTCATTCACTGCTACTGCACACGGACTCTAGATTGGCTCCTGATGGGAGAATGACTAACCTGGCTAATCTCATTTTCAGGTTAGAATTCTGAATCATGCTGGCTTTTTATCACATATTACACCTAGTGAAATTTCCATTTCTTAAGTTTGGTTTATGTGAATCTTCAAGAGATTCTCTGACTTTTTAGCCTGACTTGCAGTTTAATCTTTTTAAGGCTTATTTTCATGCATTGCTAATGGACTTTAGAAAGAAGGGATTCTTCTTCTTCTTCAGAATACTTTCCCCTCTCAGATTAACACAACTACAGCCATGATAGGGATAACTGTAGGTTTTAATCTTCCTTATTGTGGTGTTGCCACACAGATAATTCATGGAATTTTGTTTCAATAACAGTGATTTTAGTCTGCTTGTTTTCTGCATCACTTGGTACTTTAAACAGCTACTTTTAAAATGTTATTGTTTCAAAAACCTTTTCCTGTGAGCTACCTGGAAGGTGTAAGATTGTCTCCAGATGGAAAGACTTGGGAAAACATGTTTCAAAAAAAGAAAGAAAGCAAGAAAGCAAAATGTAAATGGCTCCTTAATCATGCCACCAATTGAAAACAAGCAACAATCTATATCTTCGTGGCAGTGGAAAGTTCTGTGGACATGTAAGAAAACTCTGTTTGCACACTGGAAAAGATAGGAGAGCTTTCTGTGTGTGTCAAGAGGAGTGAAAATTACTAGAATTTTAAAGGTGTAACACAGGTAGCCAACCTGTGTTCGCACAACATGACAGTCCAACTTGGATTAATTTACCTGTGAGGAGCTACAGCGCATGCCAGCTGGCATTATGAGTATGAGAGCACCAGCCGGGGGTTTGCCATGGCTTGTCGTGGCATCTGAACCCAGGCAGCAGGGGTTACGTAAAGGTTAAATAACCCTCGCATAATCCACGGTCTGTTTTAGGGTTATGCAAAGGTTGTTTAACCCTCAAATAACCCCTGCCTCCTGGGTTCAGATGACACGACAAGCCATGGTAACCCGTCGGGGCTTGCATATTCATAATGGCAGCCACACACACCACAGCAGCTCACGGGTAAATTAACCCACGGTAGGCTGTTGTGTCGTGCGAACTGGCCCACTGTTCCTCGGTTGGCTGTGGCAGATTCTCCCTATCCCAAAGATTCTAGCCATTTATTTGTTACATGTGTTTATTTATTCATTTATTTTATTAGAAGATTTATAGGCTGTATTTTATGGGAAACCCTCCCAAAGCAGCATACAAGGTGCAATGTAATGTTGCTCTCCTGCAGCTTTATGTATGGAGTAATAACACATGGGGTTGAATCCAATGGCAGTCCTACTTAGAGTAAACCCATTGAAACTTAACTTAGAACTTAACTTAGGGCTTGTTCACATGACATGGGACCCGCAAGTCCCCCGCGGTTCTCGTGTTGTGTGAACGCCGACCAGGGGTGTCCCCGCAGGACAGCCGCGTGTGGGACGCACGCAAAGTGACCATGGTCAGTAGAGGGGTAAGCCCCTACTGTGTGTGGTCACCCTGCCGTGCGAACAGCGGGTGGCCGTCCCGTGGGGTCCCCACAGAGGTGGCAGCCCAGAGCGGCCAGAGTGGCCGCAGCTTCAGCCTGTAGGGGCAAACGGCCCCTCTGGGCATCCCGGGGCCTGCCCCCTAGCACTGGGAGGCCCGCACTGCAGTGCGGGGACTGCTGGCTCTACCGGGGTCCGCCCACGCACGCGGGGTGCAGGTCATCTGTGGTGCCCCACTGGACCCCGCGGGCGGCCCCGTGGTGCCTCCCCCTGCCCGCAGCCTGGGTCGTGCGAACCGGCCCTTAGTCAGGACAAATCTAAGCTCCATTCATTTCAACAGGTCTACTCTAAGTAGGACTGACACTGGATTCAACCTGTGTAATTCATTTGCTGCTCACCAGTGTCCATGTTCATACTTGGAAATTAATTCAAATGTCATCAATAATTTTGGAGATATAAAAATGATTTTTCTCATCTTTGGTTAATCTTGCTGGTTCTAGCTCGGTAATATATTTAAGCTTAAATTCATTTTCTGTCATAAGATGGGAAGCAGCATGGCTCAGTGGAAGAGCCCCTGCTTTGCATGGAGAATGTCCCAGGGTCAATCCCCGGCAGCGTCTCCAGGTAGGGCTGGGGGGAAAAACACACTTGCTTGAAAACCTGGAGAGCCGCTGCCAGTCAGTGTCAACAATACTAGGATTGATGGTCTGATGGTCTGATAAGGCAGCTTGCAATGTTCTTATGTAAGTAGTTAGTGAATTCCAAGAGTAGAACTCATCTCATGGGAACCTCCCATTGGCAGAAGGAGAGGAGTCCATTTTTGCCAATTCCCCCTTCACACACACACACACACCCTGTGCCCCCTAAAAATCTGCTCTGGAGGGTTCTGGGTCCCTCTGGAATACTGTGGCACAAGGGGCTGCACGGAAAATGGGGGAATCAACAAAATTGCCTCCCCCTCCATTCCATCTCT
Organism: Shinisaurus crocodilurus; assembly: GCA_021292165.1. Classification (NCBI taxonomy): domain Eukaryota; kingdom Metazoa; phylum Chordata; class Lepidosauria; order Squamata; family Shinisauridae; genus Shinisaurus; species Shinisaurus crocodilurus. The sequence goes on from JAHFWL010000663.1 coordinate 94,180, forward strand.
GGTAGCTTCCTCTGGATCAAAGGCCTTTCTGTACACGGAAATAGCCTTTTTGATCGTGGAAGGGCAACTCAGGATCCAAGTTTATGTTCTGAATTTTTCTAACACTTATCCTTCTAGTGTTCTAATATATTATTGTTTTCTGACTACTTATCTTCCAGGTAAAAAAAAATTTTTTAAACCCATAGCAGCAGACAATTTATTCTAGTGGAGGTTCAGTAAAATCGATTTAGATTGGGTTTTATTGCTTCGTTATCCCTTGTGTTGTGCTTTCCCCCCCTTTTCATTAAAAATTAGAAGAAATGAGAAGTGTAGTTACAGTAGTGGGACCACAAAAGTTCAGATAATTTGACTGCCTGCTCCATTAAAAACCATTTCATTTCAGCGGTTTGTATCCTGGCAATAAAAATGAACCTTCACGTTGTAAATATGCACACATGCACATAGATTAGACCAAGAATCAATTACTCAAATGGAGAAAGAAAACTATTTTTAAAAAACAAAAAAAAACCCCAACAAACCTGCTTCCTAGATTAGATCTGTCATACACACTGCAAAGGTTTTAGGGATTTCACTTCTTAAACGCTTTAGCACTGCAATATTTTGTACAGCTAAATCCCAGAGGGGAAGAACCATAGCTCAGTGGTAGTAGAGCACATGCTTTGCATGCAAAATGTCTCAGGTTCCGTTCCTGGCATCTCCATGTATGACGCTTGGCTGCAACACTGGAGAGCCACTGCCAGGGAGTGAACACAGTATTGACTTAGATGGACCAGTGGCCTGACTTGATCTAAGGCAAATTCTTATGTTCTGCAGCAGCCTTGCCCAACACGATGCCCTCCAGATGTGTTGGAGGGGAGGCTGGTGATGCCTATTTCGGTGAGGCTCCTAATCCACTGCAGGTTATATTTGGAGCTTTATAAGGCCTATCCGTGGTGCTGAACCCCATCCCCAAAATAGGTTCACCACCATGGAGCACCATGGATAGCTCCTACAAAGCTCCAAATAAAAACTGCAATGGATTAGGAGCCCCACCGAAATAAGAGTCACCAGCCTCTACAGCATCATCACACTAGTCAGCATGGCCAATGGCTATTTTAAATTGTAGCCCAACACATCTGGAGGGCACCAGGCTGGGAAGGCTGTTCTACCCTGGGCTGGTTCACCCATCACGATAAGCCGCCCCGAAAATAAGCCACTGTGGGTTGTTTGCTTGCTTGCCAACCCACGTTAATCCCGACAGACAACCGGGCGCTCAGTGACTTATGACTGAATCCGTACAAAACTGACACAGGCGGCATATAAACCAACATGTGCGCCCTCATGTGAAGACCCACTGCCTTTTTAATCTTTTGGCAACTCCCCTTCACACATATAACGGGTGAAGAAGGCTGCGGTCCTACACACATTCACACCTTGATTCAGAGGCTCAGCTTCCTATGAACGCCATCCCCAATCATTTTAATGTGAATGTTAGTCAGATATTTGTTAGTCGGATATTTGTTAATCGGATATTTGCTCAGACATATTTTACCCTCATTTGAAGGTCGACTAGTAGCCCAGAGCCAAAACAGGGAGCACCATCTGTGCTAATAATATCAATAACACAATTGTAGGAAGGTGAGAGTTTAGGTTAGGATCTATCCAGGGGAGGCTGGTGGTGGCTCCTATTTTGGTGGGGCTCCTAATCCATTGCGGGTTTTATTTGGAGCTTTACAGCATCTCTCCGTGGTGCTGAACTCCACCAACACCACCCCCAAAATGGGTTCACCACCGTGGAGCACCATGGAGAGCTCCTATAAACCTCCAAATAAAAGCTGCAATGGATTAGGAGCCCCCAGTCTCCACTGGATCTATCCTATTCATGTTCTCTCACTCTTGATATGTCTGTTGATATCAGTCCAACATATACATTACCGAGCATAGAATGCAGGATGAAAGAGTTCCATCCTCCAGAGAACTGCACTTTGCCCATTTTTCTGAGAGCCGATAAATTGCATTTGACACTGTGGTTTTCAGTCTCTACAACTATCTTAAATTCTATAATAAATGCATACAGTGGTGATGACTGCTCCGGCTACGAAAGCACAGCAGTTTCCAATGGTTTGGATACAGACGTAGCCATAGTTAGAGTAGACCTATTGAAATCAATGGGACATGTTAGCCATGACTAACTTAAGTCCCATTGATTTCAATAGGTCTACTCAAATTATTATTGCCACAGACGGCCTTCTCCTTGTCCCTTCAGCCAGAGCAGCTAGACTGGTGGGGACTAGGAAGAGGGCCTTTTCTGTGGCAGCCCCCATACTGTGGAACTCCCTCCCTAGTGACATCCATCATGCCCCCTCTCTGTTGAGCTTCTGCCACTCATTAAAAACATGGTTATTCAGGCGGGAATATGGGGTGGGTTAAGATTTTAAAAGTTATACTGTTTTATACTGTTTTAAATGTATTTTATATCATGTATTTTAAATGTATTTTATCATGTTGTACATCGCCCAGAGTGGCCAGTTTGATTTGTAACCCACCTTTCCACCAAAAATGGCACTCAAGGCAGTTTATGACTAAGTCTGTATCCAACTCCATGCTTGCATCTATTTTAAAACAACTTGGGGGCCCTTGAGCATTCCAGGCAAACATTGAAACCACTTAGGAAATTTGAACATTTGAAAGAACACTCTAAGGAGCCTGATTTCCCCGCTATCACCACCCCAACCCACCCAGTCACTAAGAAAGAAAGCTTACCTTGAGAGCCAAGGATAGCAGGCAACTGCATTTCTCCCGCTTCCCCTAGACATCTTTCTAAACTGAAGAAGATGCAGCTAACATTGCTACACTGGCTGTAATCTTTTTCTGCCTTTGATTGTGTAGGTTGAACTACAACAGGGGTGGGAAGAAAGTGGATTGGGGTCCACAGTAGGCAGAGATCTACTGGTAGATCTCTGGGTGAGTTGCAGTAGATTGGCAAGAGTTTGAGGCAACAGCAAAATGACTTCATCCACCTAAATTAGGCTACTGAAATGCTTGGGGTAACCTTTTGTGTGAAAGGCCTGTGCGCGCCATCAGTTTTGATACTGAAAATAAATTGCTAGGCTCAGAATGTGCCCAAAGGCAACCTGTCCTTTCCTTCTAAGTGCATGCCTTTTACAACTGGCTTTGGTTGGTGGATCTTGGGTTTCTAGTAAACAATGAAAGTAGATCCAACAAGCCTAAAGCCTGTCCACCCCTGAGCTGCATCACCCATGATGCCAATCAGAAAATGCCAGTGTCTTCTTCAGTTTAGAAATAAGCCCAGCTCCCACCTTCTGAGGAACCACCCGGAGGCTGTAGCTGCCCCATCTTGCCCCCCCCACCCCCAAGGTAAGCTTTTCCCCCTTGGAGACCAAGCCAGGTTGGTGGGTGTTTGTATGTGCGCCCATGGAAGCAGAATCCAAGCTGGGTGATGCTGCCTCTGCCCTGATTCTACTTGCAGAAATCGAGCAGGAGCATTTGCCTATGCAAGCACCCCTACTCAATTTTCTCCTGACACCCCTTACTTTAAGACTTTTCAGCCACTGCAGTCGCTGTAAATGCCATATAAATATGTACCTATAGTTGTGATGACAGTTCCAGCGAAGAAAAAGGCACTTCCAAGATCCCAGTGGCTGCTGTTGTTAGAAGAGTCTCCTACAGGATTGACACCTGCATTGGTGGCATTAATGACCCGCTGAAAAGAAATTGATAATCAAATTAGCCAGCAAAATAACTTGTCCCCAAATACTGCACAGCTGGTGACAGGCCTCAATTGAAAGCTGCCTTATATTAGGTCAGACTAATTGTTGGTTTAGCCTGCTCTTGTCTCCTCTCCAGGGTCTCAGGCAGAGGTCTTTCCCATCACCGGCTTCCTGGTCTGTTTAACAGGAGATGCAGGGAACTGAACCTTAAATTGCTACATGCAAATCATGTGTCCTTCTACCGCTGAGCTGCAGCCCCTTCCTTAACTTGCTATCCAAGCAGCAAGCGGGAACTGCGCACAGCATATGGATTGTGACAGACCCATCTCGGAAAGCGCACATACGATACAAGTGCACGTTGTTTGTATCTAATCATCACCAATGTCACAAAATGTTTATATAGTACCTCTCAAGTATTCCAAGCACTTCATGTGTATTTATTTTATTCTTGATTTAGGGCACAATCCAGTGGCGATGCCTGCAAGCCTCTGGAATCCAGAGGACTGTGGGCATCCTGTGCCTCCCCTCTCCCTCCTGCCCCGCCATTCAGCTAGATGGCCAATTTCGGCCATCTAGCTGAGGGGCTTCGGACGGGGAAAGAAGAAGGCTGGAATGCCATCAGGATACATTGTATCCTTTTTAAAAACCCCATTTATTTGGATACATTGTATCCTGATGACCCCAGTCTCCTCCCGTCCCCACCCCCTGGAATGCCCCTTTTACCCCTTCTCTTAGGTTGGTCTTACGACCTCGGAGAAGCAGCCGGTGCAGTTCTTTCCACACCGGCTGCAAGTGGAGGGGTCGGGGGATCCGAGCTCAGATCCCCAGCTCCGAGTTCAGGAGCTCTGTTTCCGTCCTCAGATCTGGGAATGCAAAGAATCCTACGTCTGTCTAGGGGGCCAGACCAGAGGATCGCTCTGTTGGGTGTACTCAAATGCCGCTTTCCTATACTAAACTGTACCCAAGATGGCTCACAATAAACACTGACATCAAACGACAACAAGTGAAAGAAAGAAAAAATCAGCTTGTTACAAAGTCTATCAATTAAAAAAATCAAATATAAAAATAATTCAATAAATGTAAAAGAAATTTCAGTATTACAATTAAAGAAGTGCTGAGCCAAAACAAAATTAACAGGCAAAAAAATAGTAATAATGATTATCCACACTACAAATGCTGGCCTGATTGCACCAAGAGTCCACAGCAGCCTGGCTAAATACTGTTGGGGGGGAGTTCTCACCAGGCTAGATGTTTCACAGCTGGCTCCCTCATCTCTCCTCTAGAGGAGGCTGGCAGCAGTAAAAGGGAAAAGCTGGGAGCAGCAATGAGGGCAAGATTCTTCCCCAGATACTCTACTTACTAGTTATGTTCTTATTGTCTCAGCCTGTGGCATGAGTCTTATCATGTTGAATTGCACTTTTCATGTGGATCTGCCCATTCACTTATCCTTATCATCATCATCATCATCATCATCATCATCATCATCATCTCTATGCGGCCCATTGGCCATAGCTGTCTGGGTGGTTCACAACCATTCATAAAATTGCAAAGCACAAATACAGATAACAAAATACCACATAACATTTAAAACAATTTAAACAGCTAAGAACCATTTCAATTGGCTTACGCTGGCTCAGCTTGTCTGAGCATGGAAAGCTAAGCAGGGTCAAGCCTGGTTATTACTTGGATGGGAGACCCCCTCCTCTAGTTTCCTGCATTGAGCACGGAGTCGGACTCGATAGTCTTGTAGGCTCCTTCCAACTCTATGATCTATGAAATCTCTAAAAATACTGGCCGTGTTAAAAAGGCAGCTGACATAAATGCCCCATCATATGGCATTAAATACCATTAAATGCCTGGGAGTAGAGGGCGGTGTTAACCTGGCACCCCGAAGATGATAGTGCTGGCACCAGGTGGGCCTCAGTTATAGCATGAGCATGCTGGGAATCTGTGGCCTGACTGAGTGCACTGCTGGCTCACAAGCACTGTTTGAAAGAGGGCTGACCCACATGGCGAGTGCACAGAAATGTGAGAGGTGAGGAGTGGATGCTTACTTGGGAAAACACTTTACCTGTGACCCATACCATGGCAGTTTAGGTCCCGAGGCTGCGAGAAGGATGGCTTCTCGATGGCCACCTACTGACATCACGAGTGTGGTGGGATTTGAACGAGGGACACAAATCCTAGCCATTAGCCTATTATTTATTATTAATTAAAAGTACAATCAAAGAAATGCTGACGGTGGCTTACAATCTAATTAACATGGTAAAACCAACGACAAAGTACAAAATAAATCAACAATAAAGGAAAGAAGAGGCAGCAGATAGTTCAGCCAACACATCAGGAAGATTAAAATTAACAGCTTGACTTTTAATTAATATGCATAGTTTTCAACAGTCAGTGTTTTAATGTTCTAGTATTTTAGCATGGACTATATTATAACAAATTTTATTGTATTATTTATGCTTTAGTATGATATGAGTCCCTGAAAGTTGGCATAGAAAAGTTGAAATAAATAAGCAGAAGGCCATCAGGAGGGGGCAAGATACCCCACCCCCCGGACTTCAAAGTCTAGGCACACCATGAAGAAGGCCCTCCCCTACATTCCAATGAAGTTCAACTCGGGTGTTGACAGGATGACTTGGAGAGCCGCCACAGAAGATCTCAATAGAAGGGGTGGTTCATATGAAAGGGGTGTGGCCATGTGTCCTTTATTTGAAGGTATCCTCTATTTGAAGAGCTGTCTAGTCCAAGTCCCATTTAAAAACCCTAAGAAAGGAGAGCAGGGACCATGAAGTTGCCCATCCACAAATAACCTGGATTCCTGCATTGAGGATGCTTTGACCTGGATTCCTGCATTGAGCAGGGGGTTGGACTCGATGGCCTTGTAGGCCCCTTCCAACTCTACTTTTTCTATGATTCTATGATTCTAACACCTGGACAGCAGACTGAATAAACACACAAATCACCTGGTCACAGATTTCCCCATTATAGTATGCATTCTGTTTCCACTTAAGTTATCATCATCATTTCTTAATTTGCATATATACCTACAGACTAGCATATTCAAATTTTATGCAAATTTGTGTCCTCTTTTGGTGATGCATTTCTTCTTTTTTGGCAATGCATGAGTGACCACCCTAGGGAGAAGATGGTCCTTTAAGTATCCTGGTCCCAAATAATAATTTGCACTCACAGTAATGTTCAAATCTTTAAAGGCACAATTGTATGCAAGTTTAGACAGAAAAAAAGGCCTACAACTCCCAGCATGCCCCAGCCAGCTATGCTGGCTGGGGCATGCTGGGAGTTGTAGGCTTTCTTTTCTGTCTAAACTTGTATACAATTGCACCCTTAATGTTCCTAAATCTCAATCATTAAAATAAACAGGAGAAAGGAGAAGATGGGAGGGAAAGACATCCAACAATGTGTCTGATTTGTAGGGAAAAGGGGTGAGATGTATCACTCCTGTGTTCCCATCTTTCTGAATCTAGGAGTGCAGAGAGCATTTGTTTATTTACTCAATGAAGTGTAAATCAGTTTAACTGACAGCTAGATGTGCCAGACAGGCCATGGCATGCTGCCAGCTCAACTGGTGTTACTTATGCTGGGGGGGCCACTGTCTTCTCTCTCTTCCAGAAGCATCACAGTGTGGGTTGACCCATAATGTTAGAACCACAACCAGGGTCATGCAGCCTAACAAGTTTGCTTGGCCAAAGGTGCACAATGCGCCTTCAGGAACGTGTTGCTTGCTGTATGGAACTGTGCCACAGAGACAGTTTGCTTTGGGCATTTCTCTCATGACATGACCACAGCAGCTCAGTCTTTGACAGCAGTTTTTTTTCCCCTTATGAATTTAGAGCAGCTTCATTTCTGTCTCTAAGGAACAACCCTGCTTTAGCTTCTTCTTCTTCTTTTTTGCTGCTCAAAAAAAAAAAAATGCAGAGGAGAAAAAGTTACCTCAGAATCAGAAATCTACATATGGTCTTCGGGGGGGGGGGAGACAGTGAAAAGTAGTAAGCAAGAATCTAGCATCTTATAGACAAATAGTAAGGTGCTTAGTAAGCCATTTTCATCCCCAGCCCAGATTACTCCTAAGTAAGTGTCTTTAGGATTGCCTCCTCAGGATATGTCTTTCTGAACTTGCTCTTATTCTGTGTAAGAAAATTGTTAGGTCTGGATCAGGCCCACAAAGGTGTCTGACTGGCTATATAGGCAGTGCATCATTTTTAAACCTAAAGAAGACTCAAATGTTGACATTTTCATTGCTAATAGGCTCCTGGCTAATTGATCAAGATTATGTCATCATAGCCCCAAGAACACAGAGATGGTCATCAACTGGAAGGTTTGGAAGATGTTGGTAGGTTCTGAAGAATCCCGATAACAAGAGCTTTTTACAAACAAAAAAACAAAACAGATCCGTATACTTCTAGACATCGAAACGGGAACACCGAAAAATGTATGATGTTCTCTTTGGCTAACAGATTAGAAACAACTGAGTTGTAGTCAGTAACACAGGAGCGGGTGACAACACAGGGAGAACCTTTTCCAGCCTGAGAGTTGGATTCCAATCTGGCTGCATTCCATCTGTGGGAAGGGCCAAAGGCAAAGTGGCTGCAGCCAAAGACAGAGTGGGTGCAACTAAAAAGTGAGTATCACTTATTTTAAGCCTACTTAGAAGTAATCAAGACAAGGTTTCTGCATGTCTACTCAGAAATAAGGAGGGACGAATCACTCGGCAGCACTTCCAAATAGCATCCCAAAAAAACAGGTAAATAAAAATGTAATAAATAAAAAATCCAAGCCTCTGCATGTCTGCTCAGAGGTAAGCATGAGCAGCATGTCTACTCACAAGAAAGCAGGACAAGCCTCAGAAGGAAGCAAGACAGGCCTCAGAAAGAAGCAGGACTGAATCACTGCAGCTTCTTCCCCAGGCGCCGCCCACTCACCTGCATGGAAAAGTTATCTCTGATTAGCTCCTGATCAGAGATTAGAGTTTTTCCATGCTGGGAGAGAGAGCAGGGCCTGGGGAAGAAGCTGCTGGGCTGGATGGGGAACCCCTGTGGGCTGTATCCAGCCCATGGCACAGAGGTTACCCATCCCTGGTCTACATGACTTCCAGTGGCTCTCTAGGGTTTCAGACAGGAGTCTTTCCCAGCCTGCCCTGGAGATGCCGATGACTGAACCTGAGACCTTCTGCATGTAAATCACATGTTCTACCATTGAGCTATGGTCAGTGGAGGCTGGTGGCTCTAATGTGTCAATGGGGCAGTGCATCCACTCCAGGTCATAGTCTGAACTTTTAAGGAGCTATCCGTGGTGCTATTTTTGATAGGGTTCAGCACCCTGGATAGCTCCTCTAAAGTTCAGACAGAGCGGATACACGGCCCCACTGACATTGGAGCCACCAGCCTCCACTGGCTATGGCTCTCCCAAAGTTAGACTTCTCCATTCAACACAGGTTTCATTCCTCTGCATTCACCCCAGTTCTTCTCTGCCAGCGCAAACTTCCTTCCACTCAATAATCAAAGTCCCAATCTTCCTCTGCATAGGCCTAAAAAAACTATAGAAAACCCGAAATCATTTTCTTTAAGCCAAAAAATAATAATAATTAAGCAACCAATACAAAGCATGAAAGGTACGTATCTTTGAAATGTGCATGAATTTGGTCACTTTTCATGGATTTGTTTCGGTGCAGAATTCTAGAACCTTCCAGAATGTATCCGGAAGAAAAAGATGAAGATCTGCCTTCATGCGATGACTCCTGCCAAAGACAGATAATGGACCAAGATTCCAAACACTGAAGGATTCTATATTCATTCTACACTTTTTAAATTAAAAAGTGAATGAAGGGTAAATAGGAGCATAGGCCTGCAGAAATCTTGGACAACGGTTGTCAGGTGACATATTCAACACAGAAAGCGATATTCCCTCGTGGCCAATTAATTTCCCACATTACTGCCGTCGGTGTGAAAAAAGAGGACAGGTGGTAATGTTACATTCCTGCACAATTTTACCAGCGTATTCCATTTGGTTATCATTATGTAACATTTACAAGAGCATTGGACTGCCTATAGAACTTAGAATCATAGAAAAGTAGAGTTGGAAGGGGCCTACAAGGCCATCGAGTCCAACCCCCTGCTCAATGCAGGAATCCAGGTCAAAGCATCATCTCCGACAATAACTTAATAACTTAACTTGTTATTAAGATGCTGTTCGCAAAGCATAATAAAGATGCTGTTCATAAATAAATAATAAATAAAGATTGTCTTGGAGTGACACACAATGGAGTTGAATAGCAGCACCAACCTGTCGGTAACTAAGATCCCCTTCAGAAGCTCTTCTCTGGATGCCCCTCACTTCTGAAGTGAGATGAGTGCAGTCACTCACCTCAAGTCAAGGGTAGGCTTGGTTGGGCACCTGCCAAGGGCCCAGACCCCAGCAGGGGCCTGTTTGCAAGAGCCCCCTGGACTTGCTCCTCCTCTTTGCCATTGCAGCCTACTTGTTCGTCTGCCTTTTGCTGTGGCTCAGACAACGATGGTAGTGAGAAGAAGGCGCAGTAGATGCCACTGCCTGCTTGCTCACTGGCTCTCTGCCTGTCAAGCAAGCAAGTGTAGCATTGATGAGAAAGACAATGAGGAGCAATAGCAGCTGGTGACAATGGCAGCAAGAAGGGAGACTCACTGAGGGAAGGGGGCCATTAAGATGCCTTGCCCAAGGGCCCTCAAAAACCTAGAGTTGGCACTGGGGGAGTGGCAAGTCAGGGAGAGGGCCTTTTTGGTTGTAGCACCTTGCATGTGTAGCTCTCTCCCCAATGAGACTCACTTGATGCCTACGCTAATGTTTTTCAGGTGCCAGGCAAAGACAGTTTTATTTTCCTAGGCTTTTGGTATGTTTTATTTCTGTTCTGATTGTTTATAGTTATGCCATCTATTTATTTATTACTTTATTTTATTGTAAATATTTTTAGCTGCCCTTCAGGACCAAGTCTGCCCAAGGTGTCTTGCAAATAATATGAGCCACAAAATCACAATTTCAATAATACAGAACAATTTAAAACCACAAATATCAAAAAGGTCAAAAACAAGCAAAAACAGTACCTATAGTAAATAAATCTTTTAAAAAGAGTTGAAGGCAGCACAAAGGCAGTTTCAAAGATAATAAGCCAGCAGCATAATTAGCAAAATAATCGCAATTAAAAGCCATTCGAAACTGATATGTCTTCAAAGCTATTTTGAAGACCAAAACTGACAGAGCCAGTTCAATTCCCTGCTAAAGGAGTATGTCCTTTGGAAAGTAATTCCACAGAGTAGGGGCTGTCACTAAGAAGGCCCTGTCCCTAGCATGAACCAATCTCACTGATTTGAATGGTGAGCCAGCAAACAGAGCCTCGGATGCCGATCTTAGGTTTCAGGCAGGTTCACACAGGAGTAGACCAGCCTTCAAATAACCTTGTCCCAACTATTTAGGGCTTTAAAAGTCAAATCCAGCACTTTGAATTTTACTGTTGTCAACTATTATTTTATTGATTACTGTTGCTCAATGTGTTTTATGACCTAGTGTAAACCTCCCCAGAAATTTTTAATTGAAGGGCAGTATAAAAATGTTTTCAATAAAATAATAAGAACACAAGTCTCCATGATGTGAAGTGAACAACAAAGTAGGGTGTAAACTGCCCTTAACGGTTAACCCAAAAGGCTCCGTCCAAATAGTTAACAATGGGTTATATCCAATGTTAGTCCTGTTTAAGAGTTGACCTACTGAAATAAATGGGACTTAAGCTCAACTAACACTGGATACAACTAGTAATGTTGTGCTTTGGGCGGGAGGGGGGGAGGCTGGAGCACTGCCAGGATACACTCTTACGACCGCGGAGAAGCAGCCAGAGCGGTTCTTTCTGCGCCGCCTGCAGTAGGGGGGAGAGGGATCCGAGTGCAGGTCCCCAGCTCTGAGGTCAGAGCTCTTTTCCGACCTCGGATCTGGGGGGTCCATAGGAAAACTCTGTTAATGTGATTTAAATGTTATATATGTCATGTAGACATTTTTACTGGAATACTTGCACAACTTTAAAGACAATAGCATGTATTTCCTTTACATTAAATTTAAGGGAAAAAACAAAGGTACTTAAAACAGTTGACACACTAATTAATTTTGGCAACCCAAAGAACTATGCATGATATGCTGACAACCACTCATCTGTTTCAACGGGAACTCTTTTCCACTAAAGTTGTTGGGACACCTGCAGTTTTGCTGTCGCTATTTATTTAGTTCCATTTCACTCTGTGACATATACAGTATTTTTCCATGTATAAGACTATACTTTTTCCTAAAATCATTAGACTAAAAATTGAGGGTCGTCTTATATACGGAAGGATGCCGAGGAGAGAACCGCGCGGTTGTGAAATTGCCCAGTGGAGGGGCGTCTTATACATGGGGGCGTCTTATACACGGAAAAATACGGGTATATATTCTCTCACATACTTGCTAAGGACAATCATGAAAAACATTAATTCGAACTCTGAAGCTGCCAAGCTTGCCTAATATTGTATTTACAATTGGCATACATTCATTTTTACTAATGGACATGTAACGGAAAATTTTCTACCCCACATCATTGGATATGACCCCATAACTTGTGGGGGGGGGGCACACACAGAACAACACATAGGTTAGATACAAAATTGAGTGAATATCCAAAATCTTACAGGAACCAGCTGCCCAAACTGACCCTGAAAAAGTTTGGGCTTTTAGAGATTCCATGAGAGGGAACGTCCACAGTTGGAGGACAGAATCTAGAGCACCCTTTCCCAACTTAAGATCCCCAGATGTTTTTGACCTACACCTCCCATCACCCCTGACCACTGGCCATACTGGCCAGGGATGATGGGAGTTGTAGTCCAACAAGCTCTGGGAAGCCACCAGTGGGAAAGGTTGCCCTAGGGAAAGCTATCCTGCCTGTGTGCAGAGATGCAATCCTCTTGGTAATCTTAAGCAGCAGAGGCAAATATACAAAACGTGCACCTTCCATTGTTATCAAAAGGTAACAGGAAGCCTGTGTTGATTCTGGTGTAATATGGGATCCACATCTGTCAGGTGGTGAATGCTGCCCACTATACTTGTTCAAATTTCCAAAGAGTCCACAAAAGCAGGTTCACAAAGAACATAATACCACAGTCAACCTCCAAGTGACAAAAGGCACAGATTACTAACGGTGCACAATCAGTCAGTCAGTCAGTCAGGCGATCACTCGTGACCGAGTAAGATTGTCTTCCAGGATTAAAAAAAAAAGAAAATTTACAAAAAGGAGATTTTAAAAGGAGGAAAATTCTAAAGAAAATTGTGTAGACTCTAGCGATGGGTCCGTAAGTGACTGTGGAGGCCAATTCTTCCCACAGCTTCCCACAGTGAGGACACAGGTTACCAGATGGAAGATGGTCCTGTAAAGGATTCATTTGACGTGCTTTTCGCTTAGCACGTTTCTCCCTTTCACCTTGCACTCGGGCGTCTTCAAAGTCCATAGAACCTTTGTGAAAGGCCAACCTCCAGTTAGATTGTTCATGGGCCAGAGCTTCCCAGTTTTTGATGTTTATATTGCATTTTTTTAAATTAGCCTTAATGAACATCTTTAAACCTCTTATATTGACCACCGATATTCCGCTTTCCATCCTTGAGTTGGGAATAAAGTAACTGCTTTGGGAGACGGCAGTCAGGCATTCGAACAACATGACCGGTCCACTGAAGTTGGCGTTGAAGGATCATTTTTTCAATGCTAGTAGTCTTTGCTTCTTCCAGTACACTGACATTTGTTCGCCTATCTTCCCAAGTAATTCGCAGGATTTTCCGGAGGCAACGTTGATGAAATCTTTCAAGGAGTTGGAGGTGACGTTTATAGATAGTCCATGTTTCAGCAGGCATACAATAAAGTTGGTAATACAATGGCTTCATAAACCAGTGTTTTGGTCTTCTTACAAATATCCCGATCCTCGAACACTCTATCTTTCATTCGAGAAAATGCAGCACTTGCGGAGCTCAAACGATGCTGGATTTCACTGTCGATGTTAGCTGTAACAGAAAGATAGCTACCAAGATACAGAAAATGATCGACATTTTCCAGTATTGTCCTGCCAAGCTGGATAGATGGCATCACCAAAGGGTTAGCTTGCACTTGCTGATGAAGCACTTCGGGTTTTTTGATGTTAAGTGAGAGACCAAGTTTTCCGTATGCTTCTGCAAAAGCATTTAGGATAGTTTGGAGATCATCCTCTGAATGTGCGGAGACCACATTATCATCAGCATACTGAAGTTCCACAATGGAGGTTGTAATTACCTTACTTTTTGCTTTCAGCCTGCTGAGATTAAAAAGCTTTCCATCTGTTCGATATATAATTCCCACACCAGCGGGAAGTTTCCCCTCGACAAGATGTAAAATCATGGCAATGAAAATAGCAAATAATGTTGGGGCAATAACACATCCCTGTTTAACACCTGATCCCACTTTAAATGGAGCACCATGAGAGCCGTTGTTGTCCAAGACCGTAGCCGTCATGTTGTCATGGAGAAGTCGCAAGATATTCACAAATTTATTGGGGCATCCAATTTTCATAAGGATAGTCCAGAGAGCTGTTCGGTCTACAGTATCAAAGGCCTTAGCAAGATCAATAAATGCCATATAAAGGGGTTGATTTTGCTCCCGGCATTTTTCTTGGAGCTGACGTGCAGTAAAAATCATGTCTACTGTCCCTCTAGGGGGGCGGAAATCATGTTGAGTTTCAGGGAGGATCTCTTCTGAAATAGATAGAAGACGGTTTGCGAGAATCCTGGCAAATATTTTACCTGCGGTAGCTAAGAGAGAAATGCCCCGATAATTTCCACAGTCTGTTCTATCACCTTTCTTAAAGAGGGTGATAATTATGGCATCCCTGAAGTCTTCTGGGTGCACAATACTGTACGGTGCACAATACTGTGATATTCAGTCAGTTTCACAGAATGGGGAAGGATGCACAATCACCCAGGGAACTGTACAGAGTAAACCACAGCACTATGCAAAATAGCAAGCCAGTCAACCTACTGCATCATATTTCTAGGATCCAAAATAACATGTGAAACAGGAAAATTCTATCCCTGATTAAATTATATATCAACTTTTGTGGGCAAGCATCTTCCCAAAGATAAGATGTTACTTTTCAAAAGTATTTGTGGGAATAATTTGGGCAGTTTCACACTTTTCATGAAGGAAATGCATAATGTGTGATGTAGCTGTAGGACAGCTATTTGTTTCTTGGCCTACAGAAATGCTAACAAAACAAATCAACAACAGATCTGAAGTGCGAGTCAATGTGCCATTGGTTATTATTTCCAAATTATAGCACCATCCAATGGAATGGCTCTTCTTTATTTATTCGAAGTATTTATAAGGTCATGTCCTCACGAAGTGATGTACAAAAAGGAATGGTGCAAGATACAATTAGCCACATCAGGAGATATTTATTTATTTATTTATTTATTTATTAATTACATTTGTGAATCGCCCATCTGGCCGGTCACCCGGCCACCCTGGGCGATGTACAATTCAAACAAACATGCACAATTAAAACAGTCTAGAAAAAATTTTTTTTAAAAAAAATCCTAACCCACCCCATATTCCCGCCTGAAATACCACGTTTTTAATGTGCGGCGGAAGCTCATCACGGAGGGGGCATGGTGAAGGTCACTAGGGAAGGAGTTCCATAACTTGGGGGTTGCCACAGAGAAGGCCATCTTCCTAGTTCTCACCAGCCTGGCTGCTCTGGCTGATGGGACAAGGAGAAGGTCGTCCGTGGCAGATCTTGTTGAGCAGCCTACTTGATGTTGCTGGAGGCGCTCCTTGAGATAAACATTTCAGGTTAATCATGCCCCTAAATTTTACTTCCCTTCTATATTCCCAGGTTTGCAAAATATCATGTTTTGTGTGTGTTTCTGTTTTGTCCAAGTGCTTACATACAAATCATCTTGGGTTCTTGGACTTGTCACTCTACACCAGCCTTCCCCAACCTGGTGATCTCCAGGTGTTTTAGACTACATCTCCCAACACCCCTAACCACTGGCCACCATGGCTGGGGCTGATGGGAGCTGTAGTTCAAAACATCTGGAGGAAACCAGGTTGGGGGAGGCTGCTCTACACTCTCCTTTTTTTCTGTTAGAGGTTTTTTGTATTGCCTTCATGACACAAATGTATTTTCATGGATGAATTCAACAATGCGCGCATGCGGCAGCTACAGTGCGATGTTAGGGCCAAACAACAGTGGCATGCTCCATGCCTGGCACAGCATAGATAACCTCAGGTCTGATAACTTCAGAAAAGATATGACACTGAAAGTTGTATTGGGGCGCAAGGAACAAATGGGTTTCCACCAATGCACAAACACTCCTGGCAGAACACATCAGCATCAGGCAGTTTATTTATTTATTTATTGCATTTATACCCCGCTCTTCAGCCAGAAAAGGCTCCCAGAGTAGCTTACAAAGATTAATAATAAGACAGTCCCTGCCCTCAGACTTACAATCTAAAAGACATGACACAAAAGGAAAAGGGATTGGGAGGGAGGAGGAAGAATGCAAAACTCAGGCACCAGTTGTTAGTTCAAAAGGTTCTCATAGGTTTTTTTCTTTCTTTTTTCTGGCAGGGAAGGGCAAAACAAGCTCCCTGCAGCTGTTCCTTCCTTGGCTGATGTATGGGGCCAGGTTGGTCTCCCCCTTGCCATGATGTTAATCCTGGGAGACACGGGGTGCAGCTTCCCAGTGGCCCTTGGTTCTCTGGCCAATGGACGAGGCCAGAGTCTGCCGCCCCAGGGAACTGTCATTTGGAGCTGTATGTTCCTTCTGGCAGGGAGGGGTGATGCAAGCTCCCTGCAGCTGCTCCCTCTCCCGCTGATGTGTGGGGTCAGGTTGGTCTCCCCCTTGCTGTGATGTTACTCCTGGGAGGCATGGGGTGCAGCCTCCCAGCGGCCCTTGGTTCAATCTAAACATCAGGTTTTACTGTGAGAAGTAGATACAGCCAAGGGATTTGTAAGAAGCTTTGCCCAGAACAAAGCAGTACCCCTAGCCCACCTGACAAAAAGACCACATTTCCCAATTGGCTTATACTAGAGATCCATATCCAAAGATCTGGCTGATACATTAAAATGTATATGCGAAAGCCAGCACCTCTCCTGCCACATATTTGGCCTTCCTGAGCCACAGTCCCTCCAGCTTCCAGAGCTGATACAATTTACCATGTGTTGATTTTAATGGCAGGCTGAGTTATCTCCCATCTCCTCCTGAGTGTGAAATTCTATACAAGTACAGGGGATTCCCCTATAAATAATCAGGTTGAATCCTTCTTTTCTCCATCCCCTCCCCACTAAGGTCAGGATGCTTTCCATCTTAACTCAGTGCCCTCCTTCTGGCAGTGGCCAGTTCCAAAAAGGCGAGTGAAGCAACGAGGGGGGGAAGGCACTTGTGGTTGACAGAAAAGAGAGAGAAAGGAGAATCTCAAGTGTCTGTTAGAGACATTCATTACGCCCGACGCGTTTCGGAAGATCACTGTTCCTTCGTCAGGGGCAGCTTATCTTCTTTTAGGTGTTATGAGAAACAAGTCCTTCGAATGTCTCTTCTACAAAGATATGTTCAGAAGAGACACTCGAAGGACTTTTTCCTCAAAACATCTAAAAGATAAGTGGTCCCTGATGAAGGAATAGTGATTTTCTGAAACATGTTGGGCATGATAAACGTCCCCAACAGGCACTTGAGATTCTCCTTTCTCTCTTTTCTTGTTTCTGCCAGTTCCAACAGGCAACAATGGGGGGATTCCATTCACTGCCAGTCACTCTTGACATTTCCTTTTCAATCCACTCTTGAGCCCTCTTCAGGCATTCTGATAAACTGGGTTTGGACAACATGCCATGGCTCATCGAGAGGTAATTTAACCCACGAGGAGCCATGGCGCCCACAGGCACCAGGTTGCATATCCAGCCCCCACATGAGGGTTGTCGTGTCGTGCAAACCTGGTGACCATGAGTTATGTGAGGGTTAAACAACCATGGTCTGTTTTAGGATTATACAAGGGTTATTTAACCCTCACACTTGCCGGGTTCTCACAACACAACCATCTTCAAGCAGTGGTTGGATATACAACCTGGCACCTGTGGGCGCCATGGCTCATCATGGGTTAAATAACCTCTCAATGAGTCATGGTGTGTTGTCCAAACCCACTCACTGTCGCCTGCAATGGATTGCTAATGTAGATGACTGATTCACCAAGTGGTTAATGTGGGGAAGCCTTACCCCTTGATAAGGCCTCAGCCTTTAACACGCACTAGAATAGGGGTGGGCAACTTGTAGGCTAAAACATCTGGAGGACCACAACTCCCATCATCCCTCACCATTGGCTATGCTGGCTAGGGATGATGGGAGCTGTAGGCCAATTCCTCAGGAGGGCTACCTCTGCACTAGCCTCTGTGGCAGGAAAAGGATGCAGCCGCCATTTGTCAATACAGATGACCGAGCAAATCCACGGTGGAAAAATCTTACTACCTGGTGAGTTGATTGCATCAGGCTAAATTCTCCTGTATTAAAATCCTTCCTGCCACACACTGGATCTGTTCCATGGGAGTTTGTTTGGAGATTAAAAGGAATCTTATATTGCCATTCTGTGGCTCCTGAGCCAAGTAATAAGAAAAAACACTGCAAGTAAGTTTCACACTGATAAGAAATGCTCCTGTCTAGGTGCAGGTTTGAATACATCTCTGACAGCTCTACACACACACACACACACACACACACACACACATACGGACGCAGCCAGGTCAGCAGATGGTGCAATGCAGTAAGTTGCTTTGCCAACTGTAAGGAGGCATCACTATTTAAATATATATATATATATATATATATATGCACATGGAAGTACGATAGCAAAGTGATTAACTCTTTCTCAATGGTACTCCATTCTGTATCCTCTGCCTTTGCTTGATTTCCTTAGAACCACAGCTTTGGGGGGCAGTTTATGTTTAAAACACATGTAACTGTGAGACATGCTTACCAATTTTCAAGCATCTAAGCAAATATCAAACAGAAATTTTCCTTTGCTGACAAAAATCCATTGCAATACTGTGTGCTTTCTGGCCGTAAGCCATTTCGCTATGATAAGCGACTAAACCTATTTAATTTACTTTTCAGAAACGATTCCCATTATAGTCAAAAGAACGCCTGAGGACAAAAGTGAATCCCCCTGAGCTGATGCTTGTTCGGAATACCTGGCTTGTACAATGACCCTGCCTGTCTGTTCATTAGGTCAGTAATCATTCATTAGCTCACTGAGGTTATAGGACAAAATGCTCTATGCCTGGCAAAAAAAAAAAAAGCAGAATCACAGTTTACGGCTCAGGCTGAAGCAATGCATGGCAAAACACACAGTTTTGCTCAGGAGAAATGAGCCTTTGACATTCATATGGAGGATGAAGCCTTCCTCAACCAGAAGCTTTGGACTACAGCTCCCATCCACCTCAGCCAGCATGGCTACAGTCAGGGATTATGGGAGTTGTATTCCAAAACATCTGGAGTTAGGGATGGACAACTGTTTCTCTGTTTCACTTTCTCTAATATTTACTTTTTTCAAGCAAAAGTTTGTTCTGCCTTGTTTCCGCATCAGTTTGCAATTTCTTAAAAAGTCTGCACAAAAATCTGAATGCAAAAAAACCCATACGCATTTTTGTACACACTTTCCCCTAATATATGCATTTTTTGCAAGCATTATTCCTTAATATATGCCTTTTACTGTGCCATTTTCCCTAATGTACAAACTTTTTTACACAATTTTTGATCAAGGAACTGCATCTCAAAATTCAGGAAAGTGTGCTAACCAAAGGATAATTGTGTTCCACTTTGCATATTAGTTCAGGAAGTGTGAATTAAGTCAGTTTGTATTAAAATCTGAACCAAACAAATTTTGCCCCATCCTTATCTGGAGGGCATAAGGACAGTGAAGGTAGAACTTCAGTCTTTTCAAGCCCAGAACTTGGTTTTAACCCCAACTTGCAAAATGGAACACACTTTTAAGTTTTTATTGTATATATTCATTTTTCTCCACTTCCTTGCTATTGCTGGTTTTACTTCTGAGTTCTATACATATTACCACAATGCCTTTTTAATTATTGTAACTTGTGGGCCACTTTGGATTTGTCTTTGGATAAGGAAAGGCAGGATATAAACTATTATATGGGATAATTATACAGGACATGAAATTATATGGGATAATTTTATGGAACATGAAATTTGGTTTCTCCTGCCTACCAAAAAGATTTAAATTTCTGTCCAGCAAAAGCAGCTGGGAGAAAAAAACCCAAAAGAGAGATGTAAAGAGGTTTGAATTTCTCAGTGTAGAAATGAAATGTGTAGCATACAGCCCTAAGGCAAAATTCTGTTGGTTGGAAAAAATAAGGATCTGGCATATCTTTCATTGGTGAAATTAATGCCTATGTTGTGCACACGTCTTGACTTGTAACACTCAAAGATCACAAAACAACCTATAACTTTCATTATGCACAGCACCTCACTAAAGAACCTTCACTAATGGTATTGAGTTAGAAATGGATGTACTCCGAATGCAAATATTTCTTAGAAAATACTAAAAAACAAACACCCACCTATTGTGGCATGAGCTGTGATAGAAAAGAGCCATCAGCTGCATAATAACAAATAAATATGTTAGTCTTAAGACATCACAACAGGCTAATGCACGTTCTCTTCTAGAATTTACCCCTCAGTAATGTCTATCTAATCTAGATTATATATAAGTGTGATGGAGTCAACAGAGTATCACATTTGGATGAGAGAGTCCTGGGTTTATATCCCTGTTCAACCATGGAGCTCACCTTGCACCAATTACAATCTCTCATCCTAACCAGATTCCAGTGAAAGGGGGTATTTTTACTTTGAAGTGCTACGGCAAAATCTAGGGGCGGGGTGGGCAAAGTGTGGCCCTCCAAATATTTTTTTTCCTTCACCTCCCATGATCCCTCACCATTGGCTAGGCTGGTTAGGGCTGATGGAAGTTGTAGGCCAAATCATCTAGACAGCCACAAGTTGCCCACCCCTGGACTAGTGCAACCCAGAGGCTGTGCTACACACACACACACACACACACACAGGTTTCCAATCCAGTGAGGTGTTTTTATTATCTTCCCCTCACTGGATTGGAGGCCATTCCAAATTCACTGTGCAGTTTTGGTAGAGTGGGATGAAGTCAGTGTGCACTACAAAGCCCAGCAGTTCCGTCCATCCTTCCTGAAGAGATTTATCCCCTGAAAGTTCCATTGGCGTTTTACATTTGCAAAGAAGGCAACTCATATTGCTAATGTAAGATTGGCAACTTGCGGGGGGGGGGGGTGATAGCAGTGCAGCCTGTTTTGGAGTATCTGGGCCAGCTGCCAGCTGCTGCTGTGCTTATCCAAGTTTAGCACTACAATGAATATTGGCAAATATTCAAAATGTCCTGTTTCACTATTGAAAGTTTGAATGTAAAATTTTACCTCACTCTTTGAAGTGCAAGCACTTTAGACACTGGAATGTCTTGTCGGATGTTAATCAAACAGTATACACCATTGTCTGCCACATATCAAATGCCATCACATACTAAGTCCTATTACATGTCAACTGCGAAATACTGTTACATGTCAACTATCAAAGACTATCCAATATGACATATCATTAACGTCAAAACAACAACAACAACAAAGCTTTATTACGGTCATAGACCAGTTACTATAAAACAAAGCAAAGCATATTGAGTACTCTGACATACAATTCAATTCAGGTTGGACAAAAGTACCACAAATGACCTGGGGGGCACCAAAAAGGGGAAGAAGAAGAAGAAGAAGGGGGGGAGGCAAAAAAACTAGATGGTATTTTTGCAGTGGGGTAATACATAATAGCCCTTTGGTGGAGTCAGCTATGGGTTTATTGCATGAATACCTGGGGTATCTACCCTTTGCTTCCTAAGAATGTATGCCAATACACAGAATTTGGCCACCCTTATAATAGTTCCAGTAGAGGGGGAGTCTGAAAGAAGTAGGGTTGTCTAAAATGCATCGGATCTGCCGGGATAGTTTTTTATTAGGGGAGTAATATACACGGAACTAATTTAAGAAGGGTGATAGAACAGACTGTGGAAACTATCGGGGCATTTCTCTCTTAGCTACCGCAGGTAAAATATTTGCCAGGATTCTCGCAAACCGTCTTCTATCTATTTCAGAAGAGATCCTCCCTGAAACTCAGTATGGTTTCTGCCCCTCTAGAGGGACAGTAGACATGATTTTTACTGCACGTCAGCTCCAAGAAAAATGCCGGGAGCAAAATCAACCCCTTTATATGGCATTTATCGATTTGGCTAAGGCCTGTGATACTGTAGACCGAACAGCTCTCTGGACTATCCTTATGAAAATTGGATGCCCCAATAAATTTGTGAATATCTTGCGACTTCTCCATGACAACATGACGGCAACGGTCTTGGACAACAACGGCTCTCATGGTGCTCCATTTAAAGTGGGATCAGGTGTTAAACAGGGATGTGTTATCGCCCCAACATTATTTGCTATTTTCATCGCCATGATTTTACATCTTGTAGAGGGGAAACTTCCCACTGGTGTGGGAATTATATATCGAACAGATGGGAAGCTTTTTAATCTCAGCAGGCTGAAAGCAAAAAGTAAGGTAATTACAACCTCCATTGTGGAACTTCAGTATGCTGATGATAATGTGGTCTCTGCACATTCAGAGGATGATCTCCAAACTATCCTAAATGCTTTTGCAGAAGCATACGAAAAACTTGGTCTCTCACTTAACATCAAAAAAACCAAAGTGCTTCATCAGCAAGTGCAAGCTAACCCTTTGGTGATGCCATCTATCCAGCTTGGCGGGACAATACTGGAAAATGTCGATCATTTTCTGTATCTTGGTAGCTATCTTTCTGTTACAGCTAACATCGACAGTGAAATCCAGCATCGTTTGAGCTCCGCAAGTGCCGCGTTTTCTCGAATGAAAGATAGAGTGTTCGAGGATCGGGATATTTGTAAGAAGACCAAAACACTGGTTTATGAAGCCATTGTATTACCAACTTTATTGTATGCCTGCGAAACATGGACTATCTATAAACGTCACTTCCACCTCCTTGAAAGGTTTCATCAACGTTGCCTCCGGAAAATCCTGCGAATTACTTGGGAAGATAGGCGAACAAATGTCAGTGTACTGGAAGAAGCAAAGACTACTAGCATTGAAAAAATGATCCTTCAACGCCAACTTCAATGGACCGGTCATGTTGTTCGAATGCCTGACTGCCGTCTCCCAAAGCAGTTACTTTATTCCCAACTCAAGGATGGAAAGCGGAATATCGGTGGTCAATATAAGAGGTTTAAAGATGTTCATAAGGCTAATCTAAAAAAAATGCAATATAAACATCAAAAACTGGGAAGCTCTGGCCCATGAACGATCTAACTGGAGGTTGGCCTTTCACAAAGGTTCCATGGACTTTGAAGAAGCCCGAGTGCAAGGTGAAAGGGAGAAACGTGCTAAGCAAAAAGCACGTCAAACGAATCCTTTACAGGACCATCTTCCATCTGGTAACCTGTGTCCTCACTGTGGGAAGCTGTGTGGATCTAGAATTGGCCTCCACAGTCACTTATGGACCCATCGCTAGAGTCTACACAATCTTCTTTAGAATTTCCTCCTTTTATCCTGGAAGACAATCTTACTCGATCACGAGTGATCGCCTGATGATGATGATGATGATGATAAGGTGCACATGTTCAATTGATTCTACCATGCCTGAATGGCAGCAGCAAACACGCAAGGAATATGGAATACGTGAATATCTCCCCTCCAGAAGGGCTGATTGAAGCCAAGGTGAAGGTGATTGGGATGATCAAGAACATGAAGATAATTAGCTGGAATGAAGTTTAGGCTATGATGGCCTATTACAGGGTATCCCAAATCCATTGTCTAATTATTGTTTTAGCCCTATGAGGCCCTAGATGTAATAAGGCTGCAGGGGTGAACCCATAGCATTTCAATTTCTCCTCAACATCTCAAAGTTATCTGTTAAAATCAGAGGTGCTGTTCCTGTAGGGCTGAAATGTAATTTGAGCCAATAGCTAATCCCATGGAACCAGGCATGTGCTTCAAGGGAGATCATCCCTGTTTCCACTCTAAGTAGGTGTTTGGGGTACATCGTGGGACAGCAAAGATGCTTCATTGAAATTTAGATTGCAGGGCCTCCAGGGGACGAAAGTCTTTATAGATGCACAGCTGCGAGCCGTACATAAGCTGCCTTATTACTTTGCCCTGGAAGACTTTAATCGTGGAGGGTATGTACAGACCTCCTTTTGAAAAGAACAATTTGAGTATGGCTGTAGTGGTTCTTTGAGTGTTCTCCGTGACGTGAGAAGAATGGGCTTTCCAAGATCCACTTGCTTGGAATATTACGGCTAGGTATTTGTATACCCTGACCTGTTCAATCACATGGCCGTTTATCTGCCATCTGTGTTTGCTAAGCCTTTTACTAAAAACAAGGATTTTGGTTTTTTTGTAATTTATCATAAGTTTCTCATCAGGGCAGTACATGGAGAAAGCCGGAAAAGCTCTTCTTAGACTTACTTCAGAGAAAGATAATATGACTGTGTCATTAATGTCAACTATCAACCACTGTTAAATATCAACTATCACAAGTCCTTTGTTAGCCCACAGAACACACACAGCACGAACAGCAAGAGGGTAGCCTTCCTCCTCTTCCTCCCCACTGAAAGGCACAGAGGAAAATCAGATCTCAAAGGCCGCTTATACTCTGGACCCCTGCTTAGCCTGACAAAGGAAGTTTCCGGAAATAGAGCCACCTATTAACTGGGTCAGCTTGTCTGAGCGTGGAAAGCTAAGCAGGGTCAAGCCTGGTTATTACTTGGATGGGAGACCCCTCCTCTAGTTTCCTGCATTGAGCAGGGGGTTGGACTCGATAGCCTTGTTGTAGGCTCCTTCCAACTCTATGATCTATGAAATCTATGAAATGCATTTCACACAGGCCGGCATACAGCCGCCAGATGATAACATTTTTTATCACTATCCCATGCGCTGAATTCAGATTGAGGGATTAAGCTAGAAGCCCCCACATATTACCATCAGCTTGTCTACATGGGCTTTTTAATCCCTATTTAGAAGGCTGACTGCAGATGCAAGAATCACTTGCATTTCTGAATCCTCGCTAATTAAGTTACATGCAGAGTTGATGCAGAGATCCGTTTTCTCCGGAGCTTCTGTGACAGAAGGAAACTTTTGCTTTGGATTTTATTAATGTCAACCATTTCTTTTTCCATTTTTATTGGGCTTCTTAAAGAATAAATCATTTCAGCATCTTGAGACTAGTTCTCTCTTTTTGGATCAATTTTGGATGCTTTTCAGTTTTCCCATACTTTCCTTTACCTATGAATAGGCAGCTTTTACAATTAGCATATTTATCTACATATTTATATCCCACCTTTCTTTCACTGTGGAACTCAAGGTGGCTACATGGGATTCCCAGGTGGTCTCCCCTCCAAGCACTGACCATAGAGTAGTATCAATCATAGATCATAGAGTTGGAAGGAGTCTACAAGGCTATCGAGTCCAACCCCCTGCTCAATGCAGGAAACTAGAGGAGGGGTCTCCCATCCAAGTAATAACCAGGCTTGACCCTGCTTAGCTTTCCATGCTCAGACAAGCTGAGCCAGCATAAGCCACAGACCAGATCTAGACTTGCTTAGCATCAGCAAGGTAGCTGCCTCATGTGCCTTCAGACCATTTTTCCCTTAACTGTGACTGGCCTACAACCATGGAGGTGGGACCAAATGATGCTAGAAATATAAACAAAGCCAAAACAGGACCTCTCTAGGCTTCCAGAGGGAAAACTACTATGTTCTCGTGTTTCTTCTTTCCCCCTCCCCGCTTAAAGCAGTAGTGGAGAATGTGGGCCAGATGTTGCTGGACTGCAACTCCCATCAGTCATAGCCAGCATAGCCAATGATGATGGAAGTTGCAGTCCAACAACATCTGGAGGGCCACATGTTCCTCATCCTTGCCCTAAAGGCTCAGGGAATTATATTTTTCTACATATTTAACAATTGAAAATCCAAGACTTGTGTGCGTGTGCGTGAGGGGAAAGAGAGAGAGAGAGAGAGAGAGAGAGAGAGAGAATATGCAAATATGCATGTGCTATCAGTCACCTGAAGATGGAAGCATTCTGAAATGGAAGCATATCTTCAAACCTTTTTTCTCAACTTTCATCTTAGGAAATGGTGCCCAGGTTCCAAAGGGTCCCTCTGCCACAACAGTCCCTTGGGTCACTTAAGAAACTGAACTTGAACTTCAGGGGAACAATGCTTTCAGAACAAACCAGGAACCAGAATGTCCGTTTTACTCTGCTTTATTCTCATTAACCAGAGTTTAAACCAGAGGTGGGGTTGGTGACCCTCCAGATGCTGTTGGAATATAACTGACATCATCCCTGACCATTGGCGATGCTGGCTGGGACTGATGGGTGTTCTCCCTACCCCTGGTTTAAACAAACCACAGTTTCCTGAGTTCATGGAAAACTGCACTGAGTTTAAAACTGAAAGGGGATGCTTTTGATCTCCTCCTTGTGGCCACAAAAGAGAAGAGGAGGGGGAGCACACAAGCCTGAGGCTTTCTGCAGTTCATTCACATATCGGGAAACTATGGTTTCCTGTTACATCTGAACCGGGCCACAGAGCCATTGGAAGCAGTTTTCCCAATGTAACCCTCATAGTCCTCTCACCTTAATCAATGCCTCCAGCTCCTGTTGAGATACACAGTTGTTCTCCTGAAGGAATTCTGCCTTATCATTGGCTATTCTGTTCTTCTGGCTGCTTTCTTCCGGCAGCTCCAGGGCACGGAACACAAGGCCCCCAGTGACCAGGTAGGCTACGACTACAAAGAAGATGGCCACTACCGTTTTCCACTTCATGACTGTCTGCAAACCCTGTGAGGGGGTTTCCATGCTGGCAATCACAGTTGTCCGTGGCGAGGAAACAGAGAGTCGTGGTGCTGGCTGGTGTGTGCTGGTCTTATTGGTCTCAGGCTCACGAGATGGGGGAACGGCTGCTGGAACAGACACTAAAATGAAACACCAAATTGATATGTTAAATCTCTGTGTAATATAGTTTTTTGAGTGTGTGTGTGTGTGTGTGTGTGTGTGTGTGTGCGTGCACGCACTTGTATAATTCTTATAGCTTATATAATTCTTATGGCTGAAAGAGTCCATTCTAGTTCAAACATGACCCCCTCTATAACAATCATCCCAGAATTTTGCCCAGTAACTGGTGGGTTAAAAACTGGAACTTAGTGGGAACAAAATTACTTATTTCAGGGTTTTTTAAAAAAAGACTTCGCATTCCTCTTTTCTGACAATACCAGATCTTGTCATAATGCATTCCTAGCCCCTTCTATCCACTTCGCAAACGTGCGGGGGCACACACAATTTCAACTTTCATCAAAGAATTGAACTGCTAGCAAGTTTTGGAGGGTACAGTTCCACACTCATTCCATCAAAGGGCTTATTGTCACAGTTGCTCCATCTGACCCTCAGCAGAAACTGATAAGCATGATGTTGCAATGAAGATTGTAGATGATAGCTTGCATTTTCTGTGATTGTTCTTGAAAATCTAATGGAGGGGACACTGGTGCGTAGAAAAATAGTGGCAACAAGGAAAGGGCCTACTTTCATCTGATAAGCGCCATATGGGGAAAGAACAGCAATCCATCTAGCCCAGCACCTTGCTTTCAAAAGTGGCCAGCCAGATGATTCTGGGAAGCCCATAAGCAGGTCATGAAGGCAATAGCCCTCTGCTGAGGTTCAGAGTTCCAGACACTCAATTCTACCCCCTCTCCCCACACTCTCCACAACAGTCGGTTCACATTTCATGCCAGCCAAGCATCCCCAAGTCCTCAGGAGTGGTCTCCATTTGGGGGTACTTTGAGAAGTGAGGTAGACACTTGTTTTCAATCCCAGCTACATTAACATCTTTATGTTCTCCACTGATACCTATGGACAGCTCTCACTTCTGTTGCAAGGGTCACTTTAAAATAGCTTTTCAGTGAGAATTAGTAAGTGACCTATCCAGTCAATGGGATGGTTCCTTCTACACTTTTTAGACCTATGTGTCTCTTCCTTCCTCCTCCCTTTACGGCTAATCCATTCCATTCCCCCTCCCAACTGGTTGTCTCCCCCCCCCCCCAACTTGGTCAATATTAAATGCCACTAAGTCCTTATGGGGCTGTTTGGGAGGGGGGGTCACCCCTTGGGGGGGCTCTAAAGACTTATTAGGCATTTGTAAACCTTGGGGTTACTCCAAGTCTGTTTATACCTCTCCCTTGAGCATGGGTGGTGTGGTTTTAGCTACATTTGTGCAAGCATGGGAAAACTTGAATCGGTATTTGAAGGAATAACACTGACGGTGGTGATGATAGGCCCATCCTCTGTGAAGTTGCCCGATTTCTTTTAAAGCCCGTAAGAATTCTGAACTGCTACTTTCTAAGCCACAATCCTTGCCTGCACTCTGAAGGAAAGCAAAAATGATGTTCACCAAGCATATTGGTGCAATTTTCAGAGGAGAAGCTGTGTTAGTCTGTTGCAGCCAAAACAACAAAGAGTCTTGCGGCAGCTTAAGGAATAACACATTTATTATGCATACATTTTTGTGGCCTAGAGTCCACTTGATCTGATGCATGACATGTTATCCTAAGTTGGCAGGTATGGGTGTAGAGTGGCAGTGGGCAACACGTGAACCCCCAGAGGCTGCCCAAGGTTCCTTCCCCCCCATCCCCCCCTCTGCTACACAGGGCATGTAAGGAGAGTCCTCTCTGTACGCC
This sequence comes from Shinisaurus crocodilurus, assembly GCA_021292165.1. Taxonomy (NCBI): domain Eukaryota; kingdom Metazoa; phylum Chordata; class Lepidosauria; order Squamata; family Shinisauridae; genus Shinisaurus; species Shinisaurus crocodilurus. The sequence goes on from JAHFWL010000663.1 coordinate 122,808, forward strand.
CTGTGTAACAGCAGGATCGGGCTCCCACCAGCCCACCAAACGTTTGGTGGGCGGGCAGCAGCCTGATTCTCTTGGGAGATGAGTGTACAGGAAGGACTCTTCCCACATGCCCTGTTTCCAAGCTGAATCACACACACACCCTGCCCCAGTCTAAAATCACCTAGCTGCACCACTGAGTGAGAGGAATGGAGAACAACAAATACAGGCTGTGACCATTACGTTAAAGCTTAAGGCTCCAATCCTACATGCACTGACCTGGGAGCAAGCCCCACTGAACTGAATGAGACTTACTCCTGAGAACACATGTACAGGACTTCATGTACAGTAAATGTTTGTAAAATAATGAGTGACCATTCATAAAGCAGTGCTGATGCTAACACAAACTTGTTGTGAGATAAGGTAAGGGCCAAACTAGATGCAACTTTTTTAAAAAGTGGGAGAAATTTAACCCTTTCCCGCTCTCACTGTTTCCCTGATCGAAATCAGGGAACTTGGTAGGAAGTTCCCTGATTTGAGAAGCTGCAATTAGCCCCACTGCCAATGTAGGGGCGGCGGTGGCGGGGGAGGGGGGGAGACAGATACCGTGACTCACATTGTATTTCGCACAGATTAAGAGATGATTCACTCATGAATAATTGGCCAAATATTGATGCAGAGCGCCATCAAGGACATGCAGTTAATATCAGAGACATGGAATTATAAGGTCCTAGATCTGAGCCCAAAACTTCCTAAACTGCTCTTTTTCCACCCTCAAGGGCTACTGTAGTAAAATGGATGAAAAACGGTAATCTATGAGCCAGTTCAAGACCCCAGTTCAAAGCAACTATTCTCCCAATCTCAGCCTGCCCCCTCAAGCTAGACTATAGGAACAACAATACTGTTGTGGTGTTATAAGGATTGCTGAGTCATAACAACAGAGCCATGATGGATCAGACCAAGGGTCCATCTAGTCCAGCATTTTGTTCACACAGTGGCCAACCAGCTGCCCACAGGAAACCCACAAGCAGGACATGAGTGCAACAGCATCTTCCTGCCTATGTTCCCCAGCTACTGGAGTACTTAGACGAAAGCTAAGCAGGGTCAGGCCTGGTTATTACTTGAATGGGAGACTCCTCCTCTAGTTTCCTGCGTTGAGCAGGGGGTTGGACTCGATGGCCTTGTATGCCCCTTCCAACTCTTTGATCCTATGAACTCAATGGGGCTTGCTATTGAGTAGACATGTACAGGATTGTACTGCCAGCCTTTGTTAGTAGCCTTTGAGGGCCAGTGTGGCATAGTGGTGAGAGTGTTGGACTGGGACTCTGGAGATCCGGGTTCTAGTCCCCGCTCGGCCAAGAAGCTCACTGGGTGACTTTGGGCCAGTCACCAACTCTCAGCCTAACCTACCTCACAGGGTTGTTGTGAGGTTAAGATAGAGAGGAGGAGGATCATGTAAGCCGCCTTGGGTTCCTTGCAGGAAAAAACGTGGGGTATAAATACAATAAATAAATAAATAGCCATTGATAGCTATCTCCTCCATGAATTTATCCAATAAATGTGTCCAATCTGATGGAAATTGTAATGTTGCCTGCTTAAATCAACAAGGTAATGTAACCACTAGTTAGAGTGGGAGGAAAGGGTTAATTGAACAATTCCCAGGGTGCTTGTTTTCTATCCCCTCCTCCCTACTTCCTGCCTCTCTGTGGCCTGCTCTCTCTCTCTCTCTCTCTCTCTTTCACACACACACACACACACACACACACACATTTTTAAATGATTTCTATTTAAAATATAAGGAAATTTATTTATTTATTTATTTATTTATTATATTTATATGTATATAATTATAATTATATTTTATAATTATAATTATATAATTATAATAAAGTAAAAGTAAAAATACTTTCTCATTGTATAATGAGAATTATAATTATATAATTATATAATTATAATTCTCATTATACAATGAGAAAGTATTTTTATTATGTGTTGTCCTCACCATGTTAACTTATTGTATTTTGAACTTTTACAGCCCTTTGAGGAAGGCCTTAGAAAAAAACACAGGCTGAAACGCGCCGGGCTCCTCTTGGCTCCTTCCAACTCTATGATCTATGAAATCTATGAAATTTAATAAAGTTTGCATCCTGAGAACCTAGTTCTCTCCTTTTTTTTTCGTTGCTACTGGGTGCTCATCTCCTTCGTTTTCTGTCTTTTATTAGTTTTAAACCTTGTTTGGACAACCTGTTTCCTTTTAAAAGCCTTTTTAGCAGGGTAACAACCCACGTGGTGATAACCAGTTTCAATAACCAGGCTGTGCATAAGGGGGAAAACTCTGCTTCAGCCTAACCAATGTAGGACCGACTCCTTCCCATATTTCATTTCATTCATTTCATTTCATTTATTTCATTTATATACCGCCCCATAGCCGAAGCTCTCTGGGCGGTTCACAACACTCCAACACAGTGGACATATGCAAAAGGCTCCATATGAATGCAAAATATTATTCTTAGTTCTACATCCGTCAGCGCATGTACATATATAACGCAACAGGGATTAGGGGTGCAATGTGGTCCTCTTAATGAGTCCTGCCTCTGACTTCAGTGGGACACAAACTGCATCAAAAACATTTACTAGTGCTAATCATTCACATCAGTATGTAGGGATTGAGGCACTGACCTCGAGTTATTACTGATACCCCTGTTTGATGAATCATAAATGATTCAGTCTCCAGATGATCTTATTAGTTCAGGACTAGGAGAAAAATGGTGTCAGGAGTCAACGTTTAATCTGTACATGTTGAATGATGCTTCCGATAAATGGCGTATTACAATTCCCTGAAGAGTGATGTCATCTTTCAGTGAGCCTGGCTCAGTTACTCCAGTAAAGGGAAGATATTTAATTTGTTGTTTTTTCCTATTGCATTTAAGTGCTTGGGCTTTGCATCTTGAAAAAGAAGAGGTGACATGAGCTTCACTGTTTATTTATACACAGTCTGGTTATGTCTTTCTTTAAAGCGTAGCTCCTATTCGCATCACGTTCTGGTGAATTGTAGTAACAGCCAAGGAGCCAAGGTAAATGCCTTGGACTGTTTCATGACCATCTTGCCAATTACATTTTATTACCAAAAAAAACAAGTTTTATCACCAACTGTATAACTGTGAAGGAAGGTGAGTGGGAGGATTCTTCTGCTGTAAAAATTGTGGACACTTTTCGATACACAATAAATACATTTTAAAAATCAATTCAAAAATGTTGCTAAAGCACTCAAATTTTTTTTACCAAAAATTAGTAACCCATCATACACCTCTATCATAGTAGCAATCTATCACATTGGCACTTAAAAATTTTGGACACAATTTAGCCACAACAGGCATTTTGAGTGTCACACCTACATTAACACAAGCAAGTAAAAATTCTATTTTCAGCTGTAGAGGCAAGCAGCCAACTGTGGTCCAAATGTGAGCCAAAGTATAAATTAAACAGCTGAACAAATAGTGAGGGAGACCATCAAGAACTTTACATACATATACAATATTCCTAATACTTAATAGGGATAAATGCCAAGTGCTGCACCTAAGGAGAGGAAACCAAATGCAGAGTTACAGAATGGGGGACACTTGGCTCAACAATACTACAAGTGAGAAGGATCTTGGAATTGTGGTAGATCACAAACTGAACATGAGCCAGCAATGCGATGTGGCTGCAAAGAAGGCAAATGCTATTTTGGGCTGCATTAATAGAAGTATAGCTTCCAAATCGCAGGAAGTGATAATTCCCCTTTACTCGGCACTGGTTAGGCCTCATCTTGAGTACTGCGTCCAGTTCTGGGCACCACACTTTAAGAAGGACGTAGACAAACTGGAGAGGGTTCAGAGGAGGGCAACAAGGATGATAAAGGGGCTGGAAACAAGGCCCTATGAGGAGAGACTGAAAGTACTGGGCATGTTTAGCCTTCAGAAGAGGAGACTGAGGGGAGATATGATCGCACTCTTCCAACACTACTTTTCGATGATTCTATGATTCTACTCAGATGATGTAGTACATATAATGAATACATGGGGGGGGGGGGTGGCTCAAATCATACCCACTGACCCTGGCCCTGACCATCACACATTCAGAAGAACAGAACCTTATGTGTGTACAAATTCAGTAGTCTATGCTCTGGTAACCTGAAAGTTAGATTACTTCAATGCACTCTATGCGGGGCTGCCTTTGAAAATGGCTCGGAAGGTGTGGGCTGTGTGTGAAGTGCGGTGGCCAGATTGATAACAGGGGCCAGAAGGTCTGAACATATAACTCTGCTTCTGGCCTGCTTGCACTGGCTGCCTGTATATTTGGAAGCCCAATTTAAGGTGCTGGTTTTGACCTATATAGCCTTACACAGCTTGGGACTCCAAAACCTGATAGAGTATCTCCTGGTATGAAACCTACCCATACACTACGATATCCATCTGAGGCCCTCCTCCAAGTGAGGTTCAGAGGATGGCAACATGGGAGAAGGCTTTCTCTGTGATGGCCCCCTGATTATGGAATGCTCTTCCCAGTGAGGTCCACCTGGCATCAACATTGCCATCTTTCCAGCCCCAGGTTAAGATTTTCCTCTCCCCCAGGCATTTGACAGCACATGATAAAAAAAAATTAATGGGTCCTGGGATTTTTATGGTTGATTGTGCAAAATTGTTTTATATTTTGGCATGTACATTTTTAATACTAAATTATTATATTGTATTTTTTGGGTTTCAATCTTTGTTAACCACCCAGAGAGCGTTGGTTGTTGGGTGGTATAGGAATGTAATGAATGAAATTAAACTGTGCCTTGCATCTTTGTAGAGAGCCTATATGTGTACCGCTTGTACACACAGAGATTCTGTTTTAAAGTTCTGTTGAATTCTGAGGACATCAGAACAGAGGCAGGAGGAGCAATCCTAGCCCTCCCTCCACATATTCACTGTATATGTGCCTTGTTATCTGAGTAGGACTAATGTCTCAGCTCAGAAGGACCCTCCGTGGACTAGACCAAGGGGCCCAGAAGGCCAGAATAGTCCATGGACCAGGGGTTCTGCACCCCTGTCTTAGCTCATATGTGTTCCCTCCCAGCTATTATCCAAGAGAAGGAAGAGCCATTGTCCAGCTTTCTTTGCCAGTTTTGCAGCTGGACCATTACGAACCTTGGCCCCATCCCATTTAAAACTAGTCTTTTAAACCTTCAAACTGAAAGCATTATGTCCCAACTGAGTATGATGCCTGAGCTAAATGAAAAAGAGGACTGCATCTGGAAAAAAATATATATTATATGCAGTAAAAAAAAAAAGATTTATATACCAGTTTTCCATTAAAATATTGCCCAAGACTGCTAACAATGAAATATCAAAATGTAACACTGATAAATACAGTGTACCAATAAAAATAAAAGCAAAAAAAAAATCAAGGCAAAACAGGAGCACAGCTGGCCAAAACAAGACACACCAGATAAATAATCATTTTCCAGGAGATCAATTACTGAGTTGGTCAGTTCAATAGGTTGAACGCCTACCAGAAAAGCAGATCCTAGGCACTGCAGTACACTGTGAAACATTACTGCAAGTTCAGGGTTGTGCACCTGGAATTTAACTGGAACTTTGTTCAGTCAAAATGTTTTACTTTAGCATGTAGTACACATTTAGTTGGGGGGATATTTATGTGGAGAAAAAATGGTTTTGAAAAAGGAAGAGATATCGTATCAGTGAAGAATCCTCTCCCATTTTCCTAGCTAAAAAAGATTACCCAGAGGAGGAACTGCTGCAAGCCAGAATGAGATAAGCTCTCTCCAAATTGGGGCAGGCAGGACCAGCTCAGGGTATTTTGCTTCCTGAGGCAAAGGACAAAATGGTGCCCTCCATCCCACATACAGAAATTGACCTAGCAAATGAATCTCACTTGAACACTGGTTGGCATAAGCATCCTTCACCACACTTGAGGACAGCAAGCTAGCTTAGGAGGTGCAGGACAGACTGTGTCGCCCCTACAGCTCTGTCCTTGGAAACAGGACCGGTGCAAGGCAGTTTGGTGCCCTAGGCAAGATCAGATATTTAGCGCCCCCCCCTTCCAACTTGAGAGCACTGTATTTTTTTTCAAGGCGTTTCTGGCGCCCCTTTTAGCCCTGCGCCCTAGGCAGCTGCCTAGTTGGCCTAATGGTAGCACCGGCCCTGCTTGGAAATCTCCCTGCTGCCCCCTGCCCGCCCGCCCGCCCCCTAGCATCTGCTGCCTGAAGCTATTGGCTTTCTTCAGAGTGAGAAAATATGGAAACCTAGTTGGTGCAACAATATTCTCTACTCCCCTTTCTTCCTCTTGTGGAATTTGAGTGTCTTTGGTTCCTTGTGGTCTGTGGCCACTTTGGGGGGGGGGGCAAATTAAAAATCCTTAAAAGAAAGCACTATTTGCCTCCCCACCCAAAAAAGTGTCCACAGACCAGAAGGAACCAAAGACACTCAAATTCCACAAGAGGAAGAAAGAGAAAGCAGCCATTGTCACACCAACTAGGGTTCCATATTTTCTCGCTCTGAAGGAAGCCAACAGCCGAATTTTAAGGAGAAGGAACAATGGAAGCACAGCAATCAAATCCTCATCGCCAGCTGTGGAAATTCAATTCTCTTCCGCCACCCTACTTGCAACCACCGGGTGGAGTGGGGAGTTATTTCCCTCCCTTCCCGTGAAAGCAGCTGACACCCAGGTGGGATTCCAGACAAAGTCTCAAGCTGGTGTGCAAATCTGCATGGAGACCAAAAGCACCTCCCTCAGTTGTCGTTTCTACAAACTGCCCAAAAGTGAGCAATGACCTCAAAAGCGAGCAGGGACTGTGTAATCTTAATCTTTGTAAGCCACTCTTGGAGCCTTTTCTGGCTGAAGAGTGGAGTAAAAATGTTGTAAATAAATAAATAAATATTCCCAGGGCGATTACACTACCCAACAGAGTACCTCTCCCACAGCCTGAACCTACCCGTACACTATGCTCATCATCTGAGGCCCTCCTCCAGGTGCCTCCTCTGAGGAAGGCTCGAAAGGTAGCAATAAGGGAGAGGGCCTTCTCAGTGGTGGCTCCCCAATTGTGGAATGAACTCCCTAATGAGGCTTGCCTGGTGCCAACATTGTTATCTTTTCAGCACCAGGTTAAGACCTTCCTCTGTTCCCAGGCATTTGGCAGCAAATGATCAGGTCATGGGATATTGTTTGGATATGTGTTGGTGTGTCTGCTCTGTTTAGATGTTTGTAGCTAAACTGTTTTTATATTACGCATAATACTGAATTTTTAAGGTTTTTAATCTCTGTAAACCGCCCAGAGAGCTTTGGCTATTGAGCAGTATAGAAATGTAATAAATAAATGAAAAATGAATATATATATATATAGATCCGAAAATACAGATCCCATCCCAGCAGTGATCCGGCTTTAAAACCATCTTCAACTCTGAAAGAAATACCATCCATCAACAGCCTGATTTCTTTAAAAGGTTTCTCCAGGGTCTACGTTTCCCAGTTTGAGATACATTTTCTCTCTTTTCATGGAAGAGGTTTTAATCTCTCTCATTAAAGGCAATGACGAATCTCAGTTTATGCAACACACACATTAAATTGGCAGATCCTCAGGCCTCAAAGGGAACTTGCCAGTGTTATGACACAGTCCTTTCCCCAATGAGACAATGTCATTGGGGGAAAGCGAGATCCTGTTTGTTTGGGGAGGGAACAGTATGGAAACAGTCAGAAGGCATTAACAAGCAGGACTTAAATGTCAGCATCTGCACCCTTATTAGTTTGGCTCCTTTCAGTTTTAATGTTTAGGAATCACCTCTCTGCACCAAGCCACCCCAGGCAACGGATAATAAAGTATGCCATAAAAACAGTCGTAAAAGCGTGGAACACTTTTATTGCCATAAAAGCCATCACAATTTAAAATAATAAAACACACACACACAACCTGGTACAACAAGCATGGCCATTAAAACTGAAACATTAGCAGCAATTAAAGAACACTAAATGCTGGGCCCAGGGAACGGTCTGATTGCATCTGAAGCTGCAGCTTGTGAAGTTTTAAGAACAGCATCTGAGGTCCTGCTTTCTGGTCGACCAGAAAGGGCTGTGAGATTGCCAAGTACCAGGGACAGGGCTTTTTCTGTGGAGGCCTCACAACTTCGGAATGTTATGCTATGTTACAGTTTATTTCTATGCCACCTTTCAGCTAAAAAGGCCCCCAAAGGAGCTCACAAAAATATACGAATACAATATTCAAACAATACACTAAATACAAATCTAAAGCAGCAAAATCACAGTGACTTTTTAAAACTAAAAACTAAAGCAAAAAAACCTAAAGCCCAAACACATCTTCTTCATGTCCAAAAGCAAAAACCCATTGGCAAAAATGCCAGAGGAGAGCTGGAATAACTCCACCCCCTTATAAGGCTTTCCCAGACAAAGGGGTGGAGCAGAGCAGATGAAAAGAAAACTGCCTTGGTTGGAATAGCATCTCTCCCCTGAAGCAGTGCCTCCCAGGCTGCACCTCCAGCCCGGCTTATAACGTCTCCAGACCCAGGGTGGCATGGGGGGAGCAGGTGGAATAGCTCACCCTTGATGGAACACCATCTCTCCCCTGAAGCAGTGCCCTCACCTGGGAAGAGCACCTGCCCCCTCTTCGCCGACCAATTCATTCTAGTCTGCATCTGATTAATTTTAGTGTAGCTGTGCATTTAAATAGGCTTTATTTACTGCTGGTCTTTTATTTGTTTTCTCGTATTTGTTATTTTAATGATTGAATATTGAATATTGTTTTTGGAGTTTGATTATGTCTTTTGTATTTTTAATTAAGTTATAATCTGCTTTTACCCTGTGGAGGGGCTTTTACCCTGAATAGAGGGTTTAGAAATCTATTAAATAAATAAATAAATAAATAAATAAATAAATAAATAAAAAGCAGGTGTGGATCTGATCAGCTCCTCAGATGGGAGGCTGCTGGGAACCCCATGCAAGAGCAAGATGTTACTTATAATCTGGGTCCCCCGATGGCCACACACCCTTCCCCTGGCCACGCCCCCTTCCCCCAACTACCAGTCGTTTGGTGGTGTCCTGACTTTTGTGCAGTTCCCCCCCCCCAATTCTAAAAGGTTGAAATGCCTCTCCTGGGGCTTAGTTACTGGCAGGAAGAGCTTTAAACTAAAATATGCTGATATTTTGGCCCCACCCCCTTTTGCCTTTGGCCCTGCCCCCTTTTACCCGCAGCCTCACCCACCACTGGAATGTGGCCCCCAAGAGCTTCTTCAAAATGGAACTTGGCCCTTGGGCTGAAAGCGGTTCAACACCCTTCCTTGCACTGGTGGAATGTGCTTGAATTCACACAATGCAGAGCACGAAATGTTACCTCCCACAGCCCCCCCCACTTCCTCCCAAAAGCTGTTTCTGGAGGTTGGGGGACTCCCTGGAACACTGTAAAATATGGTGCAGATGGCTGCAGTAGGTAGGCGAGACTGGCAAAAATCAGGTGCCCCACTTTGCAAAAGCAGAAGCACTCTCCATGAGCACAACGCCAGCATTGGATGCAAGCCTATATTTTTAAGTGCAAACCTAAACATGAAAAGTGTGAATGTGACAAACAGGAGCTTGAAGGCATATGTATCATACGGACAAAGTCATCAGCTGTGGCTTCATGCTGAGCGCACGTACAGTAGCAAGCTCAGGTTTCTCGCTGTGTGATGAGTCCTCAGAATCACTGAACAAATGTGGGGCAAGGTTATTGTCCGGGGACAACAAATTCAAATTAAACTCAGGAGCCACCTCAATAACCCTAGATTATAGGAACCCTGGAAACTGCGGTTGTTTTTATTGATCATAACGTTAGGGTTTTAATGTATGGCTTCCATGTTTCTGGTACCCCTGATCGTGGTGGTGGTTTTATCTGCTGCTCTCACGTTTTATTTTTGGAAAGTTTTACTTGTGATGCTTTATTGAATTTGAATTTGTTGGCCACCTTGCACTTTCAAGACAGGAGGAGGAGGAGGAGGAGCTGCCGCCACAAGCCTCCATACTTATCAAGACTAGGTCAAGGCAACAACTTTAATAGTGAAGCCTTGTTATAAAGCTGACAGGGTCACTTCTATAGCATTGTCATTCTTGATGGGAGAAACCTGTTTTAAGGCTAGAGTCCTATATCCACTGATCCCATTCAACTCAGTGGGAATCACTGCAGGCCCCAAGACCAGTTTTTTCAACATCTACCATCTCATGTATTTGAATTGTCTAAGGGACACCCAAAGCTTTGCATCATGAAGAGACAAACTTACACAGGATTTTACAGAAGCTGTGTTCTTATTCCTTCCTTCCCTCACCTCACCTCACCTTATCCCAGCTCACAATGTTTTAACATTTCCTCCCCACTGGCTTATTATTTAAGACTGGCCACACACACCCACAGCAGCCATTTTGTGGTAGCGACCACAACACTTTCTCAAAATTCCAAATGTAGACACAGGCCCCAAAAGACTGGGGATTGGCTTATCCCAACCCCTTTCTTGCTTCACCTACAACTGTATATGAAAGTTATGCAGGATGTTCATAAAATGAGGACTTCTAGACTACTGAGGCTTGCATACTAAGGATTCTGCTGTACTCTTTTCATCAGGTCTATCAATCAATTCAAAACTGAGTAAATTAGGGTGCAATCCAATGAGGTGGCCTGTAACCCTCCGAACTCGGGAGGAGGCCAATTTCGGCCATCTAACTGTGGCGCTTCAGAGGGGGAGGGAAGGAGGCTGAGGTGCTGCCAGGATACCTTGTATCTTGGCAGTGCCGGTCTCCTCCCTTCCCTGCCCCTGGAACCCCTTCTCCGAGGTTGCTCTTATGACCTTGGAGAAGCAGCCGACATGGTTCTTTCCACGCCAGCTGCAGGGGGGGGGGGGTTAGGGCACTCCGATTGCAGTTCCCCAGCTCCAAGGTTGGAGCTCGTTTCCGACCTCAGAGCTAGGAATCAGAATGATCCTATGGCCCTCTAGACGCTGTCTAGAGGCCATAGGCTCGCTTTGTAAAACATTTGCCTTTTAACTAATCAATAAATTAATTACATTTAAATAAATTTAAAGCCAAAAAAGTTAAAGAACTTTTTATTTATTTATTTATTTCATTTTTATACCGCCTAATAGCCAAAGCTCTCTGGGCGGTTTACAGCAACTAACAAGACAGTCCCTGCCCGCAGGCTTACAATCTAAAAAGACACGACACACCAGGAAAAAGGAATGGGGAGGGAAGAAGGGGGATGCATGGAAGCTGAACCATTACTACTTAATCCAAAGGAGAGGCAAAATCATTTAACATTTAATAAACAAAAACTATATTTAATAAGGATTTGTCTAAGTCAGCTAATTGCTGGGGGTGTAACACAGCTAATGCTTCTTTTAACCATATGTTTTGGCCATGCCCAATAGTCGCCTCTTTTCGGGAGGAGGTTATTATACAGATAACTTGGGACCAGGTTACCTGAGAGAGCACTTCCTCCCATACCAACCTGCCCAGTCACTGAGGTCATCAGCTGGCATACTCCTGGTGGTTCCTCATGGTCCTTTGGCCTGATTGGAGTCCACTAGGAGAAGAGCCTTCAGTGTGGTGGCTCCATTTCTTTGGAACTCCCTGCCGCTGGAGGTCAGGCAGGCTCCAACATTGTGCTGCTTTCAGTGCCTGCTGAAGACCTCGTTACTTTGTTTTTACTTTGTTTTCAGTGTATCGCTTTTGTTCCTTTTATCTGTCTTTATCTTTTTATTGTTCACCGCTCCAGAATCTACTTAGATATGGAGCAGTATACAAATACTGTAAATCATCACCATCGTCGTCATCGTCGTATTTTAATATTTGCTGATCTACATGTCCTCTTAAATTATCTACCTACTTCCTGAAAGTGAATGCACAGTCAGCACAAATGGATTCTCCATGTCCTTTTGACCGTTAAAAGGCAGATATTACAACACTGGAAGGATAAACACTCCCCTCCAATAATGCAGTGGATTGAGGACCTAAAAGCGCTTTCAACATTTGAACGGGTGATATATAGATGCCACTTGCGAATAGATACTTATATGGATATTTGGTCTGCCTGTGTTGAAATTTATGTATAATTCTTAGAAAGCTGTATTTTTATATATTATACACACACACACACACACACACGTACATGTATTTATTTTATTTATTTATTTATTTAATATATTTATTCACCGCCCATCAGCCAAAAGGCTCCCTGGGCGGTTTACAAAACAAAGGAACACTAAAACAAAAACATCAACAATAATAATATAAAAACACAGACATATTAAAATGTAACATGATAAAACCAAGCAGCCAAAAAAATGTATTGAAATTGATATATTCAAATTATGTAGCTACATTTTTTTCTTTTCTTTTTTATGGTTTTCTTTTGTTGAAATTTTACAACAGAACACTAATTAAAAACAAAAAAGCTACATTTTTAATCTTTTCTCTTTTTTTATTCCCTAGAGCAGTAATACACCAGAACCAAAATAACTTGAAAAAACATAAGAAACAAGTGTGTCTGTAATTTTCAGTTTCACCCATTAAAATTGGCCCCCACCAATTAATCATCTGAAGCTTTTAGTTGATTCAGTAAGGCTGCAATCCTATGTACATTTACCTTGCAATAACCCTATTGAACACAGTGGGACTTACTTCCGTGTATTAGGCATGAATAGGATTGACTTGTAAATCTTGCAACCCTATTTGTAATTATTTTTAGGTAATCCATTACTGGAATATGAGCTGTTGCCATTTCATAGGAATATGATTGGTGATCTGTAAAGACTGTGAACCTAGTAGAAGTACTCTAACTTAACCCAACAGCCATATGATGAAAATTGAATTGAGTCCTAGGGAAGGTATCGTAATTACCTTTAGGGATGGGGGGATAAAAAGGTGTCATACAATGACCCTTGCAGGAAAGGACCAGATGGCCTAAATGTCACTCCAGCTCTTAATTCAATTTCTATTATCCTTTTACACAGCTGATTTGATCTGAAAGAAAATTCTGGAGGTAAAGTGACTCCAAATTTAACCTCCCATAAGAACAGCTTCTAACAAGACCCGACACTGTGAATTCACCTCCAAATCTCCTGTGTTATGAGTCTACAAGCATGTATCAGTGCAGAACTGTTATGGTAACCCACTCTCTGCCAGCTGCCTTCATCCTACTCAGCAGATGAGGCATACAAAAATATATCCAGGAATTATGTTCTTTGAAATGCTCCATTGTTGATTAAGAATAAGGTGACTGACTATAACAATAAATACCAAAACACCATAATCAATTGGAACCTTTACCCTCACTCAGTGGCAATTACCGGTAGTTATACTTCTAACTACATTGTTAATAGGACAACAATATTTTCGTCTATGTTCACAAACTGGGACGTTGCACACCACCAAAAACATCGAGAAGTTGCTTCTGTAACTGTTATCTGTACCTGAGACATATGATGCAGCAAACATGTTCACCATGAGCCTAGTGCAGTGATGGCGAACCTATGGCACGCGTGCCACAGGTGGCACGTGTGGACCGCTCTGCTGACACGCGAGCCATAGGAGAGTCACCATGCTGGGCGCCCGGGCTCAGGCCGTGACGCGGCGGGTGGGCCGGGCCGACGGGCCTACCTGCTGCCCCCTTGCCGCGCGCGCTGGAAAAACAGCCCTGTTGCCCTGGTTCCCCCCCACCAAAAACAGAGCGCGGGGATCCAGCGCGCCGGACATGACGTGACGGGCAGCGACGGCGGGTCCAGAGGCGGCGGCGGCGGTGGCTTGAGCGACGTGGAGGATGCTCCGCGCCGCTCAGAAGAGCGATGGGTGGCGGCGGCAGCAGTAGTTCGGGTTCCGCTTCGGGGCGGCGACGGAGGCCAGGCTGGAGCCAGTGGCGCTGGGCGAGCCCGAGCAAATCCGCTGTGTGAGGGCGAGCTGGAGCTTCGTCGCGATCGTGCCCACCGGTGAGCGAGCCCGCCCAGCCATCCCCGTCCCAGCGGGCTTCATTTGGACCTTTCGCCCAGCGAGGCGGCAGCCGGTCGTCAGTCCTGGGAGACACCGGCTTCTCTTTGAGCTGCCAGCCGTGACTACAGTGGCAGCGTTTGGTGCCTGAACGGGGCGGGGGCTCGGGCTGGTTTCCCGCAGTTTGCCCCACCGAAGGCCGCGTTTGGGACCGGGGGCTCTCCCGCCCGCTCACCCGCCCCTGCTCTCCTCTCCCTCCACAGGCTGTTTGTCTCATTGAAACCCCTGTTTCAATGAAAAAAACTGTTTGTATCATTGTATCATTGAAAGCCCTGTTTATTTATTTCATTTATTATATTTATACCCCGCCTTTTTTCCGCCTTTTTTCCTGCACTATATGCAGGAATATAGTGGGGTTGCACTGGGCTTAGTGTTGCTTCTACATGGGTATTCTACATGGGTATTCTACATGGCAGCAATATAGTGGTGGTGTCCCCTTTGTGGAATCCTTTCCGCATATAGGTCCACCAGTTGCCAAATATGGTTATCCTTTCGGTGCCAGGCAAATGCATTTTTATTCTCCTACTAGGCTTTTAAATGTACTTTAATATATTTTTCTCATGCTGTTTATTTATTTATTTTATTTATACCCTGCCTTTTTTCCTTCAAGGAACCCAAGGCAGCTTACATAATCCTCCTCCTCCTCTCCATTTTACCCTCACAACAACCCTGTGAGGTAGGTTAGGCTGTGAGGTAGGTTAGGTTAGGTAGGTTAGGCTGAGAGTCAGTGACTGACCCAAAGTTATTGTGTTTTTCTTTTAAGACAAAAGATGTTAATTAGTTCAGACAACTGTATGAGTTGTTTTTACTAAACTAAAACCCCAGTATTCAGGTTTAATTGCAGTGTTGGCACTTTGAAATAAATAAGTTGGTTTTGTGTTGCAGTTTGGGCACTCGGGCTCAAAAAGGTTTGCCATCACTGGCCTAGTGTAATCTCTCCAGGGGAAAAAAGGACTCACCTGTGAGCAGGACAGCCATGCAAACTGCCCCTCTGCATACCTTTAGTCCACATCAGGAACTGCCAGCCCCCTGGTTCTGTGCATGGCTGCCCTGTGTGGTAAGCCAACAGGGCTATCCATTGGAACATCTCCCAAGACAGTAAAGAGTTCTCAAGTTCTGAAATGACTCCACCCATCGAGGCTTTGTCATTGGTTGTCCTCAATAGGAAGGGCTATCAATGCTTCATCTGCAGGCTGAGACTTTGCCTGGGCAATACAAGCTTTCCTGGCTCTGGCTTGTTGTGATGCTTGGCTTGTTTGTTTGTTTGTTTGTTTGTTTATTATTGATTGATTTGATTTGATTTGTAGCCTGCCTTTCCACCAAACAAAATGATGCTCAAGGTGATGCTAACAGTAATAAAAACCAAGACTGAAACAAGCTTTGTTAAAACAAGTATAAAAACAAATAGATTAAAACACAATGTTAAAAACCACAATGATAAAAGAAATAAAAACAGTGCCCAACCTGCTTCAGCAATAGCTTTCATGGCAAAGGCCTGTGTGAATAAAAACATCTTTACCCTGCCAGCAGAAGGACAGTAGAGAGGGAGCCAATCTAGTCTCCCCCAGCAGTGAGTTCCAGAAGCTGGGAGCAGCCTCTGAGAAGGCCCTCTCATGCAGCCCCACCAAAGATGCCTCCGACGGTAGCGTGACCAAGAGAAGGGTCTCCCCAGAAGATCTTAAAACCCCGGGCAGGCTCATAAGGGAGAATATGGTCTTTCAGGTAGCCTGGTCCCAAGCTGTTTTCTTGCTCTGCACTCTGGCTTGACTCCAGGATCTCAGCTCCTGACTCCAACTTGACAGCTGCTTATAGTTCAGCTCTGACAGTCCATAAATAAAAGCAATTAATGACTGTCAAGGGGACAGGTTCACCACCACCACCGCTGCTCTTTTACAATAAGCTAAGGGCTTTGAGCAACCATGTGTACATTGGCTTCTCCAGAGCCCAGAAACCCTTGCAAGGGGCCTAAATTCAGAGGTTGTAAAGACAGAACCAAGTGAAAGTTGGCATTCCCAGTTAGTCAGTGTATAACAGGGGTCTTCAAACTAAGGCCCGTGGGCCACATCCGGCCCGCCTTGCCTTTTTATCCGGCCCGGCAGCCGATTGGTGGAAGCAGACTTTTTAAAAACTCTTTCGCTTCAAGCGCCGATTCTTTTGTCGAGTATGCTCATTTGTGTGATGGCAAAAACAAAAGTATATTCGTGTTAGACATTTAACAATTGTGCAATTATATATGTAAATACCACCAGCCCTGCCAGGAGTATTCATTAATATTCCCCCTTCTTCCTTCCCCATTCCTTTTTCCTTGTGTGTCCTGTCTTTTTAGATTGTAAGCCTGCGGGCAGGGACTGTCTTGTTAATTGCTGCAAACCGCCCAGAGAGCTTCAGCTATTGGGCGGTATAATAAATAAATAAATAAATAAATAACTTTCCATTTAAGGGGGAAAAAATTCACACCTATCAAGTAAAAAAAAAAAGGGACCCGGTTCCTTTTTTGTAACTTGATCCATTCATTCATATTTTTTTCAAACTATAGTCCGGCCCCCCAACAGTCTGAGGGACAATGAACTGGCCCCCTGTTTAAAAAGTTTGAGGACCCCTGGTGTATAACATTAACTCTGGAACAAACCAGTACTATTTTTGTGAATGCCCTAACATAAGTCACCCCATTGAAGGAAACTGTAGACCTGTGATTTTGTAGATTTCTGGCTTAGAATCATACAAATCATAGAAAAGTAGAGTTGGAAGGGGCCTGCCAGGCCATCGAGTCCAACCCCCTGCTCAATGCAGGAATCCAGGTCAAAGCATCCCTGACAGATGGCTGTCCAGTTGCACCTTGAATGCCTCCAGAGTGGGAGAGCCCACCACCTCCCTAGCTAGTTGGTTCCATTGTCTTATTGCTCTGACAGTCAGGAAATTTGAGCAGGGGGTTGGACTCGATGGCCTTGTAGGCCCCTTCCAGCTCTACTTTTCTATGATTCTATGATTCCGTGTTCTGCAACCTGGGATGATCGAGAAGAGATCCTGGCCCTCCTCTGTGTGACAACCCTTCAAGTACTGGAAGAGTGCTATCATATCTCCCCTCAGTCTCCTCTTCTGAAGGCTAAACATGCCCAGTTCTTTCAGTCTCTCCTCATAGGGCTTAGTTGTTATTCCTTGCAGAACATCCCTATGATCCAGTCATGAACAGACAGATGCCACTTCCCAGAATATTTATTGTCCACTGTGCTTCCAATAACCGCTGCTGGGGCAACAATGCCTGCTAGCATGGTGTATCCATGTGGGAGCTTCTCTAGGTCGAATGTTTTAGAATATCTGAGCTGGACCCTAGTGTTATAAGAAGAATAAAAACAGTCCACCAAACTAGGAGAATGGTCCTACTGTGGCGTAACCCCACAATTCAGTTCCCTGGTGTATGTCTGCTTTAGTATATTTAGTGAGTATAGAACGTTGAACTGAGTGGGTGTGGTTTGTGATGTCTTGGAAAGGGTGGGGGGAGGAATATATAAGGAGTGTTTGAGTGATGTCAGAGTTAGTTGAATTGGTGTGTTATGGGAGAGTGCTTTGAAAGTGTGGGGAGAGTTGGGAGTTGTTGGGAGTTGGGAGTTAAGTTAGTTGGATTATTCATGTCTTGTCAGGAGTTTTAAGAGAAATCAGTGCTTGTATGAAGAGTGAAAGTATTTAGAATTATAGGGACTTAGGTTAATTATAAAGTGTTTGGTGTAGGCAGGTTTAAAGTTATTTTCTGGAACTAAGATTTTGAGAATTAAAATAAACTTACTTTTATTTTGTTTGCTACCCAAATCCTACGTGTCAGCTTGGTGTTATTAACCTGCTTTACTTTTAAATCTACACACACACCTTTGTACCCACAGCATCATAAATTTAAAAATAGATCCTTAATAACCAAAATTAATCTTTTCCCTCATTAGTAGGGGAAAGGTTTCATTTGACCCTCCACTCAGGTTTTTAAGTGTTGATGCTTAGCCTGAGAAGGGTTTATGCGCGTGGTCCTAAAGAGTAAAGGGCCGTGTCGTCGCACCTACCAAAGATGTCTAGAGGTCAAGGAACAGATATTTAGGCTGCAATCCTACACGGTACTTACCTGGGAGTAAGTCCCATTGAATTCAGTGGGGCTTACTTCTAAGTAGACATATATAGGATTGCACTGTTAGTCAAGGAAACTCCAGTTGTTAAGCAAGTGAGCCACGCCACACTCCAATAGAAAATCAGAACGCCTGTGACTAAATGAGCTTAGCTCTTAAGCATTTTGGCAAGTGCTTATTGTCCAATGCTGAAAAAAGATGGATGCTGATGTTGCAGCACTCCCTCTTACCTGGAAATCATTCCTTTTTGTTCCAGATATTTGGAAACGCCTTGCGGTCATTTATTGGGAAGGGGGAAAAAATACTTGGTACAGGACCAAAGACACACTCTTTTTTAAAAAAAATATCATTACTTCATATTTACCAGGCTGAATTGAAGACATAATTGAAGTCACCAGAATCATTTCCTGGTTTTGGCATCGCTGCATTGCAGATTGATCTACATCCAGGAAATATAGGTTTTGCCCCAGCAGGATCACTGTCATATTAACCGTCGCGTAACACTGAAGAGATGTAGCTCATCTAGGAACTATAAGAGAACAGCTGCATCTGTTTCCCTAAAGTGAATTCTCTAATGCAGCGTTCATGCTGCTGACTTCAGCAACATTTCAGCAATCTGCAGCAAATGTTGCCGCTGGTGTCGATGCATTCAAATGGGGTAGGGGTGGAAGCAGAGGCAAGCGGTCCAGCATAAAAGCATAATCTGTGATTAACATCAAAGGGCTACCGTTGTCTCTGAAAACAACCCTTACTGCTCCCAACACCTTTTGTTTTGTGTGCAGGGAATGAAGTCCTTAATTACTTGGTAATGTGGAAGAAGTCTGGGATTTACCATTCCTTAAACCAGCAAGGTCATCTTTCCTGACACTAGCAACCTAGATTAGGAGGAATGCTGCTCCTTGCAGGCAACATTGAAACTGACTTCCATTTGAAACAACCCCATCCAGATTCCAGCTTGGAGGGTCCCCACCCTGCTCAAACAGAGTTCCTATTAGTTTGTATATAAGTGAGGTAAGAACGTAAGAGAGCAAATGTAGTGTAATGGTTAGAGTGCTGGACTGGGACTCAGGAGATCAGGATTCTAGTCCCCACTCAGCCATGAAGCTAACTGGGTGACTTTGGGCCAGTCACTGACTCTCAGCCTAACCTACCTCACAGGCAGGACTGGTGCAAGGCAGTTTGGCGCCCAAGGCAACATCAAATATTTAGCGCCCCCCCTTCCCACTTGAGCCTGCCTGCCCACCCTCCAGGGGGGGGGTCCTCCGGAGCAAAGCAGCTGGGCCCAGGAAACACCTGCTCGCCCAGCGCCCCCCCCCAAAGTTCTCCTTTGGAAAAATTTTTAGGAGGGGGCGGCGGAGCTGCGGAGAGCACGCTGGGCTCTCGCGGGGGGGGAGACGGGCACGGCCGGGGGCGTCTAGCTTAGCCCGGGTGCCCACTCACTCCTTGGGGGTGCGCTGCCGGCAGGGAGGAGCGGGAGGCCGGCTGCCCGCCACGCTCCTCTTCTGCTGCTGCTGCTGCTCCTGGCGCGGCTGCCTCTGCCCGGTGGAGCTACGGGTGTGCGTCCGGGGGAGGGGAGGGGCGAGGCCTTCCCCACCGGTCTAAGACATGGCTTTTTGTCGCCCATGGCGTCTCCGCGGCTGCCCCGCCCGGCCGCCTCGCCGACAGATCCGGGCTCCGCGGCGGCGGTGAGGAAGAGTCGGCCGAGCGAGCGAGCTTCCTCCTCCTCCTGCTGCTGCTGCTGCCGCCGGCTTCTACAGCCCAGGAATGAAGGAAGGCGCAGGAGCGGGGCGTTTCTGCGCCCCCTTAGCCATGCGCCCTAGGAAGCCGCCTAGTTGGCCAAGCGGTAGCGCCAGCCCTGCTCACAGGGTTGTTGTGAGGATAAAATGGAGAGGAGGACTATGTAAGCCGCCTTGGGTTCCTTGCAGGAAAAAAGGTGGAATATAAATATAATCAAGAAGGAGAAGGAGGGCCATGCTGGATCAGACCAAGGGTCCATCTAGTCCAGCATTCTGTTCACACAGTGGCCAACCAGCTGCCTGTGGGAAACCCACAGAGAAACGTGTACACCAGTTGTTGGGGAACATGGGTGGGAGCTGGGAGTATGCATAGGATAGCATACTCCCAGCTCCCACCCATGTTCCCCAACAACTGGTGTACACGTCAGTGTGGCGTACTGGTGAGAGTGTTGGACTGGGACTCAGGAGATCCGGTTCTAGTCCCCGCTCGGCCATGAAACTCACTAGGTGACTTTGGGCCAGTCACGGACTCTCAGCCTAACCTACCTCACAGGGTTGTTGTGAGGATAAAATGGAGAGGAGGAGGATTATGTAAGCCGCCTTGGGTTTCTTGCAGGAAAAAAAGGGCGGGATATAAATATAATAAAGAAATAAAGAAATACACAGGCATACCACCTCCAATACTAGAGGTAATATATAGGCATTCATTAGTAGCCATTGATAGCCTTATCCTCCATTAAACCCCCTTTTAAAGCCCCTTTAAACCCTGCCAGCTCCAGGAGCTCAAAGGCTTCAGAACGTCAGATCCAGCAGGTTTTCAGAGCACACAAGCGATATCCAGGAGATTATGGGGTAGTGTCTCAACACACTGGGCAGTATCCTATGCTGCTGCTGCACTCCCGCTATTTCTTTTGCACCAGCAAGAGCAACCACTAGCACAACGGGGCTTTTGTGGTTCTAAAAAATAAACCTAGAAACAAGTGGAAATGCTCAATTCCAGACTGGGACAGGTCAGCAGAGCTCCCTTCCGGGAGCTTCGCTGATTTGCTCTACCCTGGAAACAGGGATTTCCCACTCATTTCAGGTTGCTTGTAGAACTGCAAAGCCCCACTGTGCTTGTGCGGTCACTCCTGCTGGCACACAGGCAAAATAGGATGCTGCCCATAGTGTGGAGCAGGGCTTTTGTGCTATATCTGAAAGGAAAATGATGACATCTCAAGGAGCGTCTCCAGCAACACCAAGTAGGCCGCTCAGCAAGATCTGCCACAGAAAGCCTTCTCCTTGTCCCTTCAGCCAGAGCAGCTAGACTGGTGGGGACTAGGAAGAGGGCCTTTTCTGTGGTGGCCCCCGTACTGTGGAACTCTCTCCCAAGTGACCTCCACCATGCCCCCTCTCTGCTGAGCTTCCGCCACTCACTGAAAACTTAGCTATTCAGGCGGGAACATGGGGTGGGCTAAGATTTTAAAAAATTGTATACTGTTTTAAATGTATTTTATCCTGTTTTTATCTTATGTACATCGCCCAGGGTGGCCGGTTTGCCAGCCAGATGGGTGATAAATAAATGCAAATAATAAATAAATAAAATGACAAACTCCCCATTGGGGGTGTGTGCAAAAAGGAACATGTCCCAGGAATACAAGGAAGCAAGGTCCGGCAGCCACTGATCATCACTGAGCCCTTGGCTCCTTTCTTTCTTTTTTTCTTTCTTTCTTCCCTACACAGCCTGTAATTGTCTGACCATTCCCCAAGAACCTACAGCTTTCATATCCCAGAAGACAGACATAACCCCGGAATTGGACACTATTGCCGGCATTCCATGTGGGAATAAAGCTTAATTATCATCCCAGCCAGCAGTTCTTTCAAAAACACACCACCAACACCTTAAAACTGTCACATTAAAATAATCCTTAAGTGGCAATTGCCATCTATTACCAGCTAGTGTCTAATAACATAATTCCTGATAGTTTTTGGGAAATCGACATTGCTATAACTGAACCCCAGTCATTAATAGCTCTTGGACTAAACCAAATTCTAATTAATTTGGAATGCAGTATAAAGAGTAAATTAAAAAGCCTCTTATTTTGCAGACGCTTTGTTTGCTGGTGTTGTAGAAAACAGAAGTCCAGCCAATAAAAGAAAGCAAGGGAACTACACATCAGAGCCAAACAGAGGGCCAGTTCACAAATGCATACTCAATCATTCACCGTCTGTAAACATGACATGATATCTTGCAAAGTTAAAGTGTGCTAGGTGGACCAATTACAGATTAAGCACCACAGACAGAACATTCACACACCCCAATTTCATGTCAAAACCACTACCGTGGCTTTGGTGGAGACAGATCACACATTCACTTACGTAATCAAGGGGCAAGAGATCAAATGATGGAATGATAGAAGCACATAAGGAAGGGGAACTGCCATAGCTCAGTGGGTAGAGTACCTGTTTTGTATGCAGAAGGAACCCAGATTCAGTCGCCAGTATCTCCAGGTAGGGTTAAGAAAGACTCCTGTCTGAAACCCTGGAGATGCTGCTGCCAGTCAGTGTGCTAGGTGGACCAATGGTCTGACTCGGTATAAGGCATCTTCCTATGTTCCTATGATGTATGAATCAACTTCTAATCTTCATAGTCAGGGTTAGGTTTAGAAACCTGTTTGGGATGGTTTACTTAGCCAAAGACAATAAGAACTCATGGTGATGTGAGACTGCAAGAACAGCAGGAATATAGGAATTGCCTTGCTCATCAGACCAAGATCTTTCTCATCCAGTATTCAGTTTCCAAGAGCAGCCAACCAGATGCCTCTGGAAGCTCACAAATAGGACATAAAGGTGATGTCCTCCTGTCCACAGCATCTGGTACTCATAGGTACTCAACTGCTCTGGTACTCATCTGTTAGGCCATATCAATGCCCCCATCACATGTCTCCAATAATGACCACACAGAGAAACATGTAGAATTTACTTTCAGGACGAAAAGGAAATAAAGAAAATAAAGTAAACAATTATAAATAATAATCTATCCCAAATCATTCAGACAAAACCTCAGACTCCAAATAATTGAGACAAAATTTCTGGCAATGGTTCATGATTTAGAGGTAATCGGAGCATTAAAATGCATGTTTGACATTATAGGGAAATAGCCACTAATATGCTTCACTTCCATCTATTTTTCTATAGTCCTTTTAGAGGTTACTTTTTATTGATTGTCACAATTTCTGGTTACATCAAAGTCCACAAAGGATTTATCATTGACTGACAGATCAATTGATTGAATTTGTATGCTCTAAACACCATAAAAACCTCACCAAATATCATCCTTAAAAACCTAATAATACATAGTACTATCAACAGCTCTATAAAAAATCTAACAAAATCTGAACTATATTTCAGAAAAATTAGAATGTGACAGATTCCTGAAAACACAGTACTAGAGATATCGTTACAATTCACTGAATACCTTTCTAAGGAAAAGGTCTTTACATTTCTTTTTGGAAAGACTACAGGCTTGATATCAGATGGAGAGTTAAGATGTACAAATTGGGAACCACAACAATGAATGCCCGTGATGCAGCCACCTTACTGAACCCAAGCATGTTTGGGTCTGGTCAGCGCTTGGATGGGAGACTACCTGGGAAGCCCAAGTATGTCACCTTCAGTTCCATGATGAAAGAAATGCAGGATGTAAATTTAATTAAAAAATAAAGAATTTAGAAATAAATAAGTTGTGTGGACTTTCAGTGAGGTCTTTACTGCTGATGGCTCTTATATAAACACCATCTAATTATCTTTTTAATCCATTATTTTGCATCTAATTTTTAACCCATTATTATAATCCATTGCTTTTTAATCCATTATTTTGGACCAAAGAAAACAGTCCATGACCTACCCACCCACCTTTCCCTACCCAGATTGATGTACCCCAGGATTGCCAACTGTTCCTCCTGAAGTGTGCCATTGGTTAACACAGGGGGGACGGGAATGGAGGGATGACATTATGACTTGCTCAAGTACTACCTAGTTGAAAAGGGCCAATTTATATGTCACAGTCTTCCAGTGGTGGCCGTGGTGGATAAATTGTCCCCAATATAACTCAAGTCTTGGCAAGAGCATCCCCATACACTACGATCATCATCTAAGGCTCTCCTCCAGGTGCCTCTTCAGAGGGAGGCTCAGAGGGCGGCAATGAGGGAGAGGGCCTTCTAAGTGGTGGCCCCCAATTATGGAATGATCTCCCTAATGAGGACTGCCTGGAGCCAACATTGGGGGGTTTTCGGCTAAGGCTAAGACCTCCCTCTTCTCTCAGGCATTTGGCAGCATACGACGAGGTTTTAATCAGGACTTGAATTTTTCTTGTTGATTGTTTAAAATAGTTTATAGATGTGTGTGTGTGTGTGTGTGTGTGTGTGTGTGTGTGCGCGCGCATGTGCGCGTGCACATGCACATGTTGTATGTTTATATGTTCACATGTATATGGTTTTTATAATGT
Organism: Shinisaurus crocodilurus; assembly: GCA_021292165.1. NCBI lineage: Eukaryota > Metazoa > Chordata > Lepidosauria > Squamata > Shinisauridae > Shinisaurus > Shinisaurus crocodilurus. The sequence continues at coordinate 147,167 of JAHFWL010000663.1, forward strand.
ATTTTAAAGGTTTTAATTTTTGTAAACTGCCCAGAGAACTTCAGCTATTGGGCGGTATAAAAATCTACTAAATGAATGAAAATGAAATGAAGTCAAAGGGCCTCCACAAATCTGACAAAGACAGAATTGTAATGCCAAGGTGCAAAGGACAGTCCTGATTTCCATTTATCTTCCCTGCAACCAAGGTCAGCATACAGAGATTGCTCAAGGGTGGGGTGGGGGCATTTTACAAGTGCCACCAAAAAGCTCTTCAGTAATGAGAGTAGTAAGCACTGGGAAGTAGCCCCAAGGCCGACTTTACAGCACTGCACAGATTTCATTGTTGCCCAATGTTTCTGTGCTGAAATGAAAGTCACAGGCACGAGCTGCTTCCCTTTCTCCCTTGCCTCTCATTATACCTCTTTACTGAGTTGGCAGGCCCTGCTAGTCTGGCGAAAGAGTACAGTACCCAGGAGAGCACCCCACGTAGGCCTAAAATGCTGTGTGGCAGGGCAGGGGCGGGGAGATCCTTTCAACCTTTGGGAAATGATACCCATTCGCCTTGCATAAAGTTGTTCTGCCCTGACTTCTCAATCATTTGCACCACTGCTTCTATGAGCGATTAAGAGCCAAACCACAAGTTACGTTAAATGCACTCTAGCAATTAACATAAGGGTAGTTTTAAACTGTTGCCCAGTTCCAGATCAGGACTACCTGCCCTGCTAGAGTCCCAAGAAAAATCATCCCCATACCCCATACTGGTGTCAATGGGATCTTCCCTCCCAAAGCAAATTGCAGGCGTGGGGGTGGCGATTTTTGTTGGGACTGAGGCAGGGAAGTAAAGGGTTAACCTCTCTACTCTCATCCCACCCACTGCAATCCCATTTTAGATCACCCTACAGACACACACACACACACACACACACACACCAGCAGCAGCAACCGCTGCTTAAATCAATGCATTTTACATAACGTATAGTTTGGCCCTAAGTCCGGTTTGTGGTCCAGTCATCACCTGCATGCCACTGAACAGAGCCTGTTCTGATGAGAAGCCTGATTTTTTTGTCTGGTTGTCTTTATACTTTGCTCCTTATATCATTCTTAAGAAAATAGGAAGGTAAAAGAAGAGCTTTGCTGGATCACATAAGAAAAGCCATGCTGGAAGCTGGATCAGACCCAGGGTCCATCTAGTTCAGCATTCTGTTCACATAGTGGCCAACCAGCTGCCCACAGGAAATCCATAAGCAGAACATGAGTGCAACAGCACCCACCCACCCACCCATGTTCCCCAGCAACTGGTATACACAGGCATACTGCCTCTGATACTGGAGGTAGCATATATCCAGCAGGACCAGTAGACACTGATAGCCTTATCCTCCATGAATTTGTTCAATCCCCTTTTAAAGCCATCCAAATTGGTGGCCATCAGTACTTCTTGTGGAACTGGATGTGCTGTGTGAAGAATCTGTCCTGAATCTTCCACCTATCAGCTTCATGGGATGACCCCGGGTTCTAGTATTATGAGAAAGGCAGAAAAATGTCTCCCAATCCACTTTCACCACACCATACATAATTTTGTACACCTGTATCATGTCTTCCCTCACTCGCCACATCAAGGGTCCATCTATCCCAGCATCCAATTTCTAGCACTGGCGAGCCAGATGCCTATGTGAAGTCCAATAGCCTCTTCCGCTGCTGTTCCCCAGCAACTAGTATTCAGAGACATGCTGCCTCTAATCTACGGGCCATAGCTCAAGGGTACAGCATGTGCTTTGCATGCACAAGGTCCTAGGTTTGATCTTCAGGTAGGGCAGGAAAACTGTCACCTGAAACCCTGGAGAGCCGTTGCCAGTCAGTGTTGACAATACCGGACTGGATTGACCAATGGTCTGATGCAGTGCAGGGCAGCTTTCTGTGTTCCTATCCTGGAGGTTACATATAGCCATCATGACATAATCTCCATGAATTTGTCAAATCCGCTTTCAAAGCTTTGTCCTTCATGTATTTTTAAAAAACTTTTTTAAAAGCCATCTAATTTTAAAGCCAAATCTTGTTTCACTCCTTTGGCCAAAACGTTTTTCTTTATTATTATTCTGTGGGGATATTTAGGGGGGGTTGCAGTTGAAATAGCCCCTAATTTTGTGAAAGTAATTTTTAAAAAAACTTCTTGCAGATTAATACACACTGTGAATAATCATCATGTGAGCTCTCTAAGGCAACAGCAATGAACTAGCTTTGTCAACATCTGACATTGGTTGGAAATAAGAGAAAACACCAACTGTCCCATGACTGTCTTAATGAAACAATGCCAGTTTAAACACCATCATTCAACCTGGTTCACTTATATTTGCTTAACCTAGTTACCAGCATTTAGAATTGGTGACTCCGAGGGACTCTGTGGCTGACACAGCTACTTCTTCCTCCATGCAAGTAGTCCATATATCGTGCTCTACATGGTAATCAGAGTTTGAAATGCTTGGTGGTACAATATAGAGATAGATATATCAACACTGTGCATTTATGTATTTATATATTTATTATATTTATATCCTGCCTTTTTTCCTGCAAGGAACCCAAGGAGACTTACCGGTACATAATCCTCCTCCTCTCCATTTTATCCTCACAACAACCCTGTGAAGTAGGTTAGGCTGAGAGTCAGTGATTGGCCCAAAGCCACCCAGTGAGCTTCGCGGCCGAGTGGGGACTAGAACCCAGATCTCCCGAGTCCCAGTCCAACAGTCTAACCACTACATCACACTGGTTCTCAGTGTAATCTGATGGTGACAAAAATAAGGCCCTGAAAAAAGGCTAGTTTCACACACAAACAAAAAGAACAAGAGGCTATGCCAATGGATACCTAGAAGCACACTCAACTAAAGTCTTATCCAGCCTCCCCCAAGCTGGCTGGTGCCGTCCAGATGTTTTGGACAACTCTCAGAATTCCTGCTCATTGGCCATGCTGGTTGAGGCTGATGGGAGTTGAAATGGAAAACATATGGAGGGCACCACATTGTGGAAGGCTGGTTTATTAGTACTTCTGCATATCTATTATAGGAAATAATCAAAACAAACTTCCTGAGAGCAATTTCATGTGCCCATTCAATTTATCACTAGTAAAACACAGCCTCACTTTAGATAACACATTACAATGCATGTTGCATCCTTCCCAGCCCCCCACATTTAAAATGAGTACAGGATGTTTGAACTTCAAAACTAAGAATCAGGTCCTAGAACATTCATACCAACGTAAAACGTAGAATTGTATCCTGAATGCGAGCACCAAATTTCACTGCGATATCTCAATGTTCAAGGAACATACCAAGTTGCAAACAAACACAGAATGCTAAACAAGCCAGTTAAACTGAAGTCCTTATTTTGCTCAGCTGATAAAGAGCAGGTGCAGCATTTTTCAACACTTTTTCTAATATGTACCTTTCCTCTGGCGTAGGCAGTTCTCCTTTCAAACATATTGGATCCATGCAATTAGTCCGCAGTGCTTTTTTCTGGAGAAAAAGGTACCGGAACTCTTGGATTATGTTTCCTCGGGAGTAGATGGCGATTAAATTGTAATGAAATTAATAGAATAAAAGGTGCTGGAACTTAGTTCTGGTGAGTTCCACCAGAAAAAAAGCCCTGAGTCCAAGTGAACCAGTGTTTATTCTTTATTATAAATGGGGTGCACAGAAGTACTGATTAAGATCTCTCCTTCTACCTATTCTATGTGGACCTATTGGCACAGACTTTTGTTCTTTTTCTATATCGGGACAGCCTGCTTAGTTTTTGCCACTTCACACAAGCCGTTCACGTCCATGTAGCAGCAGCCACTTCAAACACACTGAGCTATAGCATCTTGAAACCTAAGCAAAGCTGTGATGGCTCCACACGTTGAGTTGCTTGCCAAATAGTTTCCCCAATTTTTCTACATCAGTGCACACCATTAAAGAACTTTGTTTACAGCGGTACAATGACTCTAGCACATCTGCCCAGGGCATGGGTACACACAAAGAATTCACCATATAGAGCAGCCTCCATGTGGTTTGGATTTCCAGGACACTACCCTTGTGCAACTCCTTGTTTATGCTTCCGGGGGTGGGGGAGATGCCAGTCATTGCAATCAGAATACCCCCAAAGCATTTCAGAAGCTGCTTAACATACAGAGACCATTACCGCTTTTTTACACGAGGCATTCATTGTGGGTTCATGGTTCCTGACTCACAGTTGTTTATGGATTCTTTCAGTGACACCGTGCTCTTCCAGTTTCGCTTCTGTTTTTTAACAGCACTTTCCCGGGGCTTTTTAGAGCGGGGAAAATAAGGTATTAGTATTTCTGAAAGTGAAAGAAAAGCAATTTTCCTACTTGTGTAATTGTGACATTCCGCTATAGCATAGTGCCACCTAGAGATTATTTTATTTCTTTATTTATTTATATTTATACCCCACCTTTTTTCCTGCAAGGAACCCAAGGCGGCTTACATAATCATCCTCCTCCTCTCCATTTTATCCTCACAACAACCCTGTAAGGTAGGTTAGGCTGAGAGTCAGTGACTGGCCCAAAGTCACCCAGTGAGTTTCATGACCGAGTATGTATGTAGTAGAAAAGCATGAAAGGAAAAGCTCTTTGTGTAGAAGAGCCTGGATTTCAATTCTGCAACGAACCCGAAAGTAGATACAGCAATTAACAGTCTCGTGTAGAAAAGCTCTTAAACGCAGTCATTACCGCATCAACCATGAAAAGGTTGGTGAAAGCTTACCCAAATAACCCCAAACTGTAACACAGCCTTCCCCAACTTGGCACCCTTCAGATGTTTTACACTACAGCTCCCATCTGCCCCAGACAGCATGGCCAATGGACAGTGATAATGGGAGTTGTATTCCAACGCACTGGGGGGGACGGGACCAGGTTGTGTAAGGCTACTATATAACACCTGCAGCTTCCTGCTGATCCAAACATCAAACCCATGAAATCTGGAGCTTTTTTAAGGATGTCACTTTTATACTATAATCTGTAAAGGTACCATAATTATGGTGTGTCACTGAATCCTTCTTATATGCGCCATCTAAAATAGAGTTTGATAACCTCTGCCCTGCCCCAAATAGGGAATATAATTTCTTTACTTGGGGGAACACCAGAGATCTTTAAGGAGTACATGGGAAAATATAGCCTACCCACTTTTTTTAAGGTCTTGTTCCAGAGATTTCATAGATTTCATAGATCATAGAGTTGGAAGGAGCCTACAAGGCTATCGAGTCCAACCCCCTGCTCAATGCAGGAAACTAGAGGAGGGGTCTCCCATCCAAGTAATAACCAGGCTTGACCCTGCTTAGCTTTCCATGCTCAGACAAGCTGGGCCAGCGTTATTAGTAGTAGTAGTAGTAGTAGTAGTAGTAGTAGGCAATCACTCGTGACCAAGTAAGATTGTCTTCCAGGATAAAATTACAAAAAGAAAATTATAAAAGGAGGACATTCTAAAAAATTGTGTAGACTCTAGCGATGGGTCCATAAGTGACTGTGGAGGCCAATTCTAGATCCACACAGCTTCCCACAGTGAGGACACAGGTTTCCAGATGGAAGATGGTCCTGTAAAGGATTTGTTTGATGTGCTTTTCGCTTAGCACGTTTCTCCCTTTCACCTTGCACTTGGGCTTCTTCAAAGTCCATGGAGATGGAACCTTTGCGAAAGGCCAACCTCCATTTAGATCGTTCATGGGCCAGAGCTTCCCAGTTTTCGATGTTTATATTGCATTTTTTTAGATTAGTCTTAAGAACATCTTTAAACCTCTTATACTGACCACTGATATTCCGCTTTCCATCCTTGAGTTGGGAATAAAGTAACTGCTTTGGAAGACGGCAGTCAGACATTCGAACAACATGACCAGTCCATTGAAGTTGGCATTGAAGGATCATTTTTTCAACGCTAGTAGTCTTTGCTTCTTCCAGTACACTGACATTTGTTCGCCTATCTTCCCAAGTAATTCGCAGGATTTTCCGGTGGCAACGTTGATGAAATCTTTCAAGGAGGTGGAAGTGACGTTTATAGATAGTCCATGTTTCGCAGGCATACAATAAAGTTGGTAATACAATGGCTTCATAAACCAGCGTTTTGGTCTCCTTACAGATATCCTGATCCTCAAACACTCTATGTTTCACTCGAGAAAATGCGGCACTTGCGGAGCTCAAACGATGCTGGATTTCAGTGTCGATGTTAGCTGTAACAGAAAGATAGCTGCCAAGATAGAGAAAATGATCGACATTTTCCAGTATTGCCCCGCCAAGCTGGATAGATGGCATCACCAAAGGGTTAACTTGCACTTGCTGATGAAGCACTTTGGTTTTTTTGATGTTAAGTGAGAGACCAAGTTTTTCGTATGCTTCTGCAAAAGCATTTAAATAGTTTGGAGATGATGATGATGATGATGATGATGATGATGATGATGATGATTATTTTAAACCCTGCGTGGTTTTCTATTTATCTTCTTAGGAAGGAAAAAGGCTGAGTCAGTTCCTCTGGGATACAAACTCTGTGGCTCTAGTAGTATATCTTGGTGTTTTATACCTGTTGCATAGAGCAGTCGACAGGTCCTATGGGATGGTGTTGCTACAGTAGTGCTAACTGTTGCTTCACCACAACAAAACTGTCTTTCCCCCCCAAGATTCACCTCCTTTCCTTAGGTATATCTCGCTTTCAATAGGAAAAATAGGACCGGAATTGAGGAGACACTCATGTCCATCCCAGTGACTATCAGGTAGGCAAGCTCATGGACTCTGTTCACTACCTTTTTCTAATGAGATAATTTCAGGGGAAGTGAACAATGAGCAATTTCTCTGCTGCTGCCCCTCTAAAGAAGAAGAGCTAGCAACACATGAAGCTTTTGCAAGCAGCTATTTGACTCCACATAAATCCCAACTTGTCCATTACACGTAAAATACTGACCATAAATGTGAAATGAGAGGCTGCAAAAGGCAAGATGGACTAATTTTTTTAAAAAAACAACTCCTTCACATTTTATCTTTTGGGGATAAAGATCTGCAAGCATTTTTGCAGAGGTCTGCATAGCAAACACTCAATTTGGCAGCAGGATTGCACACCTGCTTGCACCATGGCACCCACCTGTGCCGACACACCAATGCCATTGATGTCTAAAGATAACAGGCATTTGTACCTTCCAGCATGTGCCCAAAACATTAAATCCTTACCCCAGTTGCCAAACCAGAAACCTGCATGGTGATCACAATAAATTATCTTAAATAAATAATACATAAATTAAGAGGATTGCATGGAGGGAGAGATGGCAATGGGGCAAGGCTGGTAGATCAATTTAAAGTGAGAGATTGCAACCGGCCTGGCTTACCACCTTCCAATCTTTCCTCACTGCGGCATCCCATAAAATGAGATGCTGACCAGGGACAAGGATCTTTTTTTCTGATCAGGCATGGATTCTTTGGTAACCATTTGGCTGATTTACACAGTTTACAGATTCCGTGACATGATTAATTTGTTATTCCCCTAACATATTTCTGAGTCTCAGGGTCTGATTTGTCAGAGAATTTGCAACCCCTACTGGCATGGCAGCAAATGCTCGTGATCCAGTGCTGGACTTTGTTGTGCTATGAACTCCTTGAACGGTAGAGTATGTATGTATGTATGTATTTACTTATTGTATTTCTATACCACCTTCCTGACACCAACCAAGATGGTTTACACAAATATCAGAGATTAAAAACTGTAAATACCATGCATCCTGGAAGAAGATGAAATGGAAGGGCCTAACCATGAGTTTGCCAATAGTCCTGCTGATCATACTGGTGAACTGTGCATCTGTCTAGGTTGCCCAGGTGAATCAGTTGCCCAGGTGAGAGCCAGTGTGGTGTAGTGGTTAGAGTGTTCGACTGGGACTTGGGAAACCCAGGATCTAGTCACCACTCAACCATGAAGCTCACTGGGTGACTTTGGTCCAGTCACTGACTCTCAGCCTAACTTGCCTCACAGGGTTGTTGTGAGAAAAAAAAAGGAGAGGAGGAGGAGGGGATTGTGTAAGACGCCTTGAGTTCCTTGCAGGAATAAAAGGCAGGATATAAATATAATGAAAGAAAGAAAGATCTGTTGGCCCTAACATTGCTTAGGGCAAATTGCCCATCTATTGGGCCAATCATAACAAACTGAGTTGGTAGTGGTAATGCTGAGGGCCTTCCAGATGGCTTACCATTGTTCACAATAAGGCAAATGTGATCTGAATAGGAGCTTGGTCAAGGTTTAGTCATACCGGATATAAAAAAATAAATTAACAATATTATACTGTACAAGGATTGTGCCTGTGCATATCATGCAACAGAGTAGTTTGTCAGTCCAGCACATCCTGTACATTGTGTAAAAGAAAATAAGTATGCACAGGAGTATCTTCTAATTCATATTCAATCAAGGCCTGTCCAACTACATACGATTTCTCACTTCCCACCCACCCCTTTAATAGCAGTGACACAAAAGTGCTTAGAGGTGGCACTGTATGCATTTGAGATACTATCCTGGGACTATCCATAAATCAATGAATGCATCACTTCCATCCACATGTGGCAGCCATATAAAGTGTGATATTTATCATTTGAACAGCAGCCCAAGATTAACTCAGTTTAACTACTGATAGCTCCCTAGAGTCTTTCCCTGTCATCTAGTCTCAGTACCACCTACAATTTTTCTTTCTCTGTCTCTTATCAAATCAGGCTCTGGCTAAGTCAAATGTCTATTTGACTTTATTTTGACTAAAGTCCACATTTTTCTTACTATGCATGTTGCAAAACCCTTGTCCGGGGCTTAGCCATCTTTCCTTAATGTACTTTCTCTGATACATCCAGCCTATCTCTAAAAGTTTCACAGAGAAATTTATCATATTGGCTGTCAGGGCCGGATTAAGATAGGGGCTATTGGAGCTGCAGCTCCAGGCCCCTACCACAAAACAGGCCCACAATAGGGACGCGCCTCTGTCCAGCCTGCTCCCTGGAGGCTTGCGGGCTGCTCGCCCCGCCGCGCCGCGCCCCGCCGCCAACAGGGCGGGCCAGTCCAGCTCCGCCCCGCCCGGCCGCCTGCCTGCCTGGCTCCGCCCCCTGCGCTGCACGGCCGGACGCGCTGCCGCCTGCGGGGGCCGGGGCGAGTGGGCAACGAACGCGTTGGCCAGCTGCCTCCGTCGCCCCGTGGCACCGGCGGCAATCGGGCAGCGCGTCCCGGGCAGAGGCAGTCCCCATGGAACTACAAAACGCAGCTTGAACTGAAGCCTCGAGACTCCAGACTCCCCCCAATCCCAACCCAAACGCACACAATCTCGGTTTGGCAGCACAGGTAGGACACGATGCCTCCCCCTAAGTTTAAAATCCTTGGCTGGCTAGGCACAGCTGAGCGTTCACCTGGGCGCTCTAAGCATGCCCCAGGTCGCCTGCGCGGAGGAGGAGGAGGCGGAGGAGGAGAGACCGCACCGCCGCTCGCAGCCTTAACTCGGCCCGTCGAAGAATCGCGGGGCAAGCGCTGGAAACCAGCACGGTGGGGAAGCCTTTCCAAACCGGAGTTGCGCGAGGGGGGAGGCAGATTTTATCCTGCAAGCTGCCGATTCTCCTCAGCTTCGCCAATGGAGAGACGGGCGCGTGTCACACGGGGTGGTGGTCGTCGGAAAGGAACCCCCTGGCCACGGGAAAAGAGGATTAGAGCTCCTCAGGCCACAAGCCTGAGACACGTGGCGGCAGAATTCCTCGGAAACGCCCGTTCCCCCTCCCATCCTATGCCAGGCAGCCTAGAGATCCTTAGCCGGCTCCTCAGTCGGAACTACAGTTCCCACCGTTCCCTGAGGAGAGGCAATGACTATTACACCAGATTACATCTGAGGAGAAGATATCACCTGTTATTATTATGCAAAAATCCAAATGAAAGCGATCCCAGCTGCACCCCCTAGTGTAGACAGGGTCAGGTTACAAACAAGCCTGTGGCTCACGCTGGCTCAGTTTGTCTGAGCGTGGAAAGCTAAGCAGAGTCAGGCCTGGTTGTTACTTGGATGGGAGACCCCCCTCCTCTAGTTTCCTGCACTGAGCAGGGGGTTGGACTTGTAGGCCCCTTCCGACTCTATGATCCTATCCTGTGATCCTAATCTTAAGCTCTGGATGTATACAGCCCCCTTCCCCCCCCACTCCCCTTTAGATGGCCGTGCGTATTCCTTCACTTACTTCAAACTGTGGTAAGTTGGCCCTGCTGTGTTGGGGGGTCCTCCTGCTCATTCTGCTTCGGCCCCAAAGTCCTGCTATGCTGGCTGGGGCATGCTGGGAGTTGTAGGCCAAAAACATCTGGGGACCCAAGGTTGGAGAACACTGCTCTATTTGATGGGCTGCCCTGTCCAAGTCCCATGTAAAGATAAAGAACCCTATGAAGGCAACTGGGGCCTTGGAGATGCCCATCAGCATTAGCACCGGGACGGCAAGCTGAGAAGGGGCACACAGCTCAGCTGGTCTCCGTTCCCCACAATGGAGAGATGATGTACTGTATGTTTATTTAAATTATAGTTATTATTTCTAAATGTGCATTTATACATCTACATTATATGCAAGTTGGTGCCCTCTTTTTTTTCTGGTAATGCATTTCCTCCTCTCGCCTGGCGATAGTGACCGCCGTATAATTAGTGCAAGGATTCCACAGATCTCCAGATCTCTTCCTCAGGCAAGATGGGTACCCAAAGCAGGCAATCACACAATTAGGCTCTGCAGGTCATGTGATGGTTACAAGGCTGGACCTGGAGCTGCCCCTAGGGTCGCTGGGAACAAGAAAGGGGGGAAATGATGGATCCCCCTTTGTTTTAATATAAAATTGCGTCTTCATTTTATTTATTTCCATAAAAAGGCCCACCAAAATCCTCAGCACCAGGCCCATAATGCTCTTAATCCGGCCCTGTTGGCTGTGTTCAGACATCACAATAAACCATGGTTTATCATGATGGGAATGAGCCTAGCCTTCCCCAGAGCTCATGTATTATTCCCCCTCTGCTCTTTTCCTCCAGTGTGGCTGCGAGGGATTTGGAAGCTTTTGCTTCCAGTTTTGCTGAACTGCAGTTAGTCATGTCATCCGAACAAACTGTGGTTGATCTTAACTATGGTTTGTTTGAAACAAGCCATCTTTAGATTAACCACAGTTTAGGGTTCTGTAATGGACCAGAACCCCAAGCCCTTGTCCTCAGAGGATCTTCTTGACTCCTCATCCTCGGAAGAAGAGGCTCCTGAGTTAATGGTTTGGGAAGAGGACTCGGTTACAGAAAGGTGCCACAGGGCTTCTACCTCGTCAGGCCCAGTTCTCCAGGGTTTACCTCAGAGATTGCCCCCCTGCATCCAGAGGAGGTCACATTGCCATCCTCAAGACTTTGAGGATTACAGTATGCCACAGCCACCAGCACGTTGTCACAGTCTGAGGCTGCTAAAACAGACCAGGCCACTTTAAGAGAAAAGGCCTTAGTCAGCGTGGAGGAAAAGCCTAAAGGAAGCCAACCCCCTACTTAAGGGTCAGTCACAATCTACTGCTTGTTGGACTTGGAGCAACATAGAGGCAGGCAAGCTTATCAAGCTTCCAGCCCCACTTGGAGCTCTCTGTGGTGCTGTCCTATTCCTGTTCCTGCCTCCCGGAGAAACCTGACTACCCAAAACCCTGGTAAAGAGCCAGTTCATACTGGAACCCAAGTCTCACCAGCGCCAAATGACGCTTGCAATATCAGAGGCAGAACAGAACAGGTTCAGACTACATGTTAAACTGCAGTTAATCTAAAATGGAACTGAAAGCAGCCAATCTCCTCCTCACTCTGCACTGGAGGAGAGGGGAGGGAGGAGCGTGCAAGCCCAGGGGGGAAGCTGGGCTCATTCCCATCATGATAAACTATGGTTTATTGTAACATCAGGGTGCAACCATGGCCTTCAATTGCTGGCTTTCTACTTCTACTGTACTTAGCTCTGAAGTAGTATGGAATTTCTACTGGAATGGAGCTGGAATTTCATTGTGTGGTCCCGGGGGGGGGGGGGGGAGCAGGGATTTCATTGTGTAGTACCGGGGGGGAACAGGGAATACATTGTTGTGTAGTCCCGGGGGGAGGGAAGCAGGGATTTGATTGTGTAGTCCCGGGGGGGGGGAGCAGGGATTCATTGTACAGTACCGGAGGGGGGAGCAGGGATTTCATTGTGTAGTCCCGGGGGGGGGAGCTGGAATTTCATTGTGTGGGCCCAGGGGTGGAGCAGGGATTTCATTGTATGGTCCCAGGGGGGGAGCAGGGATTTCATTGTGAAGTCCTGGGGGGGGGGGGGAAGCAGGGATTTCATTGTGTAGTACCGGGGGGGGAACAGGGAATACATTGTTGTGTAGTCCCGGGGGGGAGGGAAGCAGGGATTTGATTGTGTAGTCCCGGGGGGGAGCAGGGATTTCATTGTACAGTACCGGAGGGGGGAACAGGGATTTCATTGTGTAGTCCCGGGGGGGGGGAAGCAGGGATTTCATTGTGTAGTCCCGGGGGGGGAGCAGGGATTTCATTGTACAGTACTGGAGGGGGGAGCAGGGATTTCATTGTGTAGTCCCGGGGGGGGGGGGGAAGCAGGGATTTTCATTGTGTAGTCCCGGGGGGGGGGGGAAGCAGGGATTTCATTGTGTAGTCCGGGGGGGGGAGCAGGGATTTCATTGTACAGTACTGGAGGGGGGAGCAGGGATTTCATTGTGTAGTCCGGGGGGGGGGGGGGGGAAGCAGGGATTTCATTGTGTAGTCCCGGGGGGGGGGAGCAGGGATTTCATTGTACAGTACCGGAGGGGGGAGCAGGGATTTCATTGTGTAGTCCCGGGGGGGGGAAGCAGGGATTTCATTGTGTAGTCCCGGGGGGGGGAGCAGGGATTTCATTGTACAGTACTGGAGGGGGGAGCAGGGATTTCATTGTGTAGTCCCAGGGGGGGGGAGCAGGGATTCATTGTGTAGTCCCGGGGGGGGAAGCAGGGATTTCATTGTGTAGTCCCGGGGGGGGGGGGGAAGCAGGGGGATTTCATTGTGTAGTCCCGGGGGGGAGCAGGGATTTCATTGTACAGTACTGGAGGGGGGAGCAGGGATTTCATTGTGTAGTCCCGGGGGGGGAAGCAGGGATTTCATTGTGTAGTCCCGGGGGGGGAGCAGGGATTTCATTGTACAGTACTGGAGGGGGGAGCAGGGATTTCATTGTGTAGTCCCGGGGGGGGGGGGAATCAGGGATTTCATTGTGTAGTCCCGGGGGGGGGAGCAGGGATTTCATTGTACAGTACTGGAGGGGGGAGCAGGGATTTCATTGTGTAGTCCCATGGGGGGGGAGCAGGGATTTCATTGTGTAGTCCCGGGGGGGGGGAGCAGGGATTTCATTGTGTAGTCCCGGGGGGGGGAGAAGCAGGGATTTCATTGTGTAGTCCCAGGGGGCGGACAGAGATTTGATCAAACAAATAGTGCCTATAGGAAAATGACGACCCGTGCAATACCAGGTAAAAAAAAAGCTAGTTTCCTATAAAACCTCACTCAGCTTTTTCTCAGCCACTCTTGGCGCAGAATTGCACATTATAAGGCAATATAGTGTTCACAACTCTGTTTTTGTCCTGTAACATCAGCAAGCAGCCGCAGCAGAGAATCAACAGTCAGGAGAGGGGTGACTAGCCTTGTCACACCCAATGATGAGTCCCCCCCAAAATGCCCCAACCCCCATTCATGATACCCCAGGAAAAGTGAGTTTGGGAACCAGCAGTTGCCAAGATAACATGTTATTCTGACATCAACCAAGAATTCCAGCTCTGGTGCACCAGTCAGTATGAGAAGTGACTGAGGTACATACTGCAATGCTTAAAAACCAGGTCCACCATAGCATGTATGAGCTAGCGCAAGGATGCACAACCTTTTTGCTCCACGCCCAGCAATCCTGCACAAGATTGCTGGGGCTGCGGGGAGGCCACTTCGGGATTGTTGTGGGGAGGGAGGAAGCTAAAATCTCCTTCCCTTTCCAGTGTGCCCCTGACATGGATTGCTGCGTCAGGGTGGGAGGACCGCCTCCTCCTTCCAGTGTTCACAATAGGCATTGCTGTTTCTGCACTGCCATTAATGGTGCAGAAGCAGGGACCCTGACTGGGGGGGGGGGTTTGGTGGGGGTGAGGGCATAGGGACTGCACAATAGGCATCCAGGGGCCACGTGCAGCCCGTGGGCCATGGGTTGTGCCCCCTGAACTAGTGGCAACAGTGCCTCCCAAAGCATGCTGATGCTAGGAGAGAAATTTCAGGTGAGTCCACTGTGGAGACGCTGCAGCTCGATTGTGCACAGGTATACAACCCACCCACTTGCTGAGCTGTCCAAACCTGTCAGTGTGCAGCTGAATTATTTACACCAGCCCTGCTAATTTGTTTATTGGGTACAGCTTTATCACCACCAGCCTTCAACTTATTTCCAAATATTTATTATTATTGAATGTACCTTGTGTTACCAATAGCCTCCTCCTTGTCCCACATTATCATCTTTTTCTTTATACCCTGTGAATGTTGCTGTTTAAGCTTGTTTTCAGCTGTCTTGGATACAAGGAGAGTTGGGGTGGGGTAGATGTTATTACATTAATGACAAATAAGTTGTGAGGTGATTTCTCAGAAGGTGCAAGCAGCAACTGCAGTTTGGAAGTGCCACTCGGCTGTGGAGTGGAAGGGGAGGTTAACGGCAAAAATACAACCAATGTTGCAGCCATGTTTGCCCACCTGTGATGAGATTCTAAGGGAAGGGCTTCTAGTGAATGACTGGGTTCAGACAATACGATAACCCACACTCAAGGGTTGAGTGTGGGTTGTCGTTGAACCATGGGTTGTTGTTAAGACACGGGCTATCATGTTGTCAGAACCCAGCTGCAATAAAAGCCATGGCTTATTAACCACAAACAACCCATGAAGAGAACCCATGGTTTGTTGTTGGGTTGTTCACCATGGCTTGTTATCTTGGCTGGGTTCAGACAACATGATAGCCCATGGTTCAACAACAACCCACAATTCAACGATAACTCACACTCAGCCCTTGAGTGTGGGTTATCGTGTTGTCTGAACACAGTCAGTGTATAAGGATTCTATGATTCATATGGCCTTTTTTTCTTCATTTTGCCATTTATGGTGTCTGTCATCTCACTGTCCTGCCTTCTCTCTTACACTACAGTCCTACTTACCTGATAGTTTCAGTGATTTCAGTGGAATCTGAGAATTACTGACCTTCCTAAAAAAAATGTTTAAGGGGCAGTCCGGTCCTGTGTATGTGAAGTCTTTCATAAGCTGTTTTCATAAGGGGGTTTTTCCCTGTGGGAAGGAGGCAGCGTCCAGTGAAGGCTGCCTATATAAATTGGTCTCCTGTCTTGTTCTTAGACCTCTCCAAAGCAAAAGACGATACGTTAGGGTGAACTAAGTTCTGCTGGCGAGAGACCATGGAGGTGTTCAGAACTCACAAAGTTCTCTTTAAAGCTGAAGAGCGTTACACATTCTCCCCAACAGAGGCAGGCCCAAATGACTGGTGTTACCATGGCAACTGTGCATATCTTACACTCTCAGACTATACAACCATAATACTCTCTAGAAGTTCGAAACATCAAGCCACGGATAAGCACCGTCAAATTAGTCCTACAAAGATTAATAATGATCGTCCCACATCTCTGTTAACTTATCTAGTGTGTTTTTTCTACCCGTGACCTTGTCCTTATACCTCTGATGCCATTCGTGTGAATTGTGATGATACTATGAGGCCTATTGTGCGCAGAGGCAAATGCGGGTTTGACACAGAGGGTACTTTCAATGCACAATACATTAAATATGAAGCATGCAGCTGACCCCTCTTTGTTCTTTACCCGCAAGTAAATATACACAAGCCCAATCCAAATTGGGACCACTGTATGCTGGTAGGAGAGGTTTAAACTTGTTTTCTGGAATTCATCCCAACTGAAGCAGGGGCTAAAAAAAAGAGAGACAAAAATGCCTCCACTGGCACCAATGGAACCTTTATCTCTCTTTTTTTTTAGTTCCCCCCCCCATGGGGGGTTGGAAAACAAGTCACTGGGGTGCAAGATTTAAACCTCCCCTACCTTCACATGGTGGTCCTGATCCGGTCTGGGGCCCTGCAAAATTACTATTGATTATCAGTAAAGAGAGGGCCAGATACACACTATTTAGTGTATTGTGTAATCTGACCCTGTGTTCTATGAGCTCCAAACTTACACATTGCATTGTTCAGAAGAAGACCCAATAGTGAAGAAAGCAGAAAAATGTTCTGTCCACATCAGTTCTTGGTCAACCAACTTCCATGAATATGTTGAATTTGTGTCTGGATACGCACTCAACCCACTAAACAACTAATTTACAGAGTGATAATTCCATCATGTGGGAACTTCCCTTCTCACCAGCAGCTACTGTGCATGGAAGATTGAACTATCTCATAGTAAATATTTGTGGAATGAAAATTTCAAGCAAACAATAACTCATCACATTAATGCTATGGTCATTAGAACCCACCCTGGCAGTTAGAAACACATCTGGCCATTTGCAAATCAAAAGAATGCACATTATAGACATTTCACAATACATACATTCAAAAAGGTAATGTAGGTGGCAGTCCTGAGAACCAGCAGCATTTGAGGTTGTTCAGCCCATTTAGGACATGATCCTATGCAAGTTTAGACAGAAAAAAGGCCTACAATTCCCAGCATAGCTGGCTGGGGCATGCTGGGAGTTGTAGTCTTTTTTTCTGTCTAAACTTGCATAGGATTGTGCTCTTAATTGTTTTAGCACTGGATCATAAATGCACTGTAACTTCCATCCCTTTGGGACATCAAATAACTTAACAGATGATAATTACATTTAATACTGCCCCTATACGTCACCCACTGATTATTACCCCCACATTTGATAAGTGTAAACACCTAAATGTGCATAAACAAACAACTCTGGAATCAAGTGGCAAAGACCCAGTATACTTATCCAATCACTCATATCCAAGTAACTCATGAAGTTTGAGATTCCGAGTACACATGCTAGTTCCTGTGCAAAGTTATGGTACCAAGTGAAACTATCACCTACATTTCACTGTATAATATTATGTATGTATACATGACATTTCAAATACATTGTGTAGAAGCCGCTGAGCAGATTAGTAATTCGGGCATTGCCATTTTTTAAAATAAACCAATGGAATTTTGTTTTTAATATTTTAATTGGTTTTATTTCATTTTCTAAAAATCCAGAGTGTCCCTTCCATTCACAAAAGGGTCTAAGATGCGGGTCGGATCCAGAGTGTCCCATCCATTCACAGAAGAGTTTAAGGCTCCCACTGGAGGAAGGGTCAGTTTCACCAATTCCCCCTTCTGCCCCACCTCCCACACATTGTTATCATAAATGTAATAAATGAAATGAAATGAAATGAAGAGGACCCATGCTGGAGCAAATCAAAGGTCCAGCTTTTCCCACAGTGACCAACCAGATGCCTATAGGAAGCCCACTAGCAAGACATGAGCACAGCTGACCCTCCTAATTGGTATAGACAGGCATACTGTCTGTCTCAGTGCCGGGTCCTTGACACTCAAATACTGGAGGTAACATAGCCATCATGGTAGCCATCATGATGACTAGTAGCCATTGACTTTGTCTAATCCCCTATTAAAAGTTGTCCAAATTGGTGACTATCTGAATCCCTCAATCCTCCAGACCAGTTTTTCAGGAGACTGCAGCAGGAAGGAGAAATTGGCAACGGTTGCTTCCTCCAAGGGAAGCATCCTGTTAGCAGAACTCCAGATCTAAGCCTTTGGGCATTGCCTTGGCTTGGGTACATAAAAAGGTGGTTCATACATGAAATAGATAGACAGAAGCAGACCTTCTGCCTTCTGTTCTAATGCAAGCTAGGAACATTACAAACAATGTGTTTGTTATGAAAGGGAAATAACTTATGTTGAGATCAAGCATCCAGACCCTTCTGACTGCAACTCCTCCAGTAATTAACTCAAGCAAGGATCATCTACCCAAGAGCTCTCATAGCCACAGAATCTGCCAGTTCTGGAGGAGAAGGGCTCGCCAGACTTTTCTTGGAGGAGGAATAGGATAGGTTACTAGTGATGTTTCAGTCTGAATTGACCATTCACCACCTAAGAATATCTGCTCTCCTAAGAATCTCCACTGGAAAAGGCAATAATCTAAGGTCATTTAATGGTGATTCCATGCATGGTTCCATGTCAGAGAACCACAACTTTAAATTCCCTGCAAGTTCACTTGAGGTGAAGTCTGACAGTCATGGCTGGGATCAGGGGCAACAGCTGGGTGCTAAGGACCTGCACAACTAGCTCTGCTCACACGGTGGTGGATTTTAAGTCTTACATCAGAGCTGTTGGATGAATCTATGGAAGAGTGCTGGTGCTGTAATGTCAAAGGAGCACCTAAAATTGTTCTTCTTCTAGTGTTTGCAAGTTGCAACAGTGCTGGAAATTAAGCTGACCTTTTCTTTCTCTTAGGTCTTACTTCATGACTAATATGTGATGTCAGCACAAATGGGGGAATGGACACAATAACACACCACCATAAAGGAAAGAATCACATTGTCTGTACTAGCTGATTGTCCATCCCTTGAAGATCTGAACTTCTTGATGGAGTTGGTGAATTGAAGCCAACCACCTGTTGAGAAAGAAGAACGATGCCCTTCACAACTGATTAACTGGCTTTGGCCATACATACAAAATCACTGCCCAACGTCACCACCACAGTACAGTAATCATTAATGTTTAGGGATACAAACAGAAGAAACAGGAAATGAAAAATAAATGAATTACATCATACCCATTCTCCCAGTTGTCACACAATAAAGATTTCAGAATCAACATAGTTTTCATAATCTCTATACGTGGAAATAAATTATTATGAAAGGCAGAGGAGCAGCTACATTTCCTTTGCACATTTCCTCTGTGAAATTCAGGTGTTTGGGGTATGTTCGTAATTCAGTTCTCATGCTCCTAAATATATAGCCATGCTTGCCTTCTAGACAACAAAGAAATGTTGACTTATTTTGCCCAGTACACGCACATTTTTTTTTTAGCCTTGAAGGAGTAAACAAAGAGTGAGAAAGGAGGGAACCAAACCCAGTCCTTCAGAAAACAAAAAAGTCTGACATCCATCACCCTTCCTGGGAATACCAAATTGTTAGCATTTGCCATTCAAACCCATGAGCATATGTTTTCTATCGGCTCCGAAACATGAAGTGATCCTTACACATTAACCAAGATATCTATCACTTTCCCAAGAAGAATATTAAACCAGGAGAACACTACTAGGCATTTATTTCACTATGCACTCACTACTGATTGCTGGAAGCCAGCATTTGTGTATGAGTGCATGCCCACGCATGCAAGCGCATGTGTTCTAAACAACTCAGACTGCTTTACACAACACCACAGCAGTGACACGTACATCATCCTTGTCTTCTACACTCACCCACCCAAACAGTCTTCCCACAACATAGCCCCCGCTTAAACACAGAGTTAGTCCAACCACCCACCGAGGCTGGAGTGTTGCTCGGATGTTATTACAGGGTTGAAGACAAACAGCTGAATGGCTCTTCAAGCTTTGTTATTTATCATGCCTTTATGATTGCCATCCCAATAGGAGTCTACTACTGCGGTAGCATTTTATCCCACCTAGCTGCCAAGAGACATTTGACATTGAGGACACCAGTGGACACTCACTATCTGTATCCACTGCCACAGTTACTGGAGACAATGATCACCAGAAGCAACAAAGGAATGTCACAACAAAATAAAAGAATCCCCCCCCCCCGGACCTATTATCCCAAGGCAAGTTTGCACCAGGAAGACTAAAATAGTGCACAGAGAAAGAAAACTGGAAGGGAGTGAGCAGGAGAGAAGCAATGCCACATTTTGTTTTCTGTTTTCTCAGTTGGCCAAGTTTCTCCCCCGCCCCTTCCAAAGATTGTAGTAATGGTTGACCATCTTCCAAGGCAGGGGTCAGCAGGGAGAGGAGGGACAGAGCTACAACAACAACAAAACCTCCAGTCCAAATCTCAGTCAAATCCTCTCCTTTCTCCCAGTCATTAGGTAGGAGGAATAACAATCTCAATTATGACGATTGAAGATAATTTAATTTTAAAAAAAAAAAAAAGTGAAAAAGCAACACCAACCTTTAGGATCCCAGTTCACCTGCTTCCTTGGAGTCTCAATTGGAAATTTCATCGCTTCCTTTGCACAAGAAAGGGGAATGGATTAAATGAATTCCCGACCTTTTTCTGCCTCGGTGCTGCAGCCAAACAAACAAATTAATTTCAGATCAGGGGGAGCCTGCGCCCTTGGAGTGACAGGGCGGAGGGGAGCTAGTGGTTGCCAGGCAAAGATACACGTGAAAAACAAGGAAGGGAAAAGGGGGCTTAGTACTGGAGAGCAAGTGGGAAAGGAAGCACCCCCGTTGGGAAATACCTAAGTGAGCTTTGGTACAATTGCGAAAGGCGAAAATAGCCAGCTGGAGAAAGGGAGAAAGTCTGATCCAAGGCGCTTCCTGGTTTTATACGGGCTCCAACAGCAGCGGGCTGGTCCTCCTGTCCTTCTGCAGATGCTCCTTGGTTGGGTGTTCAAGTTGCCCACTGCAGCATTACACACTGGGCTGGCGCACACGTGAATGCATCGTCCAGCCAGATGCGGATGGTGGGGGGGGCTGTGTGCCAGGGAATCTTGCCAGTCAGCCACTCAGTCAAGCGTCGCTTGCCAGCCAGGCTGCTGCGCTGCTACTGCATCTGGAGAATGCATTCAACAAGCCCATCTCCCTTCCACCACCACCAACCAACCAAGCCGGCGAGGGCGAGCCCAGCTCAAGATCTGCGCATGGCTTGCAAACACACACACACACAGGAGAGCAGAGCACAGGCAGGCGACCGAAAGGAAAACTCATCCGCTTCTTGCTGGTGGGAGCTGCAGCCGCATGGCATGTGGGAGGGTGCGGGAGACCATCCCATCTGAATGCAGCAACAGCAAGCGGCGGCGGGCGCACGCCAGAACGGAGGAGGAAATAGAGACTCTCTCCCTCTCTCTCCAGCTTGGCTTAGAGCAGCTGATCGAAAACTTCAGTGGGGGCACCTTGGCTTGGAAGAGGTGGGGGGCTGCAAGGGAGGGGGGAGATCGGGAGATGGACTCGCTTTGGCAGGAAAAGGGGGAGGGGGTTGAGCTCAGGTTGCATTGGGGTGGGGGCGCTGACGGTGGCTGGCTACTTACTGGCTCCCTTCCTCGCCTGGAGGAGGAGATTGCATTGCAGTGTTGTTAGGTGGAGTTTTGCAGCGGAGACGCGCTTGGCTGGGTAGTTGAAGCGGCGGCGGCGGCGGCGGCAACAGCAGCAGCACATGGTAGAAGGACTCAGGGAGCCCCTGCAGAAATGATGATGATGATGATGATATGATGATGATGATGGAAGAACTGGGAGATTGAGAGAAGTTTTACCCAGCACACAGAGGGGATCCAATAACCGGCCAAAGAACATTCTATTAATCACTCTGAGGACTTTCCCCCCTGTCATTTTTTTTTATAAGGTTGGCGCAAAAAGCCCAGCCGAAGGCCACGAGGGGTAAACTCCAGAGTGACTTGGAGGCAGGCCAGGGAAAGAGCGCAAGGCGCTGAGATCGGGCAAATGGGACATCCGCCAGGATTCTTTCACGCCCCGATCCTATATGCACATGCTTACTCGGAAGTAAGTCCCACTGCCCCACGTCAGTATGTACTGTCTGGATGGCAGACTCGGTGCTCGTAGATCAGCCTTGTCCAACCTGCCGCCCTCCGGATGTGTTGGACGGACTACATGGCTGGCTAGGGGATGCTGGGCGTTTCAATCCAACAGATCTGGAGGGCACCAGTTTGGGGAAGGCTGCCGTAGATTGTTTCCCCCCTCCACCAGCATTTTCTGAAACAGAAACGATGTTGCTCGTTAAGGTTGCTGGAACAAGTTTTATGTGTTCCAGAATGCAAAATGACCAATGCGAGCCTCATCACAGATCAACAAACCCCGCGTTTCTGGTTCAAGTCAAGTGATGAGGTAAGCAAGCAGGGCGTGCGTGTATGCGTGAATGGGAGAACGGAAGAGAAGCATCATGAATTGTGACCACTGACCAGAATATACTAGCCAGCCTATATTACTACATTTTGGAGCCCCTGCGTAGATAAGGGAACCAGGAGAACAACTGCCTTGAATGTCTGTTTGCCCTTCTCTGAGCAATCTCCCTCTTTTATCAAAAGAAATTTCTCTCTTCTACCAGATTTTCCCCTATGCCAAGGGAAACATCCCTCAGCCTAGGAACACTGGATGCTTTGCTGCTCACACACCCCTCCCGCCGCCAGCATGCCTTTGCTACAGCTGTTGTTTGCTAATTCTGCCTTCTTCCTCCCACTCTGGGGTTGACTTCTGGTCAAAGACAGGTTGGCACCAAGGGACCCCCCAAGGGACGATTGGCTGGTTCTGGAGGCGGCAGAGTCACAGCAATCTTGTATGCTCGGCTACGTTCGCCCAGACCCCAGACAGAAAAACGAGACAATCTTGAGTTCCTTTGAGACTTGAACCAGCAGAGCGGCTGCTTCCCCTCGGCAGTGATTTCGGTGATGCTTTCAGACTTTGTTGTTTGATTTATTTGTTGTTTCAACCATCATGGTCATATCAACGACTTTGTTGTTGTTTTTCCTTGCGCAGCTTGACTATCCACTTGTGAATCAGGGACCACAAGCCCAAATCACTTGAGTGTTCTTAGTGTACAAGTGGGACCATAAAATGTTGCGGTGTGGAGTACTCCTGTATGTATGGCTGGCTGGCTGGCTGGCTGGCTGGCTCTCTGCCCACTTCCAGGATACTCCCTTCTATTCCAGCCCCCACTCCCAACAGTCTGTCAGCATTCCATGGTACTTATAGTTGAAATGGTACTTGGTATGCTCAGTCCTCATTGGCTGTTTTTCTTTGGGGGTGGTTCCCTTCCCCACCTGAGGTTTTTTTCCTAAAGATTTTTTGTACTTCTGCAAACCTTGGGATTCTGCCAAGCCTGCTGATACCTCCCTATTATGCTTGCATATTATGCCGGCTTTCCCCAGCCTGGTGCCCTAAGGATCTTTTAGACTACAACTGCAAGAATTCCTGGCCATTGGCCATGCTGGTGGGGCTGATGAGTGTTGACGTCCAAAACATCTGGAGAGCTCCAGGTTGGGGAAGGCTGAACTGTGCTGTTTTACTGTTGTGATTGCCATTAGTATATATGGTAAGTCATTGGTTTGCCATACACACCTGGACCATTCAATCCTCTTTAGGCGGTTGGTTTGCCAGAACAAATCCATTCAGTCCATGAAGGAAGAAGGGGAAAAGTCAATTGCACCCACTGAAGTAAGTCCAGAAGGTAGTCATGAAAAGTATGAAAACTGGCCCTTTTTTCAAGACCACCTGCTTCATAGGCAGCTGCTTTTTGATGGCCAGATTGCACCCTGCCGATGGCAAATTCATCATCATTTGAATTATCTGTCATGAGCACAAATTGCTGCTTGGCATGATGCTGCTCGATATGCATTAGGAATGTTTGTGGCGTGCAAAATCATGATTTGTGTTTGCAAGGAATTATTCAGATCAGCATTTTCCCATCACGTGGTGCGGGCTAACCAGGAGAGATCATTATTGTTGTTGTTATTAGTGTTTAAAACACTTCATATACATAATCTCAGTAATCTCTACAACAACCTTGTAAGGTTGGTCAGTATTAGTATCCCCATATTGCAGATGTGGGGAATGAGGCTCCTTCCAACTCTATCTATGAAATGAAATCTTACTACCTTGGTTTAATAAGCCAAGATATGAATGAACCTTGTGCCTGTGCACTCAGACCCTTCCATTGGCCCTCCTTGGTGTGCTGTACTTAACCCAGGAAGTCTTCAATTAACCATATTTCCCATTACATCCAAAGCAGGAAACTATGAATACCAAGTTCAAAACAAGCCAAGATCTTAGGCTTGAAAGTTGTTTAAAGATCCTGGCTTCTTTTGAACTTGGAAGCCATAGTTTTATGGTTTGGACGTAACAGAAATCTATGGTTAAATTAATACTTCCTGGGTTAATTGAAAAATGCTGAGGAGAGAAGGCGCAACACAACTGTGGAGCACACAGGCAAAGAGTTCAGACATATCTCAGCTTATTAAACTGAGATATGATCACTTGAACAATGCCAGAGAGTGGCTTTGCTAAGACCACCTAGTGAGTTTATGACTGAGGTGCAAGTTTCATCAGACACTTCACAGTTCATACTTGGGACTAGATTAGACACGATGTGGGATGACCATTTCATGAAACCTTTGAATAGCAGATCAAGGGAACCACTATATTTTTCTCCAAAGTGTTTCAAAAGCAAGCAAGAAAAAAGTACATCTTGTTCAGGAGTCTTTGGAATCATCCCAAACTTTGCACATTACTAAGCCAAGACGACAGGGGGGAAATTAATATTGATGGCACATTTTAAATTCGCATTATGTTGATTTGTGAGGCTCCTGACATGACAGTTAGGCTTTAGGGAAAAAAATATATAACAAGTTTGTATCAAGTTTATCAGTTTGCATTCCACCTTTCTCCCTAATTTGGACACCCCTGAAGGGTTCAGTTGGTGTTAGTTACAGTGGGAAAAGGAGTTGCTGGGTACAGACATGGAAGGAATGATAATGGGTTTGTTCTCTAAGCCTAGAATTTAACAAGACTGTTGCTAGTATGGAACCCAGACAAAGACTGATTTCCTCTGAATAGAAGAAAATCCCATTGAAATCTGAAGAGGCTTTGGGATTCCAAGTGACACAAGTTCAGCAAACCTGTATGGAAAACAGAATGAGAGACTGCGCTTTGCAGTCCTGTTACAATAACTTTGATTGTAATCGGAAAAGCTGGGATTATTCAAGTTTATCTTTTCCTAAACCTAAATTGGGGGAGTTGCATTCCAAACCCAGGCTGTCCCTGTATATCAATGAGGCCTCAAAAGGTTTCTTGTAAAATCATCTTTGATTCCACCAGCGCTCAGGCAAAGCATCATCCTGATATTTCTGGCAAGGAAAACCCTTTCCCTCCCCCACAACTTTCTGCTTTAGCAGTAGAGCAATCTTCGCTTCAGTGAAAACAAGTCCAATTTGCTTTGTACTAATCAAGGCAAGTCAGTCAGGCCTATAGAACCCAAATAGGAACATAGGAAGTTGCCTTATACCAGGGGTAGGGAACTTCAGGCCCATGGGCCAAATGCCACCCTTGGGTCCCCAGATGGTCATGCCCCCTTCCCCTGGCTCTACCTCCTTTCCCCCCACTAATAATTTGGTGGTTTCCTGACTTTTGTGCGTTTTTTCCCCATTCTAAAAGGCTGAAATGCCTCTCCTAAAGTTTAGTTACTCGCAGTAAGAGCATTAAGCTACAATATGGTGTATGTGGGTATGTGTGTGTGTGTGTGTGTGTGTGTGTGTGTGTTTGGCCCCACACCTTTGCCTTTGCCCCTACCCACCACAAATGCAGGTCCCCAAGAGCTTCTCTGGAACTGAATGTGGTCCTCGGGCTGAAAGAGGTTCCCTACCCCTGCTTTATACCAAGTCAGATCGTTGGTCAGTCTGTCTCAGTATTATCTACACAAGCCTCCCCAACCTGTTCCCTTCAGATGGTTTGGACTACAATTCCTAGCATTGCTGACAATTAGACATGCTGGTTGGAGCTGATTGGAGTTGAAATCCAAAACATCTGGAGCAGGGGTCCCCAACCTTTTTGGACCCCTGGGCACATTTGGGAATTTGAGAAACTGCTGTGGACACCACCACAAAATAGCTCCCATGGAGGATGTGGCTAGTCACATAATGGATGCCGTGGGGGCCTGGCTAGTCAAAAGTGGTGTGGGGGGAGAATTAGTGAGGCTAGAGGCTGGGAGAAACAGCAAGGCAAAGGGGTATAGGGGAGAGAAAGAGCAAGGCTAGAGGGTAGGAGGGGGAGAAAGAGCAAGGTAAAGAGGTGAGTGGGGAGACATAGCTAGGCTAGAGTGGAGAGAAAGTGGAGTGGAGTGGAAACAGCACAATAAAGGGGTGAGTGGGAGAGAAAGAGCAAGGCCAGGGGCTAGGAGGGGAGAGAAAGAAGAAGGCTAGGGACGGGAAAGGGAGAGAGATACTGAGGAAAGGGGTTGGGTAGAGAGAAATAGCAAGGCTAGAGGCTGGGAGTGGAGAAATAAAGAGAGCGAAGGGGAAAAGTCTGTGGGGACAGAAGAGGATTGGTGGGGCCAGAAAGCAACTCATTCCTTCTCTTCCTGCCCACTGAACAGCTGATCAGCAAGCTCAGGAACAGGAAGGAGAACCTGGCACCCTAACGTTTTTCAAGTTTTATATCAAAAATAAATTTTTTGGATGGGGCAGGGAGTAGAGAGCTTCACGGGCACTGCTGGGGGTCCCTGCGGGTGCCACATTAGAGACCCCTGATCTAGAGGGAACCACATTGGGGAAGCCTGCCCTATGCTGACTGGCAGCAGCTCTGCAGGGTTTCAAGAGTCTATCTGGAGATTCCAGGGACTGTACCTTCTACGTGCAAAGTATGTGTTCTACCACTGAGCTACACTACAGTCCTTTCCCAAAGGACACACAGACACAGACACACACATCCCGAGAACCTGAAGGTTCTTGTCATGGCATTTCTGGTACATGTCATGGTCAGAGGTTGGGCCCTAGCCTAGTTGAGCTAATCTGGATTGTGTGAATTTAGGTCTCAGAGCATCTAGGGGGCCATAGGATACTTTGGATTCCCAGATTTATTTATT
The DNA here is from genome assembly GCA_021292165.1 of Shinisaurus crocodilurus. Classification (NCBI taxonomy): domain Eukaryota; kingdom Metazoa; phylum Chordata; class Lepidosauria; order Squamata; family Shinisauridae; genus Shinisaurus; species Shinisaurus crocodilurus. Next base: position 173,970 of record JAHFWL010000663.1, read on the forward strand.
TATTTATTTATTACATTTATACCCTGCCTTTTTTCCTACAAGGAACTCAAGGCAGCTTACATAATCCTCCTCCTTCTCTCCATTTTATCCTCACAACAACCCTGTGAGGTAGGTTAGGCTGAGAGGCAGTGACTGGCCCAAAGTCACCCAGTGAGTTTCATGATCGAGTGGGGACTAGAACCCGGATCTCCCGAGTCCCAGTCCAGCACTCTCACCACTACGCCACACTGGCTCAGATCTTAGGTCGGAAACAGAGCTCTGACCTCAGAGCTGGGAATCCACGATCTGATCCCCACACCGGCTCCTTCTCTGAAGTTGGAAAATCTGAAGTTGGAAAATCAACCTTGGAGACGGGGCAAAGGCAGCCCTGGATTAACCATTAAGCAATATAAGCACGTGCTTAGGGCACCAAGGGAAGGGGGGCACAACAGAGTACCACAAATTTTTGCATTTGCATTTTTTCCCTTATAACAGTTTTATTAAAAAATGCATAAAACAGTGATGAAAATTTATATTTCTTTCTGTTGCCCTAGTTATAAGTAAGTAATTGGCTTATAGTGCTTGCTGCTGTTTAGTGTTACATAAATATAATTTAAAAAACCGTTTGTATTTAATATAGTTGTGTGTTCTGGATACACCTTGAAGAAAACTGACTTTTTATTGTCTTATTTCCCTTTCAGCACTTATTGACTCTTAATGTCTTGCCCGCTAAGCAATGGAAGGGCCGAGGGGGCACCATTATTGGGCTGTGCTTAGGGCGTCAGGTGGCCTTAATCTGGCCCTGGGTAAAGGGGGCAGTTTGGGGGGTGGGGTGGGGTGGGGAGGAGACTGGCGCCGCCAGGATACGGTAGCCTGACGGTGCTCTAGCCTCCTCCCCTCCCCCTCTGAAGCACCTCAGCTAGATGGCTGAAAATGGCTGTCTAGCTGAATTGCAGAGTGGGAGGTACGGGGAGGCAGAGATCACCTCCACCACTCTTCCCGCTCTGCACTGGATGCTGCACTAGACGTTTGGGGGGTTACGAGCATCAAGGGTGCAACCTATTGGATTGCACCCTTAAAGGATTTTATACAACAGGGAGATGTACAGGTTGTTTCTTTTAAAAGAGAGAAAAAGAATAAGCACCCAATTCTATGCTATACATTTAACAATTGAACAATGGGCATTTGATATGAAGTATGTTTTGGTTTGTGGAAGTGAATAACCTCTTATTTTAGGAATTAATTAGATAATAAAGCAGGGGCTATTGATAGATTTTTATAGTGAAATTTTGTGAAAACACCAGGAAATGGTTAAAGGAAAAAGGTTATGTGGATTTTACACATAGAATACAAACCCCCCCTCAATTTTCCACAGTCTGCCAATAGACTTGATTAGCTTCAGGTAGAAGCAAAGAAAGATAAGGAGGTGGGATTGGCCATGCAGAGCAAAAGAAAAGAAAAAAGGGAAGAAAAGGTTAGAGTGTAGAAGAGTTGAGGGCAAAAAGAATAAAACAAATGGAAAAGTGTGGGGGGAAAAGAGCTAAAAAGGGAAAGAATTGTGGGAAATTTTAAGAGACTGGGGACAATATGGCCAAACAATATGGCTACGTGGATTACAGGGATCCCCCAAAAGAGAAGAAAACAAAAATTAGAATTGGCCAGCAAAAAGGAACACTTGGCCCCTAAGTGACAATGGCCCAAAAGAAAAAAGAGAAAAACTTACACAGGGGTAACAAAAAACGAGAAACAAAGCTAAGAAAATTGTATCTTGTATTTGTTTAATATTGGCGCCTGAGTAAAAAGGTCTGCAGTAGGCTTTGTGTTGTTTTGTTTCCCCTTCCCTTTCTTTCTTTCTTTCTTTCTTTTTCTACAGCAATACTTATGATGAAAGAGGATAAAGAAGGTGTTGATCTGATACAATTATGGCATTCTAAGAACCAAAAAGGAAATGTATAAAGGCTTATACAGGTTCCCTGTTTATGTTGATGTGGTTTTCTTTGTATGTGATTTATGTTGTGAGTCTGAAATGGATATAGTAAAAATGGTCACACAAACAATTTCTACTTTTAGGTTTAACTTCAGTAACAGCGCCTTCTAATGTGGCTGCCCATAACACTCCAAACTTGGAGGATTATGGGCATACAATCAAAGACGGAAAGAGCGTGGAGGCGAAGATCACCTCTGCGCTTCACCCGCCCCACAAAACACTTAGGTACCCGATTTTGGCCATCTAAGTGTGTTGCCCCTACTCGCGAGGAGGAGGGGCTGGGGCACCACCAGGATACACCGTAACCTGGCAGAGCCTCACTCCTCCCCTCTCTGGCCCCCGGCATGCCCACCCTACACTGGGTCTGAGGTCGGTCTTCCAGCCTCAGAGCCACAACCAGCATGGAATGAACCACACTGGCTGCAAAGGCAGAAGGAGGGCGCTCCGAGGTCAGAGTTCCAGCTCCGACTTCAGAATGCATTTCCAAGGTCGGAGGCGGAGCTAGAACTCTGACCTTTCCTATGGCCATCTAGACAGTATCTATCAGGGATGTTGAAGAGTCCTTGGTTTCGAGTCACGAGTCGAGTCACGAGTCTTTGGACCCGAGTCTCAAGTTCGAGTCCGAGTCCTTGGTCCAAAATGGTGACTCACGAGTCCCTAATCACTCTCAAAGCTGACTCCACGAGTCCCTATTAAAATCAAGGGGTTTTTCCCCCAACAAAATAAGGCTATTTCAGATGTGTGGCTTAAATAAATTCTAGGCACAAGTGTGCCTTTTTATTTCAAAATTCTGCAACTGATTTTGGCAAGAACAGACCAGGCAGACAAACCCAAAATAACCAGGCAGGCAGAGGAGGCAGGGAACCCCAAAACAGGCAGGCAGAGGCCTTTGTCTTGGACAATTCAACTGTTGAACTGGTTAAGAAGAGACCAGGCAGGCAGAGGAGGCAGGGAACCCCAAACAGGCAGGCAGAGGCAGCCAAACCCAAAATGTCTGAAAGGTTGCATTTTAGGAAAATGATTTTAAAAAATAAACTTGCTGTACTTCCTAAAACCTATCCATGTTGCATTTGAGGAACATGATTTTGGAACACAAGTCCTTGGTCTCAAGTCCCGAGTCGAGTCTCGAGTCCCATTAAAAATACTGGGACGAGTCTGACTCGAGTCAGAGGGGGGACTCAGTCCGACTCACGAGTCGAGTCCTGGAGTCCGAGTCCCCATCCCTGGTATCTATTGGCCATAGGATTGTGCCCTAAAAGAAGTACTCTTTTCTCTCTCTTTCTTTCTTTCTAAAGGTAATTTTGTTTTGAATTCATTTTTTTTCTTATTTACCACAGAAGAAAGTCGTCTTCTCTATGGAACTAATCAGTCATACTGGTTTAAAGCCAATGTAACGCTAAAGCTTTGGTTTGCATGAAGATGCTCAGTGAACAGTCAAAATACCTGAGTTTGCCGGTGTAAAGCTGAAGATCAAATAGTGTGTTTAGAATTAAGGGAAAAAACATATTTTGAATACTTAATAAAATAATAATTTTGTGTGATCAGTGAATTTGGATTAGTCACATGTGAAATGATAGGTTTGTCTCAGATCTCTCCATACAGGCAGTTAAAGTCAAGTTCCTAAAAGGAATTCTTCAGCGTGTGTGTGTGTGTGTGTGTGTGTGTGTGTAAAGCACAAACATAAGGGTTATGCTAGGAGCATCTGTCAGAACCAATAAGCCTAATCAACCACAACAAAAATAGACTTCTGTTACAGTATATAAGTATCTTACAGGTGAAATGATTCATGGCACCCTACCTTAACTCAAAACCCAGGGTGGCTGGGTGACCGGCCAGATGGGTGATTAACAAATATAATAAAATAAATAAATAAATAAAACCATAAGTATAGAAGTAGAAGTAAAGTTGTGTCTAAGGCAAACTAACTTTACTGCCAACAACAATCTACCTGGACACTATGCTCAACATCTGGGGCCTTCTTCCGAGTGCCACCTCCGAGGGAGGCTCAGTCGGTGGCAACAAGGAGGCAGGCCTTTTCTGTGGTAGCCCCCCAATTGAGGAACAAGCTCCCCACTGAGGCCCACCTGGCGCCAACTCTACTATCCTTTTGGTGGCAGGTTAAGACTGCCCTCTATGCCGAGGCATTTAACAGCTCTAAATAGTATGGGGGCGGTTATGTCAGCTTTTTAACAGGTCTAGTCGTATTAACATGTTCTTAGTTATTTAAATCATTTTTAAATTCGGTTTTTAAATGTTAGTAGTGTAATTTTTATGATGTTTTTATTGTTTGTATTTTATATCGTATTTTATTAATTGTTGTAAACTGCCCAGAGAGCTTCGACTATTGGGCAGTATAGAAATAAAATAAAATAAATAAATAAAGTGGCCAGAAAAAGTAGACCGTAACATAACCCAGCAGTATCAAATAGACTTTGATGGGTCTGCTATCTTGCCAACTCAATTTGCTAATTTGTATGCTTTACTTCCAAAAATTACAGGATTTGTGCATGCTACCACCATTGTGGAAGTCCAGTACGATTACAGTAGAAAGGCTTTAGTTGCAGTGTTTTAGGCCACACAACTATGTCAGGCTAAAGATGTACTATGTATTATCGCCACTGAGCCCAAGAGCAGATAATGGCTTGTGCATTGCGTTGCAGCTGTTGCATTTATAACACTGATTGTGATAATCTGTTATTGTTGCTATTGCTGCAATCAAGCAAGTATGGTGCTTTGCGATTATTTTTATTCTGAAAGGCAGGATATAAATAAAACCATTCTAATAAACAGATAGGATTCGTGTAAAAACGAATATACCCGGATGCTACGATCACCATCTGAGGCCTTCCTCCAAGGGGCCACCTCCATTCTCTCTGACAGTTAGGACATTCTACAGTTAACTGACTTAACTGATGCTTGCTTGGTTTTAAGCAAAGGGACTTGACCTGTGTTTTTCCTTTCCTCGCCGAATAAGTAACATTTAAGAAACTGCACTTACAAAGTCTGTGACCGTCAAGCTTAAAGTACCTAAGAAATCTTATGTTACTGTTATTTACTTTGAAAGCATCTACTTAGAAACATGCCTTGTGTGCGCGTGTGTTTCTTGGGTGAAGTCTGCTGCTGCTATTGTGCTCTGCCATCAAAAACACCAGGAAGGTGAGCACCTTGAGACCCTATCCTCTCTGGAGCAAAGTCTGACTGAGTGGGGTTGGCCTCCCATTGTAGTGAGTGAGTGACGAGTATGATTGGATAGGAACCAAATTCCATTTATATCTGGTATCTGTGATTTGAAGTGCAAATTCTATATATGCTATTGCTGTAATCAATAAAGCAATATCAGGATAGAAATGCTCCTGTATGCAGCCTCATTACTCCAACTCTTTCTAGATCCCAGGTCTGATTGGGACTGATCACCCTATATCAGACAGATTTGATTACAAGTATAGTTGTGAACTGAAACATCATGGACTCCTTTATTTAATTATTAAATGACATACTATTATCAAAAATGTACCCAGAATGTTGTATTTCTCCTAAATTTAAGTATTTTTTACTTTAAAAATAGTTTTTAAAAAAGGAAATTTTAAAGGCACAATTGCAAACAATTACCACAAGGAAAAAAGGCAGAGGGCAACAGAAGAAGCCAATGTGGCTTCACAATAAACTCAAAGATGACCTGAAAACAAAAAAGGACACGTATAGGAAGTGGAACGAAGGATAGGCTACAAGGGAAGAGTACAGGCAGGTAGCACAGAACTGCAGGAATAGTGTCAGGAAGGCTAAAGCTGAGAATGAGCTAAGGTTAGCGAGGGATGCTAAAAACAACAAGAAAGCTTTCTTCAGATACGTGCATAGTAAAAGACAGAGGAAATAAATGGTGGTTCAACTACGCAATGAGGATGGCAAATTGATAACAGAAGACAAGGAAAAGGCAGAAGTGTTCAATTCCTACTTCGGCTCGGTCTTCTCCCAAAAGAGGGTCTATGACCCCCCTGGCAAACCTGAAGAGCAGATTGAAGGGGCAGGGTTGCAGCTTGAGATTGATAGGCAAATGGTCAAGGAGCACCTGATTATTCTGAACAAGTTTAAATCACCAGGGCCTGACGAGCTGCATCCTAGAGTAATAAAGGAACTGGCAGAAGAACTCTCAGAACCACTGTCTATTATCTTTGAGAAATCATGGAGGACAGGTGAAGTGCCAGATGACTGGAGGAGGGCAAATGTTGTTCCCATCTTCAAAAAGGGCAAGGAGGAGGAACCTGGGAACTATAGGCCAGTCAGTCTGACATCAATCCCTGGGAAAATTTTGGAGCAGATTATAAAGAAGTCAGTCTGCAAGCACCTTGAAAGCAATGCAGTGATTACTACAAGCCAGCATGGATTTGTCAAGAACAAATCCTGCCAGAGTAATCTGATCTCATTTTTTGATCAGGTAACCTCCCTTGTGGACTGTGGGAATGCTGTGGACATAATATACCTGGACTTCAGCAAAGCTTTCGACTAAGTGCCTCATGATATCCTGATTAGCAAGCTAGCTAAAAGTGGGCTAGATGGAACAACTATCAGGTGGATCCACAATTGGCTACAGAATTGGACTCAAAGGGTGCTTATCAATGGTTCCTTCTCAAACTGGGGAGAGGTAACGAGCGGGGTACCACAGAGCTCGGTCCTGGGCCCAGTGCTCTTCAACATTTTTATTAATGACTTGGATGAGGAGGTGCAGGGAATGCTTATTTGCAGATGACACAAAGTTGGGTGGAACAGCTAATACTCTGGAAGAAAGAAAATTCAAAGAGATCTCGATAGGCTGGAGCGCTGGGCCGAAAACAACAGAATGAAATTTAATAGGGATAAATGCCAAGTGCTGCACCTAGGGAAAGGAAACCAAATGCAGAGTTACAGAATGGGGGACACTTGGCTCAACAATACCACAAGTGAGAAGGATCTTGGAATTGTTGTAGATCACAAACTGAATATGAGCCAGCAATGCGATGTTGCTGCAAAGAAGGCAAATGCTATTTTGGGCTGCATTAATAGAAGTATTGCTTCCAAATCGCGTGAAGTGATAATTCCCCTTTACTCAGCACTGGTTAGGCCTCATCTTGAGTATTGCGTCCAGTTCTGGGCACCACACTTTCAGAAGGACGTAGACAACTGGAGAGGGTTCAGAGGAAGGCAATAAGGATGATAAAGGGACTGGAAACAAGGCCCTATGAGGAGAGACTGAAAGAACTGGGCATGTTTAGCCTTCAGAAGAGGAGACTGAGGGGAGATATGATCGCACTCTTCCAGTACTTGAAGGGATGTCACACAGAGGAGGGCCAGAATCTCTTCTCGATCATCCCAGTTTGCAGGACACGGAATAATGGGCTCAAGTTACAGGAACCCAGATTCCACCTAAATATCAGGAAAAATTTCCTGACGGTCAGAGCAATAAGACAATGGAACCAACTACCTAGGGAGATGGTGGGCTCTTCCACTCTGGAGGCATTCAAGGTGCGGCTGGACAGTCATCTGTCAGGGATGCTTTGACCTGTATTCCTGCATTGAGCAGGGGGTTGGACTCGATGGCCTTGTAGGCCCCTTCCAACTCTACTTTTCTATGATTCTAAGTATGGCCACCCTTGGCTCCTTGAGGTCACAGTTTTGGCTAGTTTGGGTTTTGTTTTTTCCAGGGTAAAGCCTGCCAGTATCCCCTCTCCTTCTCTGCTGTTGTCTGCCAAAACTAGTCTGATGTTCACAAACCCATTATAGAAAGGCTACTGAAATGCTGAAGGGTCAATCTGAATTCAGTACGTTATGATGCAATAAAGAATATCATAAACCTCTATTCACATCATCACATTAGGTCATTACTGATCTCACGAGCTGTCCAGACCTTGATTTTATAAAGGTATTTTTAAAAATTACCTCAGTGTATGTGCTGCAGCAGCAGTGTGTTTATGGTATTTTCAATATTAATTATCTAATTGTCAGAGTTTTGCCTCCCATGTTAACAGGGCAGCTCACAATTCATCAATGATGAATAGTAAACAGTACCAGGGCTTTTTTTCTGGTGGAACTCACCGGAACTGAGTTCCAGCACCTTTTCTTCTATTAATTGCATTACAATTTAATCGCCATCTACTCCCGAGGAAATGTAATCCAAGAGTTCCAGTACCTTTTTCTCCAGAAAAAAAGCACTGAACAGTACACACACACAAAGTTGCCCTGGCATCAGACAAGTGGTTTAAACAGCTTGTGACAGGCCAATAGTGTTTAACTATGCATGTTAAAGCTACCCAGTGTCAGATAACTGCAGTGCAGCTGATAAATGCTGTCTGCAAATCTTGCTGAATTATTTCAACACCTTAAAACTGTAATTACCACTAAGTTTAATTGTGGTGTTACTTCTGAAATACAAAAATGTTCCACCAAGCAATAATTCAAGCTCTGCTTTGTAACTATCATTTAGGTTCTTTGACTAAGGGGACTCAAATTAAATCTAAAGCAGCAATTGATTAATTGGTGTTATTCATCAGTTAACTAACAGTAGGTTTAAATGTGGACTTTTGTTGGAATTATCGGGCAGCAACATTACTGTGAACACTCAAAGGACAGATCTACACTAGATACTTAAACTGATTTAACAGGTATTTCCTCCCCCCATGGGTACCCTGGGAAATAGTTCTTGGGAGAGGAGGGGGCAGTGGGGATTGTGTAACAAAATACTCAGCACCTTCCCCAAACTACCATTCCTAAGGTTTGGGGTTTTTTTTTGCAAGAAGCTATGTCAGTTAAACTGGTATGAAACCAATAAACGCTTGCAGCATATATCTGTCCTAAGTACATCTCTCTCGAATAGAACAATGGTCATAATACAGAGTCCCCAAGTCCATACACTCAATGCTGAATGCGCCCTTTATCATCTTTCCCACAGCAGCAGCTCCAAATATGGTGTAGTTGTGTGAACAAAACAATCAAACCACTATTTAACCAACAGTATCCAAGTATAAAAGAGCAGCTGAACAGCTCAGAGAACAAGCCAGATGTGAAGCTGCTGCCAGCAAAAGTTACAGAGAATGTGCCGGTGCACAAAAGGAAGTTAGGGGTTCCAGGCAGGCAATGTCTTGGATCCAAAGCCCCACATAGCATGACTCCATGCTTGCACTGGGGCTCCAAAGCCTTCCCTTAGGGCTGCTAGGCCTTAGAGTCTGACCTGAAGTTTCAGGGTTTTACAGTGCAAGCCTGTTGTTCTTGTTCTTGTTCTTGTTACATTAATATCCTGCTTTTTTTCCTCTTGCAAGGAACCCAAGGTGCTTATATAGTCCTCCTCCTCCTCTCCATTTTTTATCCTCACAACAACCCTGTGAGGTAGGTTAGGCTGAGAGTCAGTGGCTGCCCCAAAGTCACCCAGTGAGCTTCTTGGCTGAGTGGGGACTATAACCTGGATCTTCTAAGTCCCAGTCCAATATTCTAACCACTACACCACACTGGCTATTATTATTATTATTATTATTATTATTATTATTATTATTATTATTATTATTGCCTTTTTCCCAATATTGGGACTCAAGACAGCTTTACAACATTAAAATTTGTACAGTTAAAACATATAAATAGAGAAATACAAAAGTTAAAAATATAAGTCACTGGGTGACTTTGGGCCAATCACTGCCTCTCAGCCTAACCTACCTCACAGGGTTGTTGTGAGGATAAAATGGAGAGGAGGAGGAGAATTATGTAAGCCGCCTTGAGTTCCTTGTAGGAAAAAAGGCGGGGTATAAATGTAATAATTAATTAATTAATTAATTAATTAAATCAGCAATAGTATTAAAATTATATAAAATATCAAAGCTAAAAACAACAAAAACTATAGGAATAGTGCAAATCCATTGCTTTCTCATAGGTCCAATTTTATTCCCCAAAGGCCTGACAGAACAAGAAAGTTTTTGCCTGCCTTCGAAAACATACCAAGCAGGGCGCCATTCTAGCCTCCCTGGGAAGGGAATTCCAGAGTGTTGGAGCAATCACCGAGAAGGCCCTCTGCCAAGTTCCTGCCAGGCGTGCCTTAGATGGTGATGGAACTAAGAGAAGGGCCTCCCCAGAAGATCTCAGAGTACAGGCAGGCTCATAGGGGAGAATATGGTCTTTCAGCTAACCTGGACCTGAGCCATATAGGGCTTCATAGGTCATAACCAGCACTTTGAATTGTGCCCGGAAACAGACTGGGAGCCAATGAAGCTGTTGTAACAGAGGAGTTGTGTGCTCCCTGTAGCCAGCCCAAGTCAGCAGTCTGGCAGCAGCTCTTTGAACCAGCTGAAGTTTCCGAACACTCTTCAGAGACAGTCCCATGTAGAATACGTTACAGTAATCCAAATGGGATGTAACTAAGGCATGTGTCACTGTGGCCAAAGCAGACATCTCCAGGAATGGGCATAGCTGGAGCACAAGCTTTAACTGTGCAAATGCACTCTTGGCCACCGCTGAAACCTGGGCATCCAGGCTCAGGGCTGAATCCAGAAGTACACCCAAGCTGCGAGCCTGTGTCTCTTCAGGAGGAGTGTAACCCCATCCAACACAAGCTGAATCCCTATTCCTTGATCTGCCTTCCAACTGACCAGGAGCACCTCTGTCTTGTCTGGATTAAGCTTCAATTTGTTTGTCCTCATCCAGTCCATTACTGCCAACAGACACCAGTTTAGTACAGCAACAGCTTCCTTGGAATTGGATGGAAAGGAAAAATAGAGCTGGGTGTCATCAGTATACTGGTGACACCAAATGCCAAAACTCCAGACAACCTCTCCCAACAGCTTCATGTATATGTTAAATAGCACGGGGGACAAAACAGAACCCTGAGGGACTCCACAGGCTAGTGGCCAAGGAGTTGAACAGAAGTCCCCCAGCACCACCTTCTGGGTCTGCCCCTCCAGGAAGGAATTGAGCCACTGTAAAACAGTGCCTCCAAGTCCCATTCCAGCAAGGCAGCCTGGAAGGATACCATGGTCAATGGTATCGAAAGCTGCTGAGAGGTCCAGAAGAACCAACTGGGACACACTCCCTCTGTCCAGTTTCCGGCATAGGTCATCTACCAAGGCAACCAAAGCTGTTTCTGTTCCATAACCAGGTCTGAAACCAGATTGAAATGGATCTAGATAATCCGTCTTATTCAGGAAGCCCTGGAGTTGAGAGGCCACCACGTGTTCCAATACCTTGCCCAGAAATGGAATATTCCAGAAATGGAATATTGGAGACTGGGCGGTAATTATCTAATATTGTGGGATTCAGGGAGGGCCTTTTCAGCAGGGGTCTCACCACTGCCTCCTTCAGGCAGGCTGGAACCCCACCTTGAACAAGGGAGGCATTAACCACTCCAGTTACCCATTCGGCCAGTCCCCCTCTGGCTGCTTTTATGAGCCAGGAAGAGGAAGGGTCTAGAACACACGTGGTGGCTCTCGCTTCTCCAAGGATCCTGTCCACATCCTCAGGCTGTACAAATTGAAAAGTATCCAATAACACTGGACAAGCAGGAACCAAAGTTACACCCACTGGGTCTGTATCAATTATAGCGTCCAAGTCAGAGTGGATCCAAGTGACTTTGTCTGCAAAGTCCTGAGCAAATTGTTCACACTGGGCTGTCAAGAGGTCCGAGTTCTCCTCTTGTGGTCTAGTATGCAAAAGATCCCTGACCACCCAAAACAGCTCTGCAGGACAGCTCTTTGCAGATGCACTAGTGGCAGGATTGCATCTTTTTTGCTGCCCATATTGCCACAGAATAGATCTCCTCAGATATAGATGTCTCCCCTCAGATGCAAGTCCCACTGAGTTCTGCTCACCGTTTAAAATTAAAGTATCTTTATTTGTTCATCTTGAATAGCAGCAATCTGCGGATGGATAAATACATGGATATTTAGTCTGCTTTTTCTGAAGTTTATGCATAGCTATTTTTATGGATAATTTTATTACTACATACTTTTTGATACTTATGGATATATATTTCATAATATTTACTGTAAGTGACCCATTTAAAATACTGTAAGAAAATTGTGGTTTTTTTGTTGTTGTTCATTTTTCTTCTTTTTTTATGGTTTTTGTTTTGTTTTGGTGTAATTCACATTTTTAAAACTAATTAAAAAAAAAATTTTAAATAGTACTGCATCATGTGTTCTGCAGTTATCTCAAAATGTGGTGATAGTCAAGTAAAGGCGACACAGAAAAATGTGATGATCTGAAAGATGCCAGTAGCCAGCAAGGCAACAGTAAATTAGCTGAATAATTGAATGCATGCATGCAATTGATCTGTGCAAAAATCAAATACGTTCATCCCCAAAACCTGTTGAGATTATACCAACAAGAGAAGAATAAAAAGAGGTCTGGTTATGTGTGATTTATTTGTGCACGGGTTCTGCCACAAAAACTGTTAGGATCTAACTTTATATTCCACAGGAAGCAACATTGCCTTTTTGTGCAAAGAATATTGATAATGATCCTCTCCATCCAGGTTGGTATGATATCCATATTCTAGATGCAAGACTACTCTGTGAAATATAATACGATATGTGCATATAATGAGGAGAGTGATGAATTGGAACTCCAATGAAAAGGAAGACTTCAGGACTACATGGATTTTATTGCCGCTGAAGCCATTTATCATAAATATACCCGGAAACTGTTTAAGACAACAAAAATCCGAAAAAACTATATGTTTCATAACTGGGCAACACACATTGCATATAGGGATTGGGCCCACTCTTCCTACAGCTGAGGACCTGGGCACACTGGGAGTTGTAGGACTTTCTTCTGTCTAATCATGCATAGGATTGCACCAGGGTTCTGCAGTGAAAGCTTCTGAGCATAATAATCCTCTCTTGTTCACAGAAACTTTGGAAATTATACTTCCCCAAGTCAGCAATGCAGACTCTGAGCATGCTCAGATGCCCTCTTTGCAGAGTGGGGAGACAAAACCCAAGACTGGCCCAAGACTTTTTAGAGAGCCACCCTATGATCCCTGGGTGAGCGTCCGAGAGACCATAGGTCAGCTTGAGAAACCCCTCCAAGGTCAGAGACAGAGCTCCGACCTCAGAAGGGGGAGTCAGAGATACAACAGCCCTCCTCGCCCCCTCACAGCTGACACAGAAAGAGCCGCGCTGCCTGCCCTCTGGGATTGGAAAAGCAACCTTGGAGAAGGAGGAAAGGGAGCATTCGGAGGGGAGGAGACCGGAGAGGCCAGGATAGGAGTTATCCTGAGCCTTCTGCAGCCTCCTCCCCTCCCCCTCCAAAGCGCCCTTGCTAGACAGGCGGAAAAGCCCATCTAGCAAAAATAGAGGAGATCAGAAGATAGGGAGGTGAAGACCGCCTCTGCCACTCCTCCTGCCCTGCCGGCTTCAGCCTGGTCGGGCATAGGAAACGCGGAAGCCCCTGAGTTCAGGGGCTTCCCAGCGGCGAGGACATGGTCCCTAGGATTACGCCTTAATGCCTTAAGTGAAGGACAAGATGTTGTTCCTTCTCCGTTCTACATACAGCAGCTGACTGGACCACCAGTTGAATTTTTTTACTTCAGGGACAGCATCTTCCACCACACCTGAGGGCAGCAGACCAACTTAGGGGATTTAGGCAGGCCATGTGGCACACACAGCTCTGTCCTCCAGCAGAGAGGAAAAGGCTGGAGGCCTTAGGAAGAACAGGCAGAAGGTCTTCTGCTCAGATTCCATGCTCTGAAGCAGGCCTTTGGCCCATGAAAGCTCATGCCACAGATAGGAAGCTGCCTTATACTGAGTCAGACCATTGGTCCATCTAGCCCAGTATTGTTGATACTGACTGGCAGCAGCGGCTTTCCAGGGTTTCAGGCAGGATTCTTTCCTAGCCCTACCTGGAGAGGCCTGGGATTGAACCTGGGACTTTCTGCATGCAAAACATGTGCTCTATCACACTGAGCTATGGTCCCTCCCTCCTTATTTACCACAGGACTGTTTGCTGCTTTTAGTGCAACAGACTAACATGGGTACTTTTTCAAGAATTGGTTCCATCATATTTTGTCCTTATGACTGAGGAATGCGTATAGCTCTCATCAGCATCTTTTGTCATTTGCTGCTGTGGACCCTCTGCAGTAGATAATTGTTGAGCCACCCTGGAGATCACAGACTTTTATGAAATGCACCAAGTGCTGCTGTAACAGATTAATTTTCCACAAAAATCCCCATCTGAGGTGAGAAATCATGTAAACGTTCTTGCTTTTTAGCATGACTGGTACATTTAATAGCTCATAGTTATTGGGGTGAGTATTTTGTCCACATTGGGTATGCTGACTGCATGTTAAAAGAGAGGGTGCTTAGTTCAAGTATTATTCTACAAAATCAAATCATCCACTCCTAATAGTGTTTGTTATAGATTTAAGCTGATACAAGCAGAAAGGCAGCAATCCACAAGCTGTTTCTCAGAACTATTGTACTGTAAGTGATCTCTAAATGCTAGCCTTTGTTCTTCAGAAACTAGGATGAATAAATCCACTTAGTTCTAGTCATACTAAACCCTCCACCTTCCTTTACATGTGTAGGTAAATCTCATGACTGTAATGTGTGTGTGGCTTTAGTGCAACAGCAACTACCTTACCCTCAATCTAGTGCAGTGTTCTCCAACCTTGGGTCCCCAGATGTTTTTGGCCTACAACTCCCAGCATAGGCCAAAAACATCTGGGGACCCAAGGTTGGAGAACACTGATCTAGTGTAACAGCATTTACATCCATATGTTTTTATTTCTGAAATATCCAATGCCTGTCACCTTGTCTCAGATGTCATCTCATGGTTACATTGTGCTTTGTTCAATCTAGGCTTCAATCCAGCAAAATGCTGACTTTTGAGAGCAGCATTTATTGCTCTGAGTTAGCACATGATATAATTCACCTACATAAAGTGTTATATGGCATAACATGTCCTTATAATATCAAGTCCTTCAAATGCAAGCTACTCTGGAGAAGAAATGTATAAGTCAACCCCGTTGGATAAACCCTTGGCAATAGCCCCTTGAAAAAATGTTGATAGATGCTCTCCTTCCTTCTGCCACTGCCTACTACCATGACCAGCCAGAGCTGTTCTTAGAGTGGACCACCCTTCCTGAATCTGATTCCCTCCAGATGTGTTGGACAGCAACTCCCATCATCCTCAACCAGCCAATGGCCATGCCAGCTGGGAATGATGGACCTTGCCATCAAATACATCTGGAAGGCACTTGGCTGAGGAAGGGTGGAGTAGAGAATAGTGAAGAAAGGAAGTATACAATGGTTACCTAGCACCTCTACTGCTTTGTAGACTTCATTTGGTTAGTATGCTTTTAACAGGAGTGTTTTTGTATGGGACAATTTCCACAGCACTATTAGAACTGGAAGAGAAGACTATATTTAACTTGTAATAGCCTTGAATATTTTTTAACAACTGATTTTTCAATATGCCCTAAATTATCATCCCCAATGTTGATACAGGTGATCAATAGTTTATTTTATTTTATTTATTTATTTATTTATTATATTTATACCCCGCCTTTTTTCCTGCAAGGAACTCAATGCAGCTTACATAATCCTCCTCCTCCTCTCCATTTTATCCTCACAACAACCCTGTCAGGTAGGTTAGGCTGAGAGGCAGTGACTGGCCCAAAGTCACCCAGTGAGTTTCATGGCCGAGCAGGGACTAGAACCTGGATCTCCCGCGTCCCAGTCCAACACTCTAACCACTACGCCACAGCTGTTACTGCAGAAGTAAATGAACTACTTTAAACTGTATAAAAACAAACAAACAAAAACTCTCTTAATATTCATTATTGATGAATGCTGCTGGGACATGATGTACAGACAAACCACAGAAAGGAGTCCAGCAGAATATGCTCTGAGCAGTATTAGACCAGTTTTGAACCCTTGTGCTTCACTGTGACCAAACTATGAATAGAACCAGAAGACGGTAATTTTATGCAGAGACAATGTTCTCTGCCATACAGTCCATTAAATGGCGAGAATTCTAGTTAGGTAATCAAGCTGGCAGATCATTTACTATTGTTTACCTTTGGAGGTAACAGTATTACATTATTTTTTACAGATGTAATTTACAGGAGTATAGCATGACACAATATATACATTTAGTCTATTTGCTTTATGCTTACATTTCGGTTTTTGCTTCCAGTTCATTAATTCCATGAGCATGAGCATTATGCAAGCAGTCCAATGTAGGTAAATCAAAATGTTTCAGAACCTTGGACAGCTACATGCATAGTTCTCCTTTGTGGAGATTCCCATATCCAGAACAAAGGTTAATATGAACAAACAATTTAATGTTAACATCAGTAAATAATGTTCATAATCTTGTCTATAATAACCACACTTCCACTGAGATGTTAGATTTACCAATCAGGCGGTCGCTATCAAGGATGAGTCCCATGTCAATAATGAGTCAAAGCACATAGATGCCAGAACTTGTTTCCTCTGTCTACTGGAAACAGATTTCATAAACTTGTCCTGCTTCAGGCATGCACATATTACTTTTGATTACTGTATACTAGATGATTGGTAGCTTGATGTGTGAATTTACTTCACTGAGAAGATTGACTAGATGTGATATAACAGTACAGATTGAACTTTCATATCTGTGAAGTGATTCACACATGCAAGTTGTCACAATATTGCAATAATTAACATGCATGTGTGTAAAACCAGGCCTTGGAGGAAGCAAACTGTGTGTGTGTGTGTGTGTGTGTGTGTGTGTCACTCAGTTACACATTGCATTTACATTCCCTAAAGGCTGGTGCATCCCCTCATTTAGATAAGAACATAAGAAGAACCCTGTTGGATCAGACCTAAGGCCCATCTAGTCTAAGATCCTGCTTCCCATAGTGGCCAACCAGATACCTCTGAGAAGCCCACAAGCAGGTCTTGAAGGCAGTAGCCTCCCCACATGGCATCTTCCCAGGAACTGGTATCTAATGGCGTACTGGCTCTGAACTTGGAGGTTCCATAAGTTCATCATGACTAATAGCCATTGATAGAGGGTAGGTCCATGGATTTTCTAAACCCATTTTAAAGCTACCTAACCTTGCAGCCATCGCCATATCTAGAGGCATAAAATTCCATAAAATATTTATGCATTGTGTGAAGAAGTATCAAGAACGATAGTTGTACCCACTTGTTTTTTTTGCCCATAGTGGTTCCCCGATTGTGGCAAATAGATCATTTGACTTCTTTACCACCAGCTGAATGTGTAGTTTTGCATTTCACCACAAACCCCAGTATGGGCTGAATGACAATGCGTGAGATTGCAAGGTTCTGCGTATGGATAAAAAGAGCAGCAAACAATATGGCAAGACCCCCATAATCAGAAAGTCAGTCAGTATATATAAGGAGCCACTTTGCATTTTTACACTTCCAGACACATAGAAAATATATCCTGGCATTGGTTTCTATACAACTTCCAGCCGCAGAAAGCTAGCTGCCTGGATTTGTGTGGTTCTTTCATGCCACCAAGCAGGTGAGAGAAAACATAGCACTGCATATATCAAGCTGCCCCCTGCAATATAAAATCTGGTACCTGTGATAAAAACAGTGCTGGTGATATTTGCCATCTTATTAACTTTAACTTTCTGGGTGAGAACATAATGGAATAGCAATTGCTTCTGTGGAATGAACAAGGAGATGTACCACTTCGTCACTCATGGCCAGGCTGTCGCTGTAAACTAAAGTAGCTGTCAGGCTCCGGTGTGTGTTGCAGCCATGAACAGCCACTAATGATTCAAGAGGCATTTTACAAAATCTTGCTATACACTGCTGGGGAAGGTTTACAGGTGGGCCTTATGCCGGTATGATCCTGAAAATATTTAACAGGATCACACCACAAAGCTACCAACTAACTAGAATATGTCTTTGTAGGGTGAAGCCATAATAAGATGTATGTTTCCAATAATTGAGATGATAGAGGGTGGTAAAGTGGGAATTCATGAGCCAGAATGAAACAGGAGCAGAGGGACAGGAACTGGGAGCTACAGACAAGGAGTATGCAGGGCACTGAACTCCATCATGCAGCTCCATCATCCTTACCACTGGAAGCATTTTGCCAACCCCAGCTAAGCTCTGAGATTCCAGAAGGTGCTAACTGCATTCTTTTTTAACAGTCATGACAGCTAGAAATTAGGCATGCTGGGAATTGTAGGCCTTTTTTCTGTCTAAACATGTATACGATTGTGCCCTTAACTAATAATGCACTGAGAAAGAACTGGCTTTCAGAAAATACTGGATGTTTCATCTGGAAATTCAGACCTTACAAATTATATTTTGCTGGGAGACTTCTTTACATCTAAGACTTCTTTACAACTCTTGTTAACCATATTCATTCCTCCATATAACTGTTTTGAACTTGGTGGGATTGCATAGTGGATATAATAACCTATGTTTAAGTTAGACATCTGTGTGTGTCAATACAAACATCACTGAAAGGTCTTGCATTACGATTGTCCTTTCAGCTCCTGCTCCCAATATCATACAAGCACACAGATAATATATGGTTTATTTGTTTGACCAGAAGCCATAACAAAGTAAGAATGTAACCTTTACTATTAAAAGTTAGAGATTGCTATTTCAATCCAATTCTGTCCATGGTTCAAAAACAGCCTTTCAAACTTTTATGGGGTGAATTGTCAAAGTGGCAATTCATATAATATCATATAACTCTCAAAATACAATTGACTCTGTTTTGCTCAAGCCATTGCAACAACAGTTATTTTGTTGAATCACCCAATCATCAGCACTAGTATGAGAGCGATCCCAGCTGGGGCTTGGCTTAATAGGAATGTGCAGACATTGTAAGGTCTGTTCTGTCGACATTTCGTGGACTGTCAGGCAGCTTTCTTTCCATTGTCCACTCATTGATGGAATTAGATTTTGCACAAATCCATTGGTAAGCAAATTCACCAATCCCAGAAAATGTGCAAATCCCCCCCCCCAATCATATTTTCATGCTTTAGCCTATCAGCAAAATGCACAATTTATGTTGGGTGTTGTTGTTGTTGTTGTTGTTTTGCATTTTTCTACAAAAAGTTTGCGTAAAATTATGGAAAGTTTAAAATGAAAAGGTCCGCAAGTCTGCATAACCTGCGCAACTTGGGAAAAGCCAGCCCACTGCAGAATCCACGGGTTGGATTCTTAGAAATCCAACCTCATTTGAGTCCGTTGTGGATTTCTCCAACATCCCTAGCTTGGGGGAGTAAGAAAGCAAAGTGGCAGATCCTCCACCACTTCCAAAGCCAAACCAGCTCACTCCAGCCAGGGTAGGAAGTGGGGCAAGATGGCTTTCCTGGGCTTTTCAGCTCAGTGGATCTTCATTAATCCCACCCCCATTGAAACAAATGGGGAAGACTGCTCTCTTACTAGTGCTGATGACAGGGGGGGGGCTGGTGACTCCTATATTTATTACTTATTTTATTTATTACATTTATATCCCACCTTTCTTCCATCATAGTCAAGATGGCTACATGTGGTTCCCAGGTGGTCTCCCCTCCAAGCCCTGACCAGACCTAGATCTGCTTAGCTTCAGCCTGGTGGCTGCCTCATGTGCCTTCAGACCATACCCTGGGACCTATGCCAGTAGGGCTCCTTATCCATTGCATCTCTTATTCTGAGCTTTATAGGAGCTATCCATGGTGCTCCATGGAGGTGAACCTATTTTGGGAAGGGAGTACAGTACCATGAATAGCTCCTATAAAGCTCAGAATAAAAGTTGCAATGGATAAGGAGCCCCACCAACACAGGAATCACCAGCCACCACCGGCTGATGACTGGGTGACACAACAAAGTAACAGTTCTTTCAACGGCTTGAGCAAATTAGCCATGATAGCTCCAGGCCGGTGTACTTGAGGGGCCTGATTTGGGTCCCTCTTGGGTGAATGGAGGGGCTTTGAATCCAGTGAATTCCAAGCTAGCTCCACATCATCCTGCCCCATCCCAGAATGCTCCATCTGGGGATTACCTATGGCAGAAACACCACTGGCAGTATATTTATGCCCATGGAGCTTTCCATGAGTGTAATGGGGGCTTCCAGAGTGGATGTGCCCCCCTCTACAAGTAGAGGGGCACCCCTGCCACATCCTTACCCCCTTTGGACAGTTGCCCAAGGAGGGTTAGGATTGCTCTGCCATCCAGTTTCTGTAAATCCAACCAAGGTCCACACGTTTTTAAGAAGCATCATCAGTTATAGGGCTTCTAAATAAATAATAGGGCAACTCCTCAGGTATCGCTTCTTCACAAAAATAATGATGTGAATTATAGGACATTTTCCTATTGCTCCCATCTGAAACAGCTGAGGGTACTTGCTTTTGTCTTATCAAGGTAAGTACTTTTCCCAGTGGACATTTACTCTGGTTGTTCTCATAACTGTGCCAAAATCTTATCATTGCATATCCAGGCACAACATTGGAGTAAGTCAAACTAGTTAAAGTTTATGGGATTAAATTATCCCTCAACTTCATCTTAAATTCACTCTTTACAGCTTTGCTCTACCACTGTGCCAAAGCCCTTTTCCTTGTTCTCAACTTCTAGTTTTCAGTATGCAGGGCGTTGTTTACATTTTATTTTTCGGTATGGAAGAGAATTCAGTCATATGAGAGCTCACCTCTAGTCCAAAGCAGGAGAGGCCAGAAACAGCTTTACCATCTCATCTGCTGGCAAAACTATGCCTAAGTCTAGACTCTAGGAAGCATGCATCATACATTGTAGTCTATTTTTGTCTCTGCCATCCTGTTCATTAATCAGGGGTAAGTAGTGGGAGACCGCTTGCCTCCCATTGCTACCATTTGTTTCTTATTCATGAACAGGAGGAGAAGGAAATCCAGCTGTTGCAAACATTAAGCTCATAACAGTGTCACTCTCTATAGCAGCTTTACAGCTGTGGATGCTGCCATGGGAACTGACTCACACAGTCCTCCCCCCCCCCACGCTCATAATAGGCTTGCTATATACATTGACATTCTAGAACAGGGGTCCTCAAACTTTTTAAACAGGGGGCCAGTTCATTGTCCCTCAGACTGTTGGGGGGCCGGACTATAGTTTGAAAAAAATATGAATGAATGGATCAAGTTAAAAAAAAGGAACCGGGTCCCTTTTTTTTTTTTACTTGATAGGTGTGAATTTTTTCCCCCTTAAATGGAAAGTTATTTTATTTATTTATTTATTTATTTATTTATTTATTTATTATACCGCCCAATAGCTGAAGCTCTCTGGGCGGTTTACAGCAATTAACAAGACAGTCCCTGCCCACAGGCTTACAATCTAAAAAGACAGGACACACAAGGAAAAAGGAATGGAGAAGGAAGAAGGGGGAATATTAATGAATACTCCTGGCAGGGCTGGTGGTATTTACATATATAATTGCACAATTGTTAAATGTCTAACACGAATATACTTTTGTTTTTGCCATCACACAAATGAGCATACTCGACAAAAGAATCGGCGCTTGAAGCGAAAGAGTTTTTAAAAAGTCTGCTTCCACCAATCGGCCGCCGGGCCGGATAAAAAGGCAAGGCGGGCCGGATGTGGCCCACGGGCCTTAGTTTGAAGACCCCTGTTCTAGAACATCAGATTGTCAGATCTATAATAGGGAAGGCTGCCCTAAATTCACTAGAACACAAATTACTTCATCTTCTTAAAAAAGCAAAACAAAAAAAACACCCCTTTTAAAATGTTCGTTGAACTTTTCAATTATCACTGACCTTACTTTTATGTATTTATTAATTAATTATTTATTCCATTTCTGTACCACCCATCAACCTAAGTTCTCTGGGCAGTTTGCAAAACAACACTTAAAACCATAAAATACAATAACATAGTATAAAAACCATATGTTTAAAACAGAATAAAACCAAGTAGGAAACAAGGTAAGAGCCAGCTGCAGTGCAAAGAATTAAAAATGGCATTAGTGCATTTTTAGAAGTGAAGGGCCAAATTGTTCGAGCTGGACTTTAGCAGAGTGTGTGCAGGTTGGGAGATTTATAATCCTTGTCTGTGTGCCAACAGACGCCTGTACATTCCACACACAGATCTTCCAGATCTCACCTCCCTCCTCCCGCTTGCAGCGTTCAGCGTGTGTGCCAGTGAACCAGCAAAGCTTCTCCGTTGCAGATTAATCCATGGAATCAAGAAACACTCTGTAAACACCACAGGTTTAATTCTACCTGTTTATTCACTTAGCAAGTAAAGTTCTACAGAGTATACAATTCCTAGTTACAGTCCATGTGCAGAGTATAAATGCATAGCAAGCATTACATTCAGTGGAGTAAGTTGTGCTCACTCCACTGCAGCAAAGACGTTACATTATAGCAGTAACAAGTCCAGCAAGCATCACCATGAAGAAGAAGAAAGAAAGCAGTTCAGCTTCTCTCTAAAATGGCTTCAGACAGAAAACAAGTTAACACGTCATCAGAACATACAAACCATGTGACTAGCTCATATTGCTCTCACACTTTAGTAACCCCTGCGAAAACACGAGATTCTAGAGAGACATAATAAACCTGTTTACCTCGCCATTCTGTCCCTTCCATTTGTAAACAATGTGCTGCAGCTGGTAATGTGATACATATCACAACACAAATAGCCTGGGAAATTAAAAAAACAAGAACTAGTACTAGTACTAGTACAGCAGCAGTGGAAATATTTTCAGGTATAACTAGGTGCTCTAGAAAACAAACATGTCACAATAATGCCACCTATTACAGAACATGCCACAGAATATGGAATTTGACCATTATTTGGCAGTCTGACCTTTATTTCAAAAACAATAAAGCAAATTTCTAGCCGGCATGACAGTAGAGAAAAGCCCAAAACTCTAATGGCAATGTTTGCTATAAACAGAAAAGGTCTGGGGAAGTCAAGAGATGAAGATTCACTTTGCAAACCGATCAACCATCCCCACTTGCATCCATGCCTCCTGCCTTTGCAAAAATACCCTCACTTCTCTGAAAGTTCCTAGTTACTCCTTTCCCACCCCCCTGCCCATGACAAAAACGCTGAACAATTCCAAACATCTAAGAGCCCACATAGGGGACATACACCCAGGAAATTCTTTTGCAGCACAGTCCCACCTCTTCTCTTGTTAGATGTTCACAAAAAGAGTTGCAAAATTAAAAGCAACTCTTTTAAAAGCACCAACACCACTGGCCTCTCCCTCCTAGCTTGATTGACAGGCTGAGCCCAGTAGCCAGGGTAGGAGTTTCCTAGCATAAGACACTTTTCACAGATTACCTCCCCGACTTCTTCTCTCTCTCTCTTAAGGTGCAATCCTATCCATGTTTAGTTTGAAAAAAAAGTCCTACAACTCCCAGCATTCCCCAGCCAGTTGTAGGACCTTTTTCTGTCTAAACATAGATTTCATAGATCATAGAGTTGGAAGGAGCCTACAAGGCTATCGAGCCCAACCCCCTGCTCAATGCAGGAAACTAGAGGAGGGGTCTCCCATCCAAGTAATAACCAGGCCTGACCCTGCTTAGTTTTTCACGCTCAGACAAGCTGAGCCAGCGTGAGCCACAGGCCTGCATAGGATTGTGCCCTTAACTAGCCCCAGCCCTGAACCCTTCGTAAGAGTCTGCCCTGAAATGCTTCAGCACATCAGATGACTTTATGGCTCCATCACATGGTGCTTTTGCATTGCCCACACATGGTGTGTCACACCACATAATTCCGTAGGTCCCAACTGAATCTGTGACCAAGAGTGCCCTGTTAATTAGACCACCTGTATGCCAGGTTCAAGCATGAAGGGCACACAGACATGCATTCTCAGCAGCTGTCTGAGAATAAATCATGGAATTTACCCTAGAGATTTTCCAAAGCCAGCCTTTCAGGATGACACACAACATATAGCAAGATTTGTGCATTATGCTCTCACTGTTCACAACCAGCACCCCATCTTTAGATGTATCTGCCAGCTGAGGAGAAGAGTTCATGTATCTGATGAAGTGCGCTCAGATCCCCAAAAGCTTATGCCAAAATAGGACTGCAGTCCACTCACTTGGAATGGGAAGTCAGTGGGACTTATTTCCAGTTCCAAGTATACATGGGTAGATCAGGCTGTAAATCTGTTCGTTTCACAGTGCCACAAAAATACTTTTTGTTGTTTTTACTAATTCGAGCCATTACATTTGTTATTTTAGTTTGCTATTAACCATAATTTTTTGATAGTTAATTATCACAAAGAAGCATTTGCATATGGCACATTAGGCTGGTGTCACCTGGCAGAGGAAATGAAGACTCAGAATTTATGGCCTGGATGACTAAAGTCAGATTCTCAACTTCTTGATTCTTCCAGTTAACGCTGCTAATTAGTGTCTGTGTTCTTGAATGTCTGGCATTTAAATTGAAACAGCAAGAATAAAACAGCTCTTAGCAGCAATAAAGTATAGCTGCAGTTTGTCATGTCCTTAATTCCACTCTGGAAGGTTGATAGGAAAACACAGATAAATGGAAAATGGCGCACTTCAGGGAGAAATCCAGCGGTGAACATTGTTTGTTATACACCAATTACTGAACATTACCTCACAGATTTATGCCA
Source organism: Shinisaurus crocodilurus (assembly GCA_021292165.1). NCBI lineage: Eukaryota > Metazoa > Chordata > Lepidosauria > Squamata > Shinisauridae > Shinisaurus > Shinisaurus crocodilurus. Next base: position 198,478 of record JAHFWL010000663.1, read on the forward strand.
TTTTAATTCCGCTTAAACATTCCAGGACATCAGAATATGTTGCTTTTCAATATCCCAGAGGATTTCCTTCTACATCTAAATGTCTTTATATATCAGAAAAAGTAGACCAATTGCTGTGTAATATTTTTGCAGCTGTGTCTTTGGGTATTAATATTTGTTGCAGAGTAAGTTTTGTCTGATGCTGACCACACTTAAGACAGAAAACAACTGCAAGCTTTAAACAGGACCTTTATTTGATATTAACAGGCATCTTCTTACAACTAAAGCTGGCAAAGTAAGTAGGCAAAAGTGAAACCAAACCAGCACCCCAATTCCTTACATGCATTAACCATTCAGTGGCTTTTCAACCAGTTATTTCCCCCTCCATACCGTTGGTTTGATTGCTTATTCTGACATTATTCGTATGTTTGCATACACATAGCTAGAATGCATCATTCATACAATTTGTGCAAAGATGACCCTGTTTGTCAAGATTAGATTTCTGAAAAGGTCACATTCACTGGCTAACTTGTGAACAAGTTGCACAGATAACGCATGCCAACTGCGTGCTTTCTTACATGTGTGCATTCACACAGATTCATCCAATAACCATTCTATGCATGCATTACATTGGAAACTGACCAGGAAAGGTGTTGTTGTATGAAAGGTAAATAGGCTATTCAAGCTGATGTCAAACTGCTGAAAAGCTTATAAATGAACTGGCAGGAGTGGGACAGAATCCTGGAATAAGGGCATTGCTAATGAACTGTGGCCACTGACAGGGAGGAAAGCAATGAAAATTGTTACATTCTTTAAGCAACAGGGATGTGTTGCCTGGTAACAAGGGAATACTGTAGTGATGCTCTTGAAATGCTTAGCTTGCTCAGTGGGAGACACGAAAAAAAAAAAAAAAGCATTCTCTGAATGTAACCAACTTTAGAAGAATACTGGGAGCATGATGCATCAAGGGAGCAATGGATTAATTTCATTTGACCTGTGCTGATCTACTACATTGTTTTCTAACATTTCTGGAATTTATTGTTGGTGAATTTCAGGGACCACATATCAAGGCCATTGGCAGAGTTGTAGAACCAATAAAACAATCTCTTTCATTGGACAAGCCAGTATCTTCAGTAGCTCCAAAAGGATCTCTCCAAACTGGGAGAATGGGCATCAAAATGGCAAATGTGGTTCAATGTAAGCAAGTGTGAAGTAATGCACATTGGGGCAAAAAATCCCAACTCCAAGTATAAGCCAATGGCATCTGAGCTAGCAGTGATTGACCAAGAAGAAGATCTTGGGGTTGGGGTGGACAGCTCGATTAAAATGTTGACCCAGTATGCGATGGCTATGAAAAAGGCAAATTCCATGTTAGGTATAATTAGGAAAGGAGTTGAAAATAAAACTGCAAATAACATAACCTTTATACAAATCTATGGTGCGGCCACACTTAGAATACTGTGTACAGTTCTGGTCACCACCACACCTAAATAAGGATAGGGATATATTTTTCTCCCTCTCTCATCATGCTAGAACCCTAAAGGGTCATCCCATGAAGCTGATTGGTGGGAGATTGTGGGCAGATTCTTCACACAGAGCATAGTTGAACTATGGAATTCACTTCCACAAGATGTAGTGATGGCCACCAATTTGGAAGGCTTTAAAAGGTGATTGGACAAATTCCTGGAGGAGAAGGCTATCAATGGCTACTAGTCCTGATGGCTATGTGCTACCTTCAGTATCAGAGGCAGTATGCCTATGTACACGAGCTGCTGGGAAACATGGGTGGGAGGGCGCTGTTGCACGCATGCCCTGCTTGTGGCTTTCCCGTCGGCAGCTGGTTGGCCACTGTGTGAACAGAATGCTGGACTAGATGGACTCTTGGTCTGATCCAGCATGGCCCTTGCATTATTTTATGTTGCAGTGTTTGAGTTCCACAGAATTCTTCATCAGGCAAAATGAATATTTATAGTACAAAAACGGTGAAATAAGTGGGCTGTTTCTGCAGCAGGAAGGTGGCATGGACACTAACTAGCAGACCAATCCTAACTTGATGTTCCACTGGCTGGAGAGAGTTAGGATGAGGTAGAATCCATGTACATCACTAGCAGTTCCTGGTTACGGCACTGCAGTACCGCCAAAATTTAAGTTCCGCTAGAGGATCTGTGCTGCAGTCCAGTGGTGGAATGGCTAAAAACGGTTTGGGGATGGTGTGGTTGCACTTCATTCCCACAATATACCCATGATGATGATGATGATGATGATGATGATGATTTACATTTATTAATCACCCATCTGGCCGGCAACCGGCCACCCTGGGCGATGTACATAGGCTAAAAACAAGATAAAATACAATTAAAACATTATTTAAAAAAAATTAAAAAAAATCTTAACCCACCCCATATTCCCGCCTGAACAGCCAGGTTTTTAATGAACGGCGGAAGCTCAGCAGAGAGGGGGCATGGTGGAGGTCAGTCGGGAGAGAGTTCCACAGTACGGGGGCCACCACAGAAAAGGCCCTCTTCCTCGTCTCCACCAGTCTAGCTGCTCTGGCTGAAGGGACAAGGAGAAGGCCGTCTGTGGCAGATCTTGTTGAGCGACCCACGTGGTGTTGCTGGAGACGCTCCTTGAGATAGACTGGACCGGAGCCCTATAGGGTTTTAAAGGTCAAAACCAACACCTTGAATTCGGCTCGGCAAGCAACTGGTAGCCAATGCAGCTCCTTGAGCACTGGCGTGATGTGGTCCCGCCGGCGGCTACCTTTAACCAGGCAAGCCGCCACGTTCTGTACCAGCTGTAGCTTCCGAACCATCTTCAAGGGTAACCCCACGTAGAGCGCATTACAGTAGTCTAGGCGAGAGGAGACCAAGGCATGAACCACTGATGGGAGCAGATGATTAGGAAGGTAGGGGCGCAGCTGCCGTATCAGATGAGTTGATACAGCGCTGCCCAGCTCACAGCTGACACCTGAGCCTCCATGGACAGCTGGGAGTCTAGAATGATCCCCAAGCTGCGGACCTGGTCCTTCAGGGGTAAATGTACCCCATTCAGCACCAGGTCAACATCCCCTAATCTCCCCTTGTCCCCCACCAGAAGTACCTCGGTCTTGTCGGGGTTCAGTTTCAGCATGTTCCTTCCCAGCCAGCCAGCCACTGACTTCAGGCACTTAGATAGGGTCTCAACGGCCAACCTCGGTGAGGACTTGAAACAGAGGTAGAGCTGCGTGTCATCCGCATACTGATGAAATCGCACCCCAAACCTCCTGATGATAGCTCCCAGCGGCTTGAGGTAGATATTGAATAACATCGGGGAGAGGATGGAACCCTGCGGCACTCCACAAGTGAGCAGCCGAGGGTCCGAAGCCTCCTCCCCGAGAACTATCCTCTGGTACCTTCCAGAGAGGAAGGACCGGAACCACTGCAATACAGTGCCTCCCAAGCCCAAGCCCTCCAGGCGGTCCAGGAGGATACCGTGGTCAACGGTATCAAAAGCCGCTGAGAGATCGAGGAGGACTAGAAAGGAGCATTCGCCCCTATCCAAAGCCCTCCTCATATCGTCCACCAAGGCGACCAAGGCCGTTTCCGTCCCATGTCCAGGCCTGAAGCCCAACTGGCATGGATCTAAATAATCGGCTTCATCCAAGTGTGCCTTCAACTGAGCACCCACCACCCGCTCGATCACCTTGCCCAGAAATGGTAAATTGGAGACTGGGCAAAAGTTGTTTAAATCCTGGGGATCCAAGGAGGGCTTCTTTAGAAGCGGTCTTATTACTGCCTCCTTGAGGGCTGATGGCATCACTCCCTCCTCAAGGGAGGCATTCACCACCGCCTTGATCCCCTCACCCAGTCTCTCCCTACAGCTCAGGATGAGCCAGGATGGGCAAGGATCAAGCAAGCAGGTGGTCGGCCTCACAGATGAAAGCACCTTGTCCACTTCATAGAATCATAGAAAAGTAGAGTTGGAAGGGGCCTACAAGGCCATCGAGTCCAACCCCCTGCTCAATGCAGGAATCTAGGTCAAAGCATCTCTGACAGATGTCTGTCCAGCTGCACCTTGAATGCCTCCAGAGTGGGAGAGCCCACAACCTCCCTAGGTAGTTGATTCCATTGTCTTATTGCTCTGACAGTCAGGAAATTTTTCCTGATGTTTAGGTGGAATCTAGGTTCCTGTAACTTGAGCCCATTATTCCGTGTCCTGCAAACTGGGATGAACGAGAAGAGATCTTTGCCCTCCTCTGTGTGACATCCCTTCAAATACTGGAAGAGTGCGATCATATCTCCCCTCAGTCTCCTCTTCTGAAGGCTAAACATGCCCAGTTCTTTCAGTCTCTCCTCATAGGGCCTTGTTTCCAGTCCCTTTATCATCCTTGTTGCCCTCCTCTGAACCCTCTCCAGTTTGTCTATGTCCTTCTTAAAGTGAGGTGCCCAGAACTGGACGCAGTACTCAAGATGAGGCCTAACCAGTGCCGAGTAAAGGGGAATTATCACTTCCCGCGATTTGGAAGCTATACTTCTATTAATACAGCCCAAAATTGCATTTGCCTTCTTTGCAGCCACATCGCATTGCTGGCTCATATTCAGTTTGTGATCTACCACAATTCCAAGATCCTTCTCATTTGTAGTATTGTTGAGCCAAGTGTCCCCCATTCTGTAACTCTGCATTTGGTTTCCTCTCCCAAGGTGCAGCACTTGGCATTTATCCCTATTAAATTTCATTCTGTTGTTTTCGGCCCAGCGCTCCAGCCTATCGAGGTCACTTTGAATTTTGTTTCTGTCTTCCAGAGTATTAGCTGTTCCACCCAACTTTGTGTCATCTGCAAATTTGATAAGCATTCCCTGTACCTCCTCATCCAAGTCATTAATAAAAATGTTGAAGAGCACCGGGCCCAGGACCGAGCCCTGTGGTACCCCGCTCGTTACCTCTCCCCAGTTTGAGAAGGAACCATTGATAAGCACTCTTTGAGTCCTATTCTTTAGCCAATTGTGGATCCACCTGATAGTTGTTCCATCTAGCCCACTCTTAGCTAGCTTACTAATCAGGATATCATGAGGCACTTTGTCAAAAGCTTTGCTGAAGTCCAGGTATATAATGTCCACAGCATTCCCACAGTCCACAAGGGAGGTTACCCGATCAAAAAATGAGATCAGATTAGTCTGACAGGATTTGTTCTTGACAAATCCATGCTGGCTTCTAGTAATCACTGCATTGTTTTCAAGGTGCTTGCAGACTGACTTCTTTATAATCTGCTCAAAAATCTTCCCGGGGATTGATGTCAGACTGACTGGCCTATAGTTCCCAGGTTCCTCCTTCTTGCCCTTTTTGAAGATGGGAACAACATTTGCCCTCCTCCAGTCATCTGGCACTTCACCTGTCCTCCATGATTTCTCAAAGATAATAGACAGTGGTTCTGAGAGTTCTTCTGCCAGTTCCTTTATTACTCTAGGATGCAGCTCATCAGGCCCTGGAGATTTAAACTCGTTCAGAGTAATCAGGTGCTCCTTGACCATTTGCCTATCAATCTCAAGCTGCAATTCTGCCCCTTCAGTCTGCACTTCAGGTTTGCCAGGGGGGTCATAGACCCTCTTTTGGGAGAAGACCGAGCCGAAGTAGGAATTGAACACTTCTGCCTTTTCTTTGTCTTCCGTTATCAATTTGCCATCCTCATTGCGTAGTTGAACCACCAGTTCTTTCTTCTGTCTTTTACTGTGCATGTATCTGAAGAAAGCTTTTTTGTTGCTTTTAGCATTCCTCGCTAACCTTAGCTCATTCTCAGCTTTAGCCTTCCTGACACTATTCCTGCAGTTCTGTGCTACCTGCCTGTACTCTTCCCCTGTAGCCTGTCCTTCCTTCCACTTCCTATACGTGTCCTTTTTTGTTTTCAGGTCATCTTTGAGTTTATTGTGAAGCCACATTGGCTTCTTCTGTTGCCCTCTGCCTTTTTTCCTTGTGGGAATTGTTTGCAATTGTGCCTTTAAAATTTCCTTTTTTAAAAACTCCCACCCCTCCTGGGCGCCCTTTCTCGTGAGAGTCACTTGCCATGGGATCTTACTAATCATTGTTCTGAGTTTGTTAGAATTGGCTTTCCTAAAATCCAGGGTACGTGTTTGGCTACACTCAGCTTTTGCTTCCGTTAGAATCAAGAACTCAAGTATAACATGGTCACTTTCCCCCAGAGTCCCCGAAACTGCCACTTTATCCACTAACTCGTCTCTGTTGGTTAGAATCAGGTCAAGGATAGCCGATCCTCTAGTTCCTTCCTCCACTTTCTGTAGGAGGAAGTTATCAGCAGCACAGCTCAGGAATTTCTTGGAGGGGCCATGTTTGGCTGAATAAGTCTCCCAACAGATATCAGGGAAATTGAAGTCTCCCATTACTACCACATCGTGCCTCCTTGAAACAATGGCAATTTGCTTTTCAAAAGTTCCATCCTCGTCTTCTCCTTGATTGGGTGGTCGGTAGTAGACTCCAACCGCCATGTTCGTTTTATTCTTTGCCCCCTTTATTTTAACCCAGATGCTCTCAATGGGGCTGCCAAGCTCCTCTTCCTGTATCTCTGTGCAGAGATACGTATTTTTAACATACAGTGCAACTCCACCTCCCTTTCTGTTGCTTCTGTTCCTTTTGAACAAGTTATACCCTTCAATTGCTGTATTCCAGTCATGGGAGTCATCCCACCAGGTTTCAGTTATCCCTATCAAGTCGTACTTGCCCTCATGTATCAAGAGTTCAAGTTCGTCTTGTTTATTGCCCATACTCTGGGCATTAGTATAGAGACATTGAAGACTATGTGCTTTATAGTCCGACTTTCCCCCTACATTTTGTGGTAGACTATCAATGGGCACCGCTGGAGCTGTTCTCTCCATTGTGGCATAGAGGCCTTCTTCCATTGGTACCCCCAAGTTTATGTCTCCCTCCCCTGTTGGATTCAGTTTAAAGCCCTCCTGATTAAGTTCCTCATGCTGTGTCCAAACACATTCTTCCCAGTCCTTGTGAGGTGCAACCCATCCTTTGCCAGCAGTCCATCTTCCAAGAAGTGTAGCCCGTGGTCCCAGAATCCAAATCCCTCACGTCGGCTCCACCTTCGTAGCCAGTCATTCACTCGGAGTATTTTTCTTTCCCTTTCTATGCCTCTTCCAAGTACTGGAAGGATGGATGAGAAAACTATCTGGGCCCCGAAGTTCTTGAGTTCCCTTCCCAGCTCTTCAAAGTCTGCCGTGATTTCTTTGTAACTCCGCTTGGCAGTATCATTTGTACCCACGTGGAAGAGAAGAAAGGGGTATGTGTCGGTGGGCTGCATGAGCCTCGGCAGCTGCTCTGACACATCCTTAATCCGTGCCCCAGGGAGACAGCACACCTGGCGAGTCCATGGGTCTTCGTGACATACTTTGGCTTCGATCCCCCGCAGGAGAGAGTCTTCCACTACGAGTACTCTTCTCTTCCTCTTGCTGTAGGCCTTGGTTTGATTGCCTCCACTTGACTGACCCTCAGCCTCTTGCTCGCTGTCACGTTGGGTGCCCGGTAATCCGTCCTCTGCAGGCTGTCCTCTGCTCTCGTCCTCAAGTACATGGAAGCGGTTCCATAGCTCCACTGCTTCCACAGGCGCAGAATGTCTTGTAGTTCTTCTGCTCCTAACAGTCACCCTTTTCCAGGGAGTTCCCCCTGCGTTATTTTCCCTTGCCTCTGCAGTCTCCGACTCCGCCTCATCCTGCAGTTGCCCTTCTGGCTCCTGTTCTACGCTTTGGTGCTGTAGATCCACCGTTCTGTCTAAGAACTCCTCGCTTTCTCTTATGCTCCTGAGGGTTGACACTTGCTGCTCCAGTCCTCTGACCTTTTCTTCCAACAGCGTGACCAGCTTGCACTTGTTGCATGTGTAGGCCATGTTGATCTCCGGCAGGAAAACAAACATTGCACACCCCTTGCAGGTCACCACCACTGCTGAGTCCTTTCCTTCCACAGTGCTCTGTTTCTTTCTTCCTTATCGTGCCGAGCCAACGCCGGGGAGTGACAGGCTGGCCTCCTCTCCAGCCATCGGAGCTACTGGGAAAGAGTCATCCGTAATCCCACCCTACTCCTTTTGCCTAGGGGTTGGTCTTCTCAGGGTTTGCCTTAGCAAACGTCCAGACCACCACAACAACCCCTTCTTCATCAGAAGGAAGAAGCCGGAACCAATCCCAGCTTATGGAGCTTGTCTCCACCTGTCACAGGAGCATCATTTTATTTTTATTTACTTATTTATTATATTTATACCCCACCTTTCTTCCTGCAAGGAACCCAAGGCGGCTTACATAATCCTCCTCCTCCTCCTCTCCATTTTATCCTCACAACAACGCTGTGAGGTAGGTTAGGCTGAGAGTCCGTGACTGGCCCAAAGTCACCCAGTGAGCTTCATGGCGGAGCGGGGACTAGAACCTGGATCTCCCAAGTCCCAGTCCAACACATTGCAGGATCCATCCTTGATTGGTTATTGTGGAGACATGTCTGTCATTTCCATGTTGTTATTCTGCCATCTTTGTATCCTGTCCCTGCCTGGCATTTTTATACTCCCATGCTAGCCTGAGAAAGCATAGGATGCAGCAGTTGTTTTGGTGGCCCATCTATGCCTTGGGCTAGGATTGTTCTGCCCATTTCTTCTTACCCAGTGGTAGGTTCTTCTGTTACTCAACTGAAGATTGTATAGATAAAGCAATGGAATCTTTATTAACTGCTGGATGCAACTATCTGATCCTTTGGTTTAGCACACTTAAGCTTGCAGAAATTAGCAAAAAAAGCAAAAAACAGTTAGCTCAATTAAAAAAAAAAACCCAGTTACCTTGCATTTTATTATGTAACCTTTTATTTAAATTAAATACTTAACATTAGGTTACAGCATTATGCTAAAATACTTACAAATCGGGATTGGATTTAAAGAATGCAGATTTACTATAATTTATGTTTCAAATCAATAAAGAGCAAACAAAGAGAATGTATTTACAGAGCTGAAACTAATTTATATGCATTTATAGCTATGTTGTGTTTTTGCTTCCAAAAATCAATAAAAGGTTGTCATGTCTTTACAAGTTTTTCCTGATTGTCTACCCTTTTCTAATCTTTCAAATCCATTAAGCTTTGACATTTGAACAACATACTAGACTTTTAGAGATCCATTCTTTTACTGTGGGCATTAGAGGATTATGCCAATTTATTTGTAGTTATGGGTTTGTTTTTTCCGGCTGTTGAAAGATTGGTTGTCAGATCATAATACTCATTCTACACTATCCCAACAGGCTTATTACTGTTGGATTCAAATGATTAAGTTATAATTCGTTATTCTACTTATTTATCTTACCATTCTCACCCAAATGCTTTTATTATAAGCCAAGTCTACCACATACATAAAAACGCTACTAGGTTATTTCATCAACAATTTTCCTGTTTCTTTTTACATATCTGACAGTGCAATGTTATGCACATCTACTGGGAATTAAGTCCCATGGTACTTACTCCCAGGTAAGTGTGTATAGGATTGCAGCCTAACTCATCTTAAGGTATTAAATATCAACAATACAGTAGTAGTGGTTCTCTTTAATTTTAACATAAACAGAGCTTCCTGGATCTTTTGTAATTACTTTATTTTTTGGACTGGATTTCTTTTTCCCCAGGAACCAGCACAGCAACTTTTATCTACATGGACATTTCTAAACACTTTGGTGTGCCCCTAACATACCAGAGACACGTCCCCCATCTTTCTAAGGGCAGACTCTTACACATTACTGTTTGCACTCAGATATGCATACACAAATACAGAATACATGCATGCCCAGTCAAATGAAAAGTGTTCACATTTGTGATTTAGTGTCTCTCTCTCTCTCTCTCTCTCTCAAAAATATGTGTAAGCAATGATTGCTTAAAGGGACAAGTACCAAAAATTCATCCATGCACTGTATTTCGAACCCCCCTGTTCAATGCAGGAATCCAGGTCAAAGCATCCCCGACAGATGGCTGTCCAGCCGCACCTTGAATGCCTCCAGAGTGGGAGAGCCCACCACCTCCCTAGGTAGTTGGTTCCATTGTATGAAGGAAGCACTCCTTTCCCAACAGTTTGGCCCACCCTTTCCCTATCTGGATCCATTCTCCAGCAGGTTGCATGAAATCAGACTCAACAGCAGCCAGAAACACACACTGGCATGTCCTTTATAGTAATCTGTTTTGTTATTTTAATAAATATGGAGGATGAGGAAACAAAGTGGTACATAAACAAGCACACAGGCAGGCCATGCTAGTCACAAAGCAGTGCCTCCTTTTGAATACAGTCATGCCTTGGATTGAGAGCATAATTCGTTCCAGAAACGTGCTTGTAATCCAAAACACTCTTATATCAAAACGAAATCCCCAAAAAAAAATTTGTACAGAGATTTTTAATTTAAGCCGTATTACGGTACTTGTATTGCAAGACTTATTTATTTATTTATTTATTTATTTATTACATTTATCAATCGCCCATCTGGCCGGTCACCCGGCCACCCTGGGCGATGTACAACCAAAATACAATAAAACACAATAAAATATAATAATTAAAACAATATAAAAAATTCTCATTAAAAACCTAACCCACCCCATATTAGCACTCATATACAATACTTTGAGTGCTTGATATACTTTGCTTGTATATCAAGTTAATAAATAAATAAATAAATATTTAAAAATTTGCTTGTCTTGCAAAACGCTCTCCATAGATTTCATAGATCATAGAGTTGGAAGGAGCCTACAAGGCTATCAAGTCCAACCCCCTGCTCAATGCAGGAAACTAGAGGAGGGGTCTCCCATCCAAGTAATAACCAGGCCTGACCCTGCTTAGCTTTCCACACTCAGACAAGCTGAGCCAGCATAAGCCACAGGCCAACCAAGTTACTTGCAATCCAAGGTATTACTGTATACTAAAGTATACTGAGACTGTCCTGCTTTGGCTGAAGCAGACCCTAAATGAAGAGGCCATCCCAAAACCAGGGTAACAAAACAGGCAAATGTTCAAGCTCAAAGGTTTCAGTCCAGTGGGGATCAGGCTAAGATAGGAGTGGCCAAGATAGCAGGCAGAGGTCAAAACACAGGTTACACAGTCAAATCTATATTACATGGTCCAGAAGCAGAGTCAAGCAGGAGTCCAAGGGTCAGGAGTATCAATCACAAGGGAAGGTTCAGGAGACAAAGTAGAAGACACTGGAGCTGAAAGAACTGTACTGTTTCCAGCACTTGCTAGGCAGACCCTGAAGGCTTTTATCGCCAGAGCCTACTGAGCTCCACCCAAGGCTCTGTTAGGTTTTGGTATGGTGTGCAGAAAGCGGATGGAGTGCACAAAGTCTCCTGACAGTCTCAAGATGTCTATGAGTCAGAGTCATGGCACAGTTTGGAGACATGTTATGTACAACAGGTTATATAAGTGTTGCACCATTGGTGAGTAATATCCTATTTATAGGTACAGGGTTCTTCCTATAAAGGTACACACCTCTCTAGACCTTCATTCTCACTTGTAGTTGGGACTTGAGCTTGAGACCTGACTTGGATCTGACCTGATCTTCTTCACTGGACAACCTTGCCTCTGCAATGATGTAGTGAGACAGACTCATCTCTTCTGCGTAAGAGATGCCTGCATTGCTTGCCTTAATCCCATGTATTTGGGTCCTACAAATAAACTCCTTAATCTTTATAACTGCTACTCTCTCCTCTTTCCATCTGTGGTACTGGGAGTCATTTGCTGGGTAAGCTTTGAACCCCAGTCGATCTTACAGGCTCAGCTGTAGTACATTAGAGCTCTCTGGCCAGAGCCCTGCTTTCTCCTGAGGAGTCCTTCTCTGTAAGCAAGCACTCCTTCTCACGGGGGCCCTGCTGGCCTGCCATCTGAAGTGACAACACTCCCGGGGGCCAAGAGGTTGCTCAGCCTCTGCCTCAGAGGCAGAGTCCCCCTCCCCCTGACGGATGGATCTGCAGCCAACTTCCCCGAGGGCCCAGGCTCTTCCTGGTCTGGTGACAGTGGATGATCTGGGGTGTTCTCAGTTTAAGGGAGCTCTAGCTCTTCTTCTGAGGAGGATTCCTCCACTGGGGGCAGGACAAAGGGCAATTTACTGTCCCATTACTGACTTCCCGTTGTCCCCCATCAACTACCAAAGTATGTCAAAGCCTGGAGAAATCATCTTTTCACTTTGCTTAACAGACCACTGAACAGGGCTGGCCCTACCATTAGGCAGAGTGAGGAAACCACCTTAGGCAGTAGATGCTGGAGGAGGACAGCAGTGGCAGCCCTTCAGCCATTCCTCCTGAACACTCCAGCTACTCCCCTCTATCGGAGGGGAGAGCTCTATGTGCCAAACGCTTTCCCCTGCGTCCCCTAAATCAGCCTGTTGCCCTCAGGTAGGGAAGATGACACACTGTCCCATATCACCAGGGTTGAAATAAAATTCAATTGCCGGTCAAGCTGCTCACTTCTGAAAGTGGAGTGGGGGACAGGCGCCATCTTGCCCTTTGCCTCAGTCAGCAGAACTTCTTGGGCTGGCACTGATAGTGACGTTCATGTGTTGTATTTGTTTTAAGCTAATTTTAATTCCATATTTTCAGAAAGATCCAAAGAAAATTCAGCGCACTTCAGCCATATTGAAATAATGAGCCTTTTAAAAATGCACAAGAACTTACATTCCATTGATTTCAATGGGGTTTCAGCACTTTTAACATTCTCTATTTTGCACCCTTATAGGTAGGCTCTAATGTTCCTCAAACGGAGCATGTGGGAGGGAAGGCAGCAGGCATTCTATTAAGCTGATAAGTTATTGTCCTTTGGAAGTTGAGAGAAATTTCAGTTCATCAGACATAATTCACAGGAACAATCAAGCACACAGAGCTGGTGTGCTTAAGCTCACTGAAGTGGTTGCAGTTTGATTGTGGCCCATTTAAAGAAGGAAAGCAACCTAATTTTTGAAATTAAATCTCTAGCAACATGCTCAAATGCCTTAGAAACATGAACATTTTAAAAGTCAGCCATACATTACAAAGAATTATCATTATGAGTAAAAGGCGCTGCCATTTGTAAACCCTTTTCAAAACAATGTGAAAAATTATGCTACTGAATTAGTGATGCTAGCATGCAGCTGAAGCCAAAATTATAAGTGGTTCTTGCAAAAGACTCTGCTGGCAGGCAGATAGGTCTTTCAGCTGGAGTGTTCCCAGTTTTCCAGCACAGAATTCCACATTTTCTCCTTCTTTATATTTCTAATGCATAGCACTTTAAATAAACACCAGACTTGGCTGGTTTGCTATGGAGTATTTCATATACAATTGAATAGTAAATGCATTCATGCTGATTTTCCAAGTCAATTTTAAATCCTCCTGATATAGAACCTATTTTGCATGTATATTATTTACCAGTATTGAGACAGCCTGCCTCAGCACTCTGAAATTTTTTTAGAGCTTGTGTACCTGCTGGATGAAGGTATTCTGTATTATTTCGTATCAACATTACTCAGGAAATAACTTCTAATGGAGCTGTGATTGAGAGCTTGGGAGTCCGAATTGAACAAAAGTAGATTTTATTTCTGTTTGAGGGATGATTCAGATATTAAAAAAAGAAGTGTGGGAATGTCAAGTGCAAGTTATTTACACTTCTGAACACTCCTCTAATGTAACAATTTCCAGAGGGATAGCCATGTTAATCTGTTGCAGCAAAAATAACAAAGGGTCTGCTGGTACCTTTAAGACTTAACACATTTGTTAAGGTTTCATGAACTACAGCCCACCTCATTAGATGCGCAAAGCGTTATCTTGAGTTCCTAGTGTATGTATGAATCTATATACATGCACACACATACATGGTTGAGGCAGGGGGATTTATGAACAGTGAGGTCAGAGAGAATTGAAATGCAGAAAGTACAGACGGGCCTTGAGTGGTAGGCCTGTACCTGCTTGGCCCCCAACCTAAAACAGCAACAACAGACCATGTGACAGCAATACAAAGACAGTAAACAGACCCTGTGACGGACCCAGATGCCAACTCTGTCCCTGTGTCTACTCTGGCAACACTATTAGAGGACCTAATATTGTAATCCACAACATCAGGGGTTCATATACCTGGTCATCTTACAACGTGATATAAGCCACCATTTGCCAGCAATGCCCTATTAATTCTACATAGGACAAAGAGGCCAGTCTCTATGCAAAAGAATAGATCGACACAAACCTGAAATCAGAAATGGCAATATTAAAAAACAAAATATCAATATCCAAAATATATTCAAAGAACATTTCAACCTCCCAGGATACTCTGTTACTGAACAACTGCACTACAATTAAACAAGAGGTTCAACTCTTATCTCCTGTGCATTGAATAGGGACAAATGTTTTTTGAATCACACTGTGGGAGCAATCATATGGCCCCCAAACATTGTCTGAGGGGCCATAGGATGATACTGGGGATTCCCCCGTCTGAGGTCAGAGACAGCACTCCAACCTAGGAAGGGGGAGTCGGAGATCCACCTCCTTCCCCCGCCCCCTCGCACTTGGTATGGAAAGAACTGCACCGACTGCCCTCCGAGGTTGGAAAAGTGTCCTCAGAGAGGGGGAAAGGGGGCATTCTGGTGAGTAGGGAGGGGACACCAGAGATGCCAAGGCAGGAGCTATCCTGAGCCTCTTTCAGCCTCCTTCCCCCTTCCCTCCCCTTTCGAAGTGCCATCGCTAACAGGGCAGGAGGACGGTAGCCTCTACCGCTCCTCCCATTCTGCATTGGATGATCAGAAGCCTCCGAGTTCCATAGGATTGCCCCTGAATGTGTTAATCAGCTCACTAATGCAAGGATGCCTCTGTTATCACCTAACAGCTGTTTTGTGAATAGGCACTGTAAATAAGGTAATTATCACTGCCTATACATTCTACATTCCAGTTCCCTCTGCCCTCACTGTTCACAGTGGTTCTCAACTTTTTTTGCCCCATGCACCCTTTTCACCATGTCAGAATGTCATACCCCCCTTTCCAAGATTGTCTGACTCAAAAGGTGCATTCCAAATAACATGCACATAATATTGAAAATCTTTTATTTTTTCTATATTGGTACATATACATTTACTTGAATTATTTTTTAGTGAAGTTTTACAAATTTAACAACAATGTTGATGGATTTTAAACTTTGAATAAAACTAGTTTTTTACATTCATAACTAATTACTTAGCAGACTAAACTGAAGCATACTTCAATAAACAAAAAGTTCACTAGAATGCCAGGGTATTGTAATTCAGTTTATTCAGATGAAGATTATAGTCAAGGAGAAACCTGTGATTGTTTTTTCTTCTGTCCAATTCTTGGATAGGAGTGTTTGAAAGGGCACAATGCAGGTCATTTTCAACCTCCAATCTACTTCTTTGCTTTGTTTTCACTTGCAAAAGAGTTGGAAAGCCTGACTCACAAAGATATGTCGGAAGCAATGCATGGATAGCTCTTTCTGCCACTTTTGGGTAGGAATCACACACCAAGGGCCAAAACTCATCATCAACAATTCAATTGCACATCAAGGGCCAAATTTTCCTCTAATGTAATGTAAAGGGCACTCATAAAAGAACATGATCTGAAAGCACAAGATGGAGCAATAATCTTCCTCAATCTGAGTCTGGTCAGTGCCTGGATAGACCATCTGGGAAGGCTATGGATACTGTCTGGGTTTCCATGATAAACAAAGCAATGGGCTCAGAGTCTTTTATGGATTCAGAATTAAACAATCCCTACTTCTCTTTAATATATGAATCAGCACCTTGGCATGCCTGGGTGCTTTAGAGGTGAAAAAAGGTACCTGATGAAATTAAAGGTGTGGGAGGGAGTACTGCTTCAGATAATTCCTTCCATAGGGCATATATACAACAGTGGGGTAGGCATTGCCAGCACACTATGAAATCTGCCCTAACCAGATAAGCAGACTACAGTCAGTAAATGGAAGCCATTGGACCAAATCTGGCTGTCTCACACACATACACACCACTTTGGCAACCCCAAAGGCAAAAAGGGGCATACAGGTACAGTGATATGGGAAAGCTTACCAGCAGGCCACAAAATGAAAGGGTTTAGGAGGGCCTTGGCCCTCCACCTCTCACTGTCTTCTTCAAGTGGTGATCTAGGAAAAACAGTTATTAGGCAGGGATTGGAGCAACCACACTATTTCACAGAACATATTAGGGAGACTTCATGCTCCCTCTTTGACCTACTGCACAGGGATGTTGTGAGCTCCGGAAAGACTGTACACACACAAAAAATCAGAACTGCAACTTGTCTGAGCAATCCTATTACCTTTACTCGGAAGCAAGCACCACTTTGTCCAATGGGGTCTTACTACCAGGTAAAGGCATACAGGCTTGCCGCCCTGCAGCGCAACCCTATACTCGGAACTAAGCCCAATTGCGCTTACTCCCACATAGAGCACAGGAGGCAGCCTAAACTGGCAATCCTAAATACACTGCGGGACTTACTTCTGAGTAAACATGCACAGGATTGCGCTGTTAGTCTCTTGCCTCGGCTTTCCTCTTTCCCGCACCCCCCCCCTTTCCCTAACTTTCGCCCTCTGGGGCTGCAAGCCTGCATACCCTTACGGGGGGGGGGATAAGCCCCACTGGACTCCGCTGGGCGTATTCCCGAGTAAACGGGGCAGGATTGGGCCGCCGCCGCTCTTCGTTGTCTTCGCCCACCTTCCCCGCCCCTTCTCCGGTCCCAGGACGTAACACTCCCGGCGAAGCGAGCGACGGTGTCCATAGCAACCTCGCCGGCAGCCAGGCCCGCCCCTTGCTAGCTTTGCCGGGAGAGGGAAGGAGGACAGGACGAGAAACAGCCGCGAGGCGCCGGGCCGAGCCGCTCGGGCAAGAAGGAGCCGGCGGGGCCGGGCCAAGAGCATGGGAGTGAAGATGGAGGGCGGCGGCGGCGACAGCAGGAGGAGGAGGAGGAGCCCAGGTAGCGCCGGTCGGGTGGAGGGGGGCAGCGGGCTGGGAGGCCTGTTCTCTCTCTGTGCAGGGAGGAAGCGCCTCCGAGAGTTTCCCCGTCGCAGAGGTGCGCACCCTGCGCCGCCGGGCCTCAGTTGGAGGACGAAGATGAGCGCCCCGCCCCCCTCAATATCCTTTAGGGCCTACCCGTGATTTTGCACACGCACGCACACACACGCACCCGAGCAGGAATGAAGAAAGCTTCATTAATGCACGTGTGGACAGAATGCTGGACTAGATGGACTCTTGGTCTGATCCAGCATGGCTCTTCTTCTTCTTCTTATGTTCTTAATCCTGCTCCCTTCTTCTGCCACTTCCACGAGGCTATTTTTAGCCTGGCACCATTCGCATCCCCGCCAGCTGGTGCAATGCATACACGTCCCAGAATCCGCGTGTGCTGCGTTAGAGTCTCGCCAGTCTTTCACCCCGCCCCACCTTGGTTGCAAACCCAGCTTTGGAGATTAGACCATGTGCAAACGTAGGCAGGGAGCTCCAGCTCCACCAGCACCTCTTTCCCAGGCATGCCAAGGCGATATACCCCAGCATGCACTGCTTCTCCAATTCTACAGGGATTCCAGAATGCTCCCCTTCCATTCTTAGAGGGGAGGACATGGGAGGGAAAAGTTCCAGAATGCACTGCCCTGCTCCAATCACTTAGGGAAGGGAATGAGAGGTGTGAGAGTTTCCCAGTATGCACTTCTCCATGGCTGCCATAGTTCCCAGCCTGCATTGCGCAGAGGTTCTGTGTTGGAGATGAAACCTGCCATTGTATGCACATTTAATTTTTTCCCCAGCCCCTCCACTACCACCCTGCTCAAAATAAAAGTTCATGTGTCACAATACTTCAGTTTATTTATGCCTGCCTTTAAGCCTACATGAAACCTGTTTATTTATGCCCACTTTTCTGCTCATTCCTTGCCTTCAAATTCAATGTCTTTTCATCTTACACAGTGAACAATTGTGAGAGCCTGAACAGAGGATCCAAAGCCTCTTCTAACTTAACATGATTTTGGGATTTTGAGAGAAATTTTGAACTGGACCCTCATTTTACTTACAGTATTTATAGGTAAAGGTTTTGTTGATATTTTTACTGCTGTCAGTTTTATTGTTTATAATTTTTAGTTTGTTGCATTAATGTTTTCCACTAGCTTTATTGTTATGGGCTGCACTGAGGATATTTATGTTGAAGGATGGCTGAACAATTAATGAAATAAATCTCCCCAAAGTGTAGGAGATTACCGGTAGTTCTGCCAAAATATATGTATAGTTATATTTTCATGAATTGATTGCATTTGGAAGACTAACACTCATGGGTCCCTACCTACTTTTAGCTAGGACAAGCAACTGGGATCATTCCTTTAGGGCGCAATCTTATGCTGTCTAAACATGCATAGGATTGCACACTTAGGGTGCAATCCTATGCGTTGCACCCTCGATGATTATAAGCCCCCAAATTCAGAGGCTTACAATCATCCTATGCAGTGCAGGAGGAGCGGCAGAGGTGATCTTCGCCTCCCTGTCCTCCCAGCCTGCATTTTTCGCTAGTCGGGCTTTTTTGCCTGTCCAGTGAAGGCGTTTCGGAGGGGGAGAGAAGGAGGCTGGCAGAGGGCCAGAGGCTCAGGATAGCTTATGCCCTGGCCTCTCCAGTCTCCTCCCCTCCCTGTCCACCAAAATGCCCCCTTTCCCCCCTCTTTGAGGTTGGGTTCTCAACCTTGGAGGACAGCCTGCGCAGTTGTAGGGAGTGGGGTCGGATCTCTAACTCCCCCCTCCAAAGTTGGAGTACTGTCTCCAACCTCGGATCAGGGAATCCAAACTATCCTATGGCCCTTCAGACACTGCCTAAAGGCCATAGGATTGCTCCTTTACTTGATTAGGATCATGAAGGTGATTCTTGCCCCAAAGCTCAGATGCCTGGGTGGTCTCAAATACAGATGTCTGGTTGCACTGAAATCCAGGATCTCTTTTCAGGGGCAACACTCTGCCCTTATATTTTGACTGAGTTTGTTTTGTAAGGGTGCAATAGATAACATCACAGAGTTTTTTCCAGCATGAACTAAAAGAGATTGTGAGTGAAGAATGCCCATAGCCAGGGAGAGGGCCTTTCCTAGTGTAGCACCCTGCCTCTGGAACTCTCCCCCCTGCAGTGCAACAGGCGCCAGCCTTGGTGGTGTTTCAGCACCTGTTAAAAACTGATTTGTTTAACCAGGCATTTGCAGGTTCTTAATACTTTGTTTGGTAGATTTTCTGTTTTATTGTGGCTTGTGTTTATTTTAATTGTTTTAATAAATTCTGTATACCGCCTTGTGATTTCATAGTGAAGGGCAATATATAAATATTTTAAATAAATAAAAATAAGTAAATAAAACAGTCCAGCCTATTGATGTTTAACAGTTGTTAGAGAGTATGGTCTGTAGGATCAGAAATGGTATTTTATTTATTTATTTATTTATTTATTATATTTATACCCCACCTTTTTTCCTGCAAGGAACCCAAGGCGGCTTACATAATCCTCCTCTCCATTTTATCCTCACAACACCCCTGTGAGGTAGGTTAGGCTGAGAGTCAGTGACTGGCCCAAAGTCACCCAGTGAGTTTCATGGCCAAGTGGGGACTAGAACCCGGATCTGTCTTCCATCAGAAGGAAATGGGATGTGCTTGAACTGACTTAGAGGTGTAAACTGTTGGTGACCGATCTTGCGCCTTTCAAAATCAATGACAGACGTACTTGAATAATGTAAATATAGTATGGTCTTAAAAATGGAACAGCTATGAAATTTTTTAAAACCTCTTTTTGTTATGATACAGTAATTATACAGGAATAAATATTATAGTACAGATATGAACATTTTAGGGTTATTTCTGAAGTTGCATGCTGGAGCCTAGAGAGATGAAGACATCCTTCATGCCTGGAGGATCTATGCATGCTAAGATGGGGACAGGAAAGTGGGAAATACTGCAGTGCACCCTGTGCAAAAGATCTAATGCACCCTTTCCACATTACTGGCCCTCTCCATAAGATAAGATGTTAGGTTAGGTTTGAGTACTCTGCTAGGGTTGCAATTGAATTTTCAAGCCGTTTTAGCTGAAAGATGGTCATAAATTTTAATTTCAGCCTGGAGCTTCTGAGGGCGAAGTCAAAGGACAAAAAATGGACCTTCTGCACACAGGCACCGCTGTACGTGTCAAAACTAGCCTCAGAGCAAAGTTGTCTTTTGCAGGGGGGAATACTATCTTGTGTTCTGGACACTGTGTTGGACTCATAGAGAAGTAAAGCACCCGATGTCATCTTGGTCAGCTGCATTCTTTAGGAGTTTGAAGTGTATTAGAGCGATGATATTGTGTCATGAGAACCAGCCCCAATCCTTGCATTCAGGTTAATGCAGTCTTGTATATAACAACTTGCCTGGTCACTATAGGCGCCCAAGATTTCCATGTAAGTGAGTGCATAGAATTCTATGCAGGTGACTGGGTGATCTGGTAGAGGAAGGATGCATCTCTCTACCCCTTTTCCTTCTATTTGGTTTCCATGCTGGCTGTGGAGGAAAAGAAACCCATCTGTCAGCTGTGCCCCCCCACCCCTGGGCAACCAGCCAGCCTGTTTGGTAGTAGGCTTTCCCCCCCTAGCCTGCATTTCCTTGTTGGCCATGAAGGAGGGGGCTTCCCCTATTCTGTGTCCACCATGGATACAGATGCTGATAGCCAGTGTGGCATAGTATTGAGAGTGCTGGACTGGCGCTCGGGAGATCTGGATTCTAGTCCCCGGTTGGCCATGAAACTCACTAGGTGACTTTGGGCCAGTCACTAACTCTCAGCCTAACCTACCTCACAGGGTTGTTGTGAGGATAAAATGGAGAGGAGGATGATTATGTAAGCCACCTTGGGTTCCTTTCAGGAAAAAAGGCGGGGTATAAATATAATAAATAAATAAATACCATTCTGAGTTAAGATCTGTTGTAGAAAAGTAGCAGAGATTACGGTAAGTCACATTATGCCTTCTGAGGTTTTCAGTTTAGGGCAGTGGTTTTGCCTTCAAGTAACCCTTTCCGCACTGTTGTGTCTGCTGGGGAACCCCTGACCCTCTGCAATGGACGCCTGTGTGCTGTAGGGCAATTTGGGTTGTGTTCTGGCTTCTGGGCGCATATTCAGTTCATGTGGGGAGCTGGGTGGCCCTGTCGTGCCTCACTGTGGCCTTGCTTAAGCAATCTAGAACTCACTCCACACTGTGCTGCAGCTGCATATTGAAGGAGACACTTGGTAGTTTGGTAGATAATCTGCCTTTCAGGGATGTTTGTCTGCCAAGAGCAATTCTCTTATTGAGGAATCCCTGCTAAGTTTGCTCTGTGGAGCAAAGTTTGAAAGTCACTGGGTTTTGGCAATGCATGATGTCTTCTTGACCCCGTTGGAATATAGCTAAGGATTCCAGCCCTAGGAACAAAGTTGCTGAAATGCAGTTTCCCCTTCCCTGGAATCAGTGTTATACAGTATATGCCTGAATCAAAACAGTTTGCTACAGAAAGAAGCACAAACATTTACTTCGCTGAAGCAAGTTGCATTATTAACAGTCCTGTGTTATTTATGTCCATCCATTAATATAATTGCTCTAAAACAGTTTTATTATTCAGAGCTGGTGGTTTACACCGGACTGTTTATCTCCCAGTGCCTGTGCTTGGCAAAGGTTGAAACAGTAATAAAATAGCAGCCTTATTGCTAATCAGTGACACACAAATGTGATCTTACTTGTGGCAAAGCAGACATTACTTACAGACCCAGGGCCATTTGAATAGGAGTCATTTCAATTATAATAGGGGAAAAAACCCTGAAACTTTTTAGATTATTTTAGTTTTGAAATCTGTTGGTCATCTTTTTCAATAACATACTTCTGAAAAAGACTTGCAGGAAAAACATTAAAATCATAATTGCAAACGATTACCCAAATTATTACAAATTCCCAAGTGAAAGCTCCCCAGAGCAGAGTGAAAAAATAAAATAAAATCCTACTTCCTGACTAAATTAAGATGTATTTATCAGGCTTCCAAGGAAATATAGGTTGGCATTCCCATGGAGCAAGTACCTTAACTGGGGTACAACTGCAGAGAAGCTCTGTGTTACACAGAAGCTTCAGATGTGCTGTCCCTGTGACATGTGTTTTACACACTATATATTTAGTTGGTGTTGCCCTGACCCCTTGGCTCAAGAATCAATTTTGGTTCCAGAAGAAGCAACATGGAAAGCTGTCAGAAACATTCTGGATGGCCACAGAAGTGCAGGAGCCACTGTGTATATGTGCTTCTTCCTTGATTAAAATTAGTTACTCCCTGTACCTGTGGAAACCATGCAGATGCCTGCCTGATTGCCATGCCACCACTCAACTGACAGACCCATGAAGGTATCTTTGAATTGGTCAGTCCATGAAAAATGGCTAGTCCTGAAGCATTCCCACCTGAAGGTCAAGCACTACCTTTTGTTTTGAGCACTGTACTACTAAGGACCTGTATAGCTGGCCAGATGTAAATTATTCAAGGGGCAAGGTACGGTATCTCCCTGAGCGTTCTGTTCATTTGCCAGAGCCAAACTATTGTTCTCTTTGTTTTAATCCATCTTGGGTCCAGCCACTGAGCTCTTTGTGCCCTTTGTTCGAACCCTGCAATTGCCTTGGAGTTCAGGCAGCAGTTGTCCATTCTTTCTGCTTGGGCCTCACTCTCTTGTGGGTGTGTCTCAGCCCTGAGAATAACACGGATCTAATAACATGGCTTTAATACTCCTTGTGACTCTTTCCTAGCACAGTTCTCTGCTCCAGTCTGGCACCTATCCCATGTTTCCAGGGCCAGAGCCTCCTGCTTTCCTATCTAACCCCCTTGTTGCCACATTTACCCAGAGAGAGATCTGTTTGCCTTGCATTCCCGGAGATGAAGCTTTACCTCCTGGTCAAGCACTTCATTGAGTCCAGAGCCGGGTTCCATGCATAATGCAGCACAACCTGCCAGCTCAATCCAGCCATTCTGTTGGCCTTTGCAAGGGACTGTGACCCATTCATGAGTTGTCAGCTCTGAGTCCGAAGGTGGCGGTGGTCAAGCAGAGAGCCCAGAGCGCTGGGAAGTGGCTACTAAAGGACTCAAGCTGAACATATAATTCATAATTATAATAATTTCTAAGCATATGTTTGATCTCCCCATCATGGCACATCTGAAAGCTTTTCTTTTGCATGTCTGTGAACAACATGGTGCATCCCATTGTCAACAAGGCCAGTATGGGCATATCTGCCCATGCAGTTTCCCCCATCGATCTAGATCAGGCTCTGTCCAAATCAAGCCTTTGTATTGGAGAGAATTCTGTTGTTGCCATGTGACTTTCAGGGGGTCCTGCTTTTTATTCCTTCACCTTGTTGGGGTCTTTTGTTCATGCTACAATTTAACTGATCACTGTAGTTGGATCAGGAAGGAATTTGGATTAGTTTGATTTGTTCATTGTGTTTGTCTACTTGTATTTTGTCCAGTCTCTGGTTTGTCTTTCTTGTGTGACTTATTTGCAGGTATTTGATCTACATATATCTGCTTTCTGGTTGGCAAACCTGTGGTCTGTCTGTCTGTCACGCTGTGGCTGAGAAGCTTGGTGGATAGATGACTGTATCTCGCAACAACAGGCCAGACTACTTGTATATTGATCCTTTCCACTCTATGATTAAAAGAGCTTTTAAAAGAAAACAGTGGCAGACGTTTGAACAGGGAGGCACCAGTTCGCTATTCTGTATGCCACCAAAGTTTGTAGAGAGAACTGCAGGCATTTATAGACTAGGCAAAGAGCACTGCTGTGCACAGGCCTCCTCATCTTTGCAGTCAGGTGATCAAGGAGACCCCAGTCGAATGCCTGTCATGGTCTCTCAGTCTGGAGCAGGCACTAGGCAGTGATGTGGGGCGGAAACTTTTTCAAAATGGAAGTTTTTCCAGGGCTTTATTTTTCTGCGGACATTTTTCCATTTCACAAGTTCATTAGTAACAATGGATGGATGCCAATTGCAAATACAATATTAGGCAAGCTTGGCAGTTTTAAAGTTGTAGATGAGTGGTTTGTTAATATATCATGCACAGTTCTTTGGGTAGCTAAAATTCATTAGTATGTGAACATTTTTCAGTACCTTTGTTTTTTCCTTAAATTTAAACAATGTAAGGGAAGTACATGCAATTGTCTTTAAATGTTTACAATATTCCAATAAAAAAAATCTACACATTATAAAATTTATATGGCATTAAATGTTCTTTATTTCCCCACCTCAAATATTTCAGGTCAAATGCTTGTGGTATATTGGGACAAAAAATTAATGCAGGGATATATATATGGGGGGGGGAAGAGAAATAAATATGCTCAATTAGATTACACCTGGGCATCAGAAAAATTTCCACTG
Organism: Shinisaurus crocodilurus; assembly: GCA_021292165.1. Taxonomy (NCBI): domain Eukaryota; kingdom Metazoa; phylum Chordata; class Lepidosauria; order Squamata; family Shinisauridae; genus Shinisaurus; species Shinisaurus crocodilurus. Next base: position 222,826 of record JAHFWL010000663.1, read on the forward strand.
AAAACTGAAGAGTTGCCAATGCAAATCATCCTAGGCAAATTAACCTAATTTGCCTAGGGTGATTTGCATCAGAAAATCTTCAGTTTCTGGAGCTGTTCCATATGCAAATTAACCTAATTTGTACAGGAAAAAGTCCCATCCCTCACAAAAAAAATTCAATTCAAAATTTTCCAGAAACCCTACTTCTCTAGCACTAGGTTGCCCCATTGAACTTACTAGGCTGTTCCTTGACCTGCTGCTTTCTCTCCTCTCTGCTTCCATACTTGCTTCATGGCTTGTTCAGTCCAGCAGTCTCTTGTTCTGCCTTCAATCTTATGGACAGAGACCTTGGCTTTGGCTATGCTATCAGGCTATGCTATCAGCTCTATACCTATGCCAACTCTGCTCAAGCCTTCCCAGCTGCTAGAGCCCAATTCTGCAGGGACTAACGATCACAGAACCAGTCTGTACATCTCAGTTTTAGAAAATGTTGCCAGAGTAGTCTTCCACTGGATGGAGGAGTGAAAGAACAGAGAAGTAACTTCCGTCACATAGTATGTGCCACGGGGCTAGTTTAGTCCTCTGAGGGAGACTGCCCACGTGCTTCATTAATTCCACCCTTGTTCAGCAGGGAACATGTCTGTACTGAGGTACAAGAGTTCCCTCTGAGACCTTCAGCAAACTCATTTAATTGAAGTTAATAAATCCATCTCCAGGGCAATGGACTATCAGATTATCTTTGTTGTCTTTACCAGCTCTATGATTCTAACTATCCAAGTGTTTAAAGTGAAGCCTTTAATTCAGAGCTTGAACTAAACAAGACTATGTTGCTGCCTATTTAATTATTCTAAGTATTAAACTGATTTTTTTTGCCCCTAGTTTAGCATGGAAATTCAGCACACAATCCAAGCAGATTTTTTTAAAACAAACTTGGCAGTTATATGATTCCATTGAGAAAAAATGGTTTGTACCTCAGCAAGTTCAGCTAAGACAAAATGGGTTTACTGACGGTGGTCACTCGTCCCTAAGCATGGTTAATGAAAGTGGTGTGGTGGGAACCATGCTGGCATTGTACCAGAGGAACCTGTATTCAGAGATGTATTAGCTCTGAAGCTCAGCATGATGGCCTTGTGCAAGTCTCTTTCGGCCTGAATTACCTCAGAGGGTCGTTGTGAGGATAAAAACTTAACAAGCACAGTTATAGACATTTTGAGCTCTTAGTTTGGAAGGAGCATGTGAATGATTAAGGGCAAAATCCTATGTATGCATGTTTAGACAGAAAAAGGTCCTACTACTCCCAGCATCCCCCAGCCAGCTGTTGCAAATATGCAGTTCAGAGAACCTGGTGTGTTTTAGCCCAGTCAGAACACAACAGGCGAGAAGCCAGATCTGGATCTTGGAAACAGCTTTATTTCATGAAATAGGGACAGCAGGAGCGTAAGCCTGAAAGCTGATGTCCAAAGCACTCTTATTTGACTATGCCTTTTAATGCAATTTCCATTGACACGCACCAATGTCGTGAGACGTTTTACAGAGTAAGTGAAAAAAGTACTCCTGAGCATGCACAGATGTCTTGGGAAGTAAAAGTAAATGGAAATGTACTGAACTGGGGGGCCCTGCTTTTGGCTGACAATTGCACTCTTGGACCTTCCTGCCTGGAACGTCTAGATAAGCGGTGCTTCGCCCTTGACTCTTTTTCTCACCCTTCTATGGTTTTGACACTTAGATTCCTCCCTATTACTTATTGTTCTTCTTGGGGCTCTTTGCCAGCCAACAACCATGATTATCTTTTGCAGCAGAATTTAAAGCAGCCTGTGATTTCTTGCAAAACAAACGGTTTCCATCTGAAAAGGTTAATTTCAACCTTTCCCCAAGGTGGGGGTCATAATTTTTATAACACAGCCATGCTGCTTGAGGAATGCTGGGACTTGTAGAACCCTTGGACATATGGCCTACAGCAGCCTTCCCTGGCCTAGTGCCCTGCAGATGTTTTGTACAGCAATTCTCATCATCCCCCATCGAGCAGGTGTGGAAAGTATATAATTTCTATGTAATATGTAATGGATCAAGTATTATTTTGTTTTAAATGTAATTCTAGAACTTTTCCTTACCCATAAGTCAATGGATTTCCTGCGCTGCCTTTTGAGAGGCAAGTAACATTATGTTAAAGTTCTTTTACTTTAAGGAAGGGATTGTAAGTTCCTTGTGAATCTCTTTGAACGGTTGGAGTTGATTGTTCTTTAAAGATAAAGTGGTAGGATAGTTGCTTGATAGTTATGTTAAAAGCAATGGCCCTTTTGTTCTCAACCTAGTGTAAGATAACAATAGGTTGAGAACTCTCACTTTCTTTAACTCTCACTTATGCCTGCTTTGGCTGATTATTGACAAACTTCAGCTGGGAACAAACCTCTGGAAGTGGCTTTTCTTCCTTACCACACAAGGAATGATGGGGGTTTGCAGCCTAACACATCTGCAAGGCACCAGGTTGGGAAAGGCTGACGTACAACATGCTTAAAGGTGCCTAAGAGAGACAGAAAAGGAACCCTGTAAAAAAGACAAGAGGGTCGATCCATGTCCTAACACTGTCCGTCAGCATGGGATCACTAGCATTGCACAGACCCAAAAAGAGCTGGATGGGGAAGCATTCCACCTCCTGAACCAATTGCCGAATAGATGCAATGAGAAATTTATTTTATTTTATTTATTTATTATATTTCTAGCCCGCCTTTTTTCCTGCAAGGAACATACTCCTCTTCCTCCTCTCCATTTTACTTCTCAAAATTACCCCATATTCCTTAGCGAGCCACAGTTCATACTCCTAGTAAAGCAAGAAATAAAAATCCTGAACATTTTGAAAGCTTGCCTGTTTTAACAACCCATCAGAAATCAATAATAAATAAAAGGGCACTGAAAACTGAATTAGTTTTTTAGAGCTTTAGTACAAACGGCTTACCTTTTATTTTATACCGTATGTCAGTTTGTTGCTTTAGAAGAATGAGAGAACATGTAATCCTCCATGATAAATGCATTAGTAGCCTTTATCTATTTAATGGATTATAAAGATTTTCCACAGCACATGTGGCAGAAACTGATACCCACCGTAATTAAAAACACTTCCCCCACCCCCGCTTGTATTCCAGCTTTTCCAATTCAAGATTAATTATACATAGGTAAACTGGGAAAGCAGCAAGATTTTATTTCAAATACAGTATTATTGTTACTTTGAATACAATGCCTTCAAGAAAGTGGACTTCTTAATATGCAGGAAATATGTAGAAGCCATTGCACTGCGATTTTTTAATTTTTTTTTAATGTTCAGTGGGTTAAAACTTAGGGTGCAGCCAAACAGCACCTTCTGTGCAATTTACTATGAAATCAGGCATGGACAGGTAAGTACCCCACAGGTTCAAAATTGCATAGGTTTTGAATTGAAACTCCAATTGAAACTTGCGACTCATGCTGCCCCCCACTAATCCCCTTCTCCCCACTCCAAATCTTCCTTTTGTACTTGTGTGGATCAGCACAGCCCCTATCTTGCACATGTCAGGTATTCCTTATCACCTGAAAGCACACTCAGGAAAAGATATTTCATTTACCCGATTGACACCAGAATTTCCCCCCAGTTTACTTACAATCAGTTATGTATTTCTGTTTCCGTAGCTTTAAGAAATCCAGAATGGCAGCCAGTGGGCACACTCAGTGTCCAGTTTGCAAAGAAAATGAGATCCTTAATTTTCAGTATGGCAAATCCGGAAGCGGAGTAGAGGGATAAGGGAGAGGTAATCTCGTGCTTCATATCTGACCATGGCAGGTCCATATTTTGTACTTGTATATCACAGCTTACCAAAAAAAAAGGTTGAAGGAGGCAATCCTCAGAGCCTATCCTTTTGGCCAGAGAATCCATGATCTAGTTTTTATGGAATACATGTGACCTACTACATAAGGAGGGGGGAATGTTTCACAGGAAGCGAAATATGCATTTGTTTGTTTTTGTATAGAAAAATGTACGCAGATTCTAGCATGGTATCCATAATGACCATTACTGAATGACAGTTTACATTAGTTGATATTTGAAAATGTAGTAGGAGATCATATTCTCCTGTCATCTCCCTCATTCTCCCCCTTTTCATAGGCTAATTCCCACTTTCCTTTCATGTTTGGAGCTAGCTACGATTAGCATTATGTCTGCAGCAGTGGTTTTGCGAATCCTACGCTCAAAACGCAAGCCCACTGTGGCAGGTGGAAGCACACTACAGAAATCTCCCCTGTGCAGGTATTTATTTATTGAAAGCATTTATACCTTGCTTTTCTGTTAAAAACAACAACACTCAAGGCAGCTTATAGAAAGAAAGATTAAAAACAGTCAGTGAAGAAGAAAAGTGTTGCATACTGGTTAGAGTGCTGGAATTGTGTGGATCAACACAGCCCCCATCCGGATGATCTGGGTTCTAGTCTCCACTCGGCCACGAAGCTCACTGGGTGACTTTGGGCCAGTCACTGACTCTTAGCCTAACCTACCCCACAGGGTTGTTGTGTGGATGAAATGGAGAGGAGGAAGAGGATTATGTAAGCCACCTTGGGTTCCTTGCAGGAAAAAAGGTGGGGTATAAATATAACAAATAAATAAATATTTTTAAAAACCAGCAATTCAGAGACAAGGACAGCTGCTGAAAATTCACAAATGTTTTAAGGAGCATAAAAGCAATCAACAGCTCGAAAGGCCTGTTGGAACAAAATGTGTTTTGTGACGCCACAGCAGACCATCAGGGAAGGCAAAGTAGTGGGCCTCTCTGGGGAATCCCACAGCTTAGGCATGGCCAAAGAAGGTGCTTTCCCACATCCCCATCAAAGATGTTGAAGGAATATAGAGGACAGCCTCTCAAACAGGTTTTAATAAGCAAGCAAGTTCATATTGGAGAAGGCAGTTTTTGAGATACCCTGGTCCTAAGTCTGTTAGGGCTGTAGAGATAATAATGTACCCCCTGAATTTGGCCAAGAAATGGACCAGAAGCCAGTTGCAAAGGGGGGGTTGCAGGCTCACTATAACCTGCTCCAGTCAATATCCTACCCACTGCATTCTTGACGAGCTGAACTTTTCAAACACTCTTCAAATACAGTCCCATGTATAGTGCATAGCAGTGAAGTAACCCAATATCGATGTAACTAAGGCATGTGTCACCACAGCCAGATCTGCTTTCTCTAGGAGTAGATGCAGGTGGTGCACCAGCCTAAGCTGGGCAAAGGCACTCCTGGCCCCAGTCGCCACCTGGACATCCAGGAACAAAGCTGGGTCCAGGAGCAACTCCAGGCTGCAGGCCTGAAACTTCAAGGGGAGTGCTGTCCCATACAGCAGGTTGAGCTCCAAGTCCCAGATTCTCCCCTCCTTTTCAGTTTTGGAAATAACTATGGCTAGCACTGGTGTTACTATAATTAGCACCAGTGTTAACTATAATTAGCCCATACTAATTTGCAAATCCAATTCAAGGCGGGGTATAAATATAATAAATAAATAAATAAATAAATCTGTGATTAGCAATTGGGCATGGTTTTTGCAATCAGGCAGTGTTAGATCTGTACTGGGTCATAGCTGGTGAACCCAATTCTAATCATGCTATTTGGAGCTAAATCACATTCCCTGTTCTGGCCTTCTCCTCATGCAACTAGGGGGAGAGCAGGAATGTGCTGAATAGTTCTGCTGCCCCCCATGGCGTCTCCATCACTCAGCCCCACCGCCTTCCATGCAGCGGAGGGCGAATGTCTGCAGCAGGGAGTCTGCTATACTTACGTAAGCTCCCCACACGATATTGAGAACACTGATTGGGCTGGGTTCTAAATTGCACAGGAAGCCTGCACAAATATAGTAGACTCCCCAACTCATTGAGGGTGGTGGGGCCAGGGATTATTTGAAGTATTTTGATTTGAAGCATTTTTACGCTGCTGCTCAGCCAAAGAGGCTCCCAGAGCGGCTTACATATAATCGATTAAACAGGATAGTCCCTGCCTGCCAGCTTACAATCTAAAAAGACACAAACAACAAAGAAAAAGGACTGGGGAGTGAAGGTGGGGGGAAGTCATTCTTTCAGCAGGACTGGTGGAATGGCCCTGCTTCCCCCTCTCATCTCCCTCCGCTCAGCCTGCTGGAATGGCTGGTGGTGGTGACAGCTGAGGGAAGAGAAGCCTTCATGAGGGAGGTCTTAAGCAGAATTGCTGGAATGGCCCTGCTCTCCCTCAGCTAAGCCTGCTGGAATAGCTGCTGGTGGTGACAGTTGTGGGAGGAGGAGCCTTCACAAGGGAGGTCTTTCAGCGGGGATGGTGGAATGGCCCTGCTCTCCCCCAGCTCAGCCCGCTGAAATAGCTGCTGGTGGTGACAGTTGTGGGGGGAGGAGCCTTCACAAGGGAGGTCTTTCAGCGGGGATGGTGGAATGGCATCCCTGCTCTTCCCTCTTGTGATTCTAATCATGTGAGGAGAAGAACACTGGCACGGTGCTAGAGTTAACAAGCATTCCAGTTCAGATATAATGCTAACCATGGTTTAGTCTGAAAGTGAAATGGAGGTAGGGAGAATTCATGTGCGGGGGGGGGGGGGCGCTGAGCCTGCTGGGTACTCCCAATCTCCTAATTGTGACTGGGAGACAAGGCAGCATTATATCCACCCTACTACAAAGTTGCGATGGTGCCAGTGGTGAAACCCACCAGTCAAAGACTAATGCTTTACTGCAAATGAGAATGCTAAAGTGTGAAGCTGTTTTCAGAATGGCAAAAAATGCTCACATGTCCACCTGAAAGGCTTCTCAAAAATATTGAAAGCCAGCATTAAATTATGATCTAGAGTGGTGCTTTGTTTGTTTGTTTTTGCCCCGATTTCACCTCTTTTATACCAAGGTACATATTTGCTCTTGTCACTGTACATGCAAAACACGCAAAATGATAGAACACTTGAACTTCAGAAAAGCAGCTGAGCCACCTTCCCATGCATGAGTCTGGAAGAGCCATTCCATACATACCAATCCTTTTCAGGAGTGTTGCATTCAGGATTGATTCTCTGAGCTACAGGATCTGAGTATGGTTTGCTGAGGGATACATCTTAATAATTGCACTCAGCATGCTCTAAGGCAGGAGAGACCAGAAGGTTGATTGGGATCTAATGGTAGTTCCCTGGATGTTTTGCAGTAGATCACCTAGGATTTCTGACCCCCAATTGTTTAATGATAGGAGCAACAAGAGGACTCCGTCTCCCACCCCACAAATTACAGTGCTGAAATGAAGAAACTTTGTGTGCGGAGAAGGGCAGTTGGGTTAACTAGGAGTGTATTTTTGTGTGGAAGGACTGTGTTCATTTCTGATACTCAAAACAAACTCTTGGACTCAGTATTCCTTAATTCTAAATGTATGTCTTAAACACAAGGCTCTTGTTGGTAGATCTTGGGGTTCCAGTAAAAAAACAAAGTAGATCCCATAAGCCTGAAGTCTGCCCATGCCTGCTTTAAGGAAATGGGAGAATTGAGGACAGAGGGTGCTGTTAAACTAGAGTGGTAGTCAAGCAAGCCAGAAACCTAGGACTAATTTATATATAAAACATTTCTATGTTGCCATTCAGCACTAAAAAGAGTCCTGTGACAAAAGGAGACATGCTCCCACTGACCTTGCAAAGTAGGGCTGTGATGGATTGAGGCCTACACAGGCTTAAGTTTGCTGAAGCCTGAAGGCCCAAACACTTCCCTAGATTTGTTGAAGCCTGAAGGCCCAAACACTCCAGGATGGGAGGGGGAGTTTGAGAGTTTTAGTACCCAATAGAAGTTAAGAATTAGTCTCCTGATCAAGGTCACCTGATTATAACCTTCCACTCCTGGGAGGGCTATATATGTGTGGGGTGTGGTCAGCAGACTGCAGAGAGACAGAGACTGACTGACTGCAGTGGAGAGAGGTAGTCTGAAGTAAGCTAGAGAACCTTGTATTAGTTGTTCGTTTTATTTTATCATACTTGCTTTTGAATTATAACCACTCTATTAAGTAAATACCCTAATATAATAAGTAAAGTGCTGTTGTTTACCCTGGTTTGTTGGAGTGACTTATTCACCACGTCTAAAGCCTACACCCACGTTACTGGAAGCAGGCAAAGGATTTGATCTCCTGGAACGGGAGAGGCTTTGAGAAGAGGCAGAGATCTTCCAAAGGCAGATCAAGGGGTCCCTGCAGTAGCGGAACCTTGACAGATGGTGGCAGCGGAGCGATCCTGAACAGTGAGATTAAGCACTCCAAACAGAAATTGGGTTTTTTTTTTACTAATAGAGCTGGCAAAAGCAGTGTATGTTTTAACTTCAGGACTACGGAATAGGGACCCAGTGAGGCAATTAAGATGAGCCAATACCTCAAAACTGCCCTGATTGAGCAGTGTAAAAAGGACAATTTGCCATGGGAGGAGAAAACAGCAGAAGAACTGAAAGTTATGCTGATCTCCCAGGCGGCAATTGAAGGAGCTGCACCCTCTAGCCCTAGTGTAGCAGGACCCCAAACAAAAGAATGGGAGCTCCGTGAAAAGGAACTGCGGCTAGTGGCAAAGCAGAAGGAAGAAGAGACCAGGCTAGAGTGGGAACGGCTTCGGCTGCAGCAGGAGCAACTTAAGGCCCAGGAAGAACAACGCAGACACGAGGAAAAGGTGCGGCAGGAGCAACTTAAGGCCCAGGAAGAACAACGCAAACACGAGGAAAAGGTGCGGGAAGAGCAACGCAGACATGAGGAAAAGCTGCACCAGGAGAAACTTCAAGCCCAAGAGGAACAACGCAGACACGAGGAAAGGATGATGAAATTGAAAGAGGAGCAGCCTGTTAGAGTTACCCCGAAGGACTTCACAGCATACACCCCAGGAGAAGACCCACAAGTGTTCCTGACCACTTTTGAAAGGGCAGCACAGAAGTGGGGATTGCAGGAGGGTGATTACATGAAGTTTGTGCCTAATTTAATCAAAGGGGAGCTGGCAGAGATCTATAATAGCATGCCAGAGGGGGAGGCTGTTTCCTATGCTCAATTCAAAGAAACGGTGTTTAAAAGGTTCAGGTTAGGCCCTGAGCACTTTAGGAAAAAGTTTAGAGGGTTAACACCTCAACCAGGTAAATCTATGGTAGAGTTTGCAACAAAATTAAAAAACCTGCTATTAAAATGGGTGGATGAAGCAAAAGCTGACAACAGGGAAAAGGTGCTAGAGCTTATGGCCCTGGATCAGTTTTATTTTCGGTTGCCCAGAGAAATAAAACTGAAGGTTAAGGATAAAGATCCTGAAACTGTAAACCAAGCTGCAGAAATGGCTGACAAACTGATTGAAAACCGGGAAGGGTTAGGGCCCCAGGACTGAGTCTGAGAAGAAGGGGGGGAAATGGGAAGCCCCAAGTAAAAAGGAGATCAAAAAACCTCCTTTTGATCCTTCTCACCCCAGAGACCGTGCCTGTTATTCGTGTGGCCAGACAGGCCACATCAAGAATAGCTGTCCCAAGTTACAAGCAATAACACCAGCTAACCTAGGTAGTCCTAAACCCGAACAAACCAAGCCACAAGGTGTAGCAAGCATAAAAAAACCTTATAATTGTGGATTTGTGATCACCAACAGGGAAGAGGTTAATAATCAGTTTAAAGAACCTGTTTATGTGAAGGATAAGACCATTATGGCAATGTTGGATTCTGGAGCTGATGTTTCTCTGATCCGAGCAGATTTGGTGACACCTGAAGATTTGGTACCAGGAATGTCTATTGAGATCCAGGGAGTGAATGGTCCCTCCTTTGAAGTCCCAGTAGCAAGGTTATCCATAGAATGGAGGGGATGGAGGGGTCTGTATGAAGTTGGGGTGATGGAACCTCCAACTCAATTTGCCCCTATCATTGTGGGAAAGGATATAATGGGGCCAGAAGCTCAAATATGTGTGGTAACCCGCAAGCAAAAGGAAAGGGAGGAAACTTCAAGGCAGGACCAGGCAAAAGCTAATGGTGTAAAAGAAAAGGTACTAGAGGTACAACCCACAGAGATTCCGGAAGGTCCAAAACCAACCCCAGACCCTCCCCAAACCGAAACAACAGAACAAGCCTCCATGCAACCTGTAGACCTGAAAGCCAGTGAAATAACCAAGGCAGGTGGTTCTGTAGAGGAGAAGGCACTAGAGACCCCTTTTCCTGATTTAAGAGGAGTAGAGGAATTCAAGCAGGGAGTCCTCAGTGATCCTAGTTTGGAGCCTCTGAAAAGAGTTGCTCTCCCTCAAGAGAGACCCTTCTCTGAGGAAAGAAGGGAGCAGATTATTTGGGAGAAAGGATTGTTGTATAGGCTGTGGTTACCAAAAACCCAAGAGTTAACCTGGGAACCACTAAAGCAACTGGTAGTACCTAACCAATTCCGGCTAAGGTTGTTAGAACTAGCCCATGATGTACCATGTGCAGGGCACTTGGGGAAAAACAAGACTAAACAAAGGCTCATGGCAAACTTCTTTTGGCCTGGAATTGCTAAGCAAGTAGCAGAGTACTGCAGGTCTTGTGAAACCTGTCAGCGTGTGGGGAAGGCAGGGCATCACAGTAAAGCCCCTTTGCAGCCTCTGCCTATTATAGGAGAAGCTTGCTTCAGGGTGGGCATGGATATTGTAGGGCCTTTCACTAAACCCACCCGCAAGGGAAAAAAGTACATCCTTACAGTGGTGGATTTTGCCACAAGATACCCGGAAGCTGTAGCACTAGCCTCTATAGATGCTCCATCTGTAGCTGAGGCTTTGCTAACTATATTTTGCAGAACTGGATTTCCCTCTAAAATCTTAACAGATTGTGGGTCAAATTTCCTCTCCGAGATAATGGAATGTCTGTGGAAGTGTTGCAGAGTAAAAAAACTTGAAAACCACTCCTTATCACCCCCAATGCAATGGAATGGTGGAAAGATTTAACGCCACACTCAAGGGAATGATTAGAGCTTATGTAAACACACACCCAAATGACTGGGATGACAAACTGCAACACCTACTCTTTGCCTACAGGGAAGTTCCACAGGAATCAACGGGATTCTCACCTTTCGAGCTGTTGTATGGCAGAAGAGTGAGAGGGCCTCTTGATCTCCTGAGGGAAAACTGGGAAGGTAAACTCGTAGAAAACAAAACCTCTGTGGTAGATTATGTGTTAAATCTTAGACAAACCCTAGATACACTCTGTAAACTAGTTCAAGCCAATGTAACCAAAGCCCAAGAGGTGCAAAAGTTCTGGTATGATCAAAAGGCACGCTCTAGAGAATTTGAGGTAGGGGATCAGGTAATGATATTTCTTCCTCTGCGCAAAGACAAGCTTAAGGCTGCTTGGGAAGGCCCCTACACAGTCAGGTTAAATCATCCATTTTCTCTCTATGTGGTGGTCAAAGAAAAATCTGAAAAAAGACCCAAGGTAGTACATGTAAATATGATGAAGCCACACTATGAGAGGAGTAAAGTAGTTTTACAGGTGCAGAAGGTGCCAGAGGTAGTATACTTAGGACACAAGGTTGGAAATGGTCATATCACACCATTATGGGACAAGGTTGAAGCTATCAGAACTTGGGACATACCTACAACCAAGAAACAGGTCAGGTCATTCTTGGGATTTGCTGGGTATTACAGGAGATTTGTTCCCCATTTTGGTGAAATTGCTGGACCTTTGACTGATTTAACCAAGAAATGTAAACCTGACAAAATTGTGTGGACTGATGAATGTCAGAGAGCTTTTGATAGACTAAAGGACATTTTAAGCTCAAAGCCTGTGTTAAGAGCACCTGACTTTGAAAAAACCTTTGTTGTGGCTGCTGATGCCTCTGAGACTGGCATAGGTGCAGTATTGTTACAAGACTATGACTCTGTTAAACATCCAGTAGCCTACCTGAGTAGGAAGCTCTTACCCAGGGAGAGAAACCTGTCTACGATCCAAAAGGAATGTCTGGCAGTAGTGTGGGCTCTGGACAAGCTCAAGCCTTATGTTTTTGGGCAAGAATTTACTTTATGGACTGATCATCATGCCTTGCAATGGATACAAACAATGCAAAATACCAACTCCAAGCTTCAGAGATGGTCTTGGAAATTGCAGGAATTTCAAATGAACATTGAACATGTGCCTGGGAAGGAGAATGTGATAGCTGATGCTTTGTCTAGGAAATAACCAAAAAAACAGTTGCACTTGGTGTAGGTTAACGTTTCACAATTCTCTTCTGTAAAAGGGAAATTGTTCCACTTGAGGAGAAGGGGGGGAAGATGTGATGGATTGAGGCCTACACAGGCTTAAGTTTGCTGAAGCCTGAAGGCCCAAACACTTCCCTAGATTTGTTGAAGCCTGAAGGCCCAAACACTCCAGGATGGGAGGGGGAGTTTGAGAGTTTTAGTACCCAATAGAAGTTAAGAATTAGTCTCCTGATCAAGGTCACCTGATTATAACCTTCCACTCCTGGGAGGGCTATATATGTGTGGGGTGTGGTCAGCAGACTGCAGAGAGAGAGAGACTGAGTGACTGCAGTGGAGAGAGGTAGTCTGAAGTAAGCTAGAGAACCTTGTATTAGTTGTTCGTTTTATTTTATCATACTTGCTTTTGAATTATAACCACTCTATTAAGTAAATACCCTAATATAATAAGTAAAGTGCTGTTGTTTACCCTGGTTTGTTGGAGTGACTTATTCACCACGTCTAAAGCCTACACCCATGTTACTGGAAGCAGGCAAAGGATTTGATCTCCTGGAACGGGAGAGGCTTTGAGAAGAGGCAGAGATCTTCCAAAGGCAGATCAAGGGGTCCCTGCAGTAGTGGAACCTTGACAAGGGCATGCTGAGATATGCTTCCTTCCTAATTAATCAACAGTGCCACCACCCACATGATTTTGCCATAGTCCTGGTGTCTCCAACATGGGGCCTGTGGGCACCAGTGTACCCACATGCACCTCTCTTGGCGCCCACCAGGCTCCCTGCCCATCCTGATTTTTATTTTATTTCTTAATTTTTTTAAAAAAAAATTGAACTGGAAAGCTGGTATGAGGCAAATAGAAGTGCTGCTCTCCAGTGCTATCTTTATTTGGGTTCCAAAGAGTAGTTTTGGAGCTTAGAACCTGCCTTGTACTAAGGCATGTTACTTTTCTTTTAGTCTCACTAGTTGCCCTTCTCAGGAATGAGTATTTTGTGACTGGCCATGCCCACCATGGCAGCCATTTTATGAAGGGGCAAGTCCCCTCACAGCAACCTCACAGCAACCATTTTGTGAGAGCACCCACAATACTATCTCAAAATGTCAAATGGTAGGGGTTCCCTGCCATAGTCTGAACACTGAGGAATTAAGACTGTAGGATGCAAGTGCTCCCCATAAGTAATCAAGCCTTCCGACTCCCCATAGATAACCAAGTAGCTTTCAGCATGAGCAGCCAACACATGGGTGAGACCAATCCGGTGAGCTAGCAAAGTTATTTAATCAACTCCAGGCTTCTAATTCAAGCATTTAGTAAAGGATTCAGGACAAGCAAATCACTGAATAAGAAAGTTGCACTAAAGGGTAATTTCTAGTTAGCTGTACAGATGTAATTCTTAAGTTAGTTTCATCAACTTACATAAAATATAGCATCTTTACACATGCCAAGGTGCATAGGACCTGTCAATGAGAGGAGCAAGCAGAGTTCCTCAAGGCAAACATAGACAAAGGAAAAACTAAGCTATCCCATTTTTACTGTGTGTTCCGGGCGGTGGGGGAGATGATTGATAAAAGGAAAGCAGGTATCCAGTCAGATTGGATCCTGGGGCCTGCTTGCTTGGTCCAACTCACACACAGGATACCAACACTTAGCACCTTGCATAGCCCAGGGAAGTAGCTTCAAGAGGTGTAAACTTGAGGATTTTTTTTTCCTTTCCTGCCTGACCAAGCTCTTTGTGTATTCAGAAAAGCTCAAGGACTAAGTGGGTTGTCCACCTTGCTGTTCTGGAGGTAGGAGTCTTTGGCAGACACAGTGGTGGCTGGTGGCCAGTCTGACTGATGGGGTGTTAAGTGGGTCGGTGGAGCGAAGGGGTCAGCAGAGGCGGAGCCACTGATATCTATTTTGCTACACAAGCCTCCTCCCTTGCAAGGTCTAAGTGTCTTACTTTGATTCAGGTGGTCTTGAGTGCATCACAGTTGGCTCTGCACTGGGAGAGAAGATGTGTGGCCTTCTCCTTCCCTTACAGCCACCCCTTACAGAAGGACTGTTCCTACAGAGCTTTCAGAGGTGTAGCTTGTCCAGTCTTTCAGGTGAAGTTTCTCAGCAAGACTCAGCCTAGAAAAAAAGGTTTAATGAGAACACAGTCAGGAAGGAGGTGTGTGGACTGTGTGGAGCATGTCAGCAAAGCTCAGGAAACTCTTACCTTTGTGGGGAAGGGTTGGTGGCTGTCACACTTGGCTCTGCGCTGGGAGAGAAGGTGTGGAGCTTGAACACGGAGCTTCCTGGGGCAGAGCTGGTCCTCTTCTGCAGCTTCTCTGAAGGGCTCTGGAAAATGGAGATTAGGAAAAAGGCAAAGATGAACTGCAGGGAAGCTTCTTATCTTGGCACTGGGTTCGCTGGGAGATTAGATGTATAGTCTCCAGACATAAGACTTCCTAAAGAGACAGGGGGTTGGAGTGTTAGCTTCTGTCACAAGCCCCCAAGGCGGTTTACAACAATAAAATATCAATACAATTAAAAAGAGCATTTAATGCCAAATTGAAACAGATAAAGAAAACCAAAGCTAGATAAAATTTAATCACATTGAAAGTCTGATAGGACAAAAAAAATAAATCCTTAGCTGCCCGCCTAAATGACAACAGGAAGACGATCTAAATGCAAATCTATGCCTATAAGATATTCAGAACAGTTGAATGGATATGATATGTAATATTTCTCTGATAAGAGCAAGTTTAATTCTACTATACTAGAATTCATCTGTATACTGGTACTTGTTGCAGTGTGTGGAGTGGTTCATCCGGAGGTGGAAATTATCATTTCTTGACATCAGAGTAGTTGCCTCCATAACATGTAGCCTAATGGATAAATGCTTAGAGACTAATGGGTGCAGTAATTCCTTAAAGCCTGTGTTGAAACTTCCTAGGGAATAGATGGAAGCTTTCTATAGTCTCTTTGTTTTTGGCTTTGTTTATGCAAAATGGGATCTGCATACATCTGGAGAACAGTAAAAGCATGTGAAAGTGCTCGCATAATGGAATATCTCACCCTCTAAGTACTTATGAAGACATCACATGGACGGTGCGGAAATATTGCTTTAACACAACTTCAGCTTTAAAGAGAAAGCAGTTCTGCCTGACAAAAGTTTAACACTGACACTGACTGGATTCAGACAACATGATAACCCACACTCAAGGGTTGAATATGAGTTGAGTGTGGGTTGTTCTTGAAATGTGGGTTATCATGTTGTCTGAACCCAGCCGAGAAAACAAACCATGGTGAACAACCCACAGTTCATAACCCAACAACAAACCATGGCTTCTCTTCATAAGTTGTTTGTGGTTAACAAGCCATAGCTTGTTAGCACAGCTGTGTTCAGACAACACTATAACCCATGGTTCAACAACAACCCACACTCAACCCTTGAGTGTGGGTTATGTTGTCTGAACCCAGTCAGTATCTAGGTAAGAGCTCAAATGACAGGATCCCCCTCCATCATGTTCTTATGATTTTGGTGTAGCTTCCATATAGGGCTGGTTTGGATATGATGCCAAACTATGGTTTGCGCTCATCCACTCCCCCTCCCTTCCCTTGCACCCTCTCTCACTTCTGGTTTTTCTGAACCAGGCAAACCAGGTTTTGCCCTGTTTGGATGTAATATGAACTCAGCAGTCTGAGAGAGAATCAGAGTATGCAACGGGAGAATGAAGCATGCGAGCCCAAGGCTCATCAGGTGTCATCAGACCTTTCCAGACTTTATGTTTTGATGCACTCCCCCCCCCCCTCCAAACCATCCCACCTCCCAAAAAACAAGCAGTTCTTAACTCATTTGTGACTTGGGAGATCCAGATAATTTCACCCAAGATAGTACTTCTGTTACTTGGAGTATTATTTATTTATTTATTATTTATTATATTTATACCCCACCTTTTTTCCTGCAAGGAACCCAAGGCGGCTTACATAATCCTCCTGCTCCTCTCCATTTTATCCTCACAACAACCCTGTCAGGTAGGTTAGGCTGAGAGTCAGTGACTGGCCCAAATCACCCAGTGAGTTTCATGGCTGAGCAGGGACTCGAACCTGGATCTCCCGAGTCCCAGTCCAACACTCTCACCACTACGCCACACTGGCTCTCCAGTGGTGAGAGTGTTGGACTGGGACTCGGGAGATCTACGCCACTGGTATGACATTTGCCCTGGTCTCAGGCATTAAAAGATTTGTTGCTAAGAAAATCAAGTTACGTACATCTCCCAGTGAATCAGCTCTAAAACTGTGGTCCAAATAGCTTTAAACTCATAGTAAAGTTGCTTTAATTATGGGAAGAGGAATAATCATGGTGTGTTCATTTCAGGATGAAAGGAAAAATTATGTGTCTTCATTTTCTTCTATTTACAGTCCAATCTTATGCACACGTAAGCTTATTGAAACATTTAGTGTATGAGGTTGGACTCAAAGTGAATTGATTTAAATCAATTTCCAGAGGGGTAACAGCAAAACCAGCAAAGAGTCTTGTGACATCTTAAGGACTAACAAATTTATTCTGGCATAAGCTTTCAAATCAGTGATTTACTACTATTCTTGAGATTCTGTTCTGTGTTCTACTGATATAATAACGTTAAATTAAGGTCACCTCTCATGTAGTTGGATTATTCTATTCTGTTTGCTGAAGGGTGTGTTTTTTCTTATCGCTTTCTTTCTTTCTTTAATTTTAGTGATTGAATACCAAGCCATTCCTAGGTATGGACCAGCAAGTCCATTCAAAGGACATTTAAGTACCAAAAGTAATGGTAAGTAATTTACATGATGTGGTAAAGAACTAGATTTTAAAAATTAGCTTTGCTTAAAATGTTCATTGTCATGTCAGTGGGGAAAAATATTTAAGCATTGTGGTAAGACCTTAGTTTGACTGAGGTCAAACCATTTTGGTTGACCAGTAAATTAAGGGTGCAATTCTATAGGATGCTGCCGAACAACAGAAGCCTCTGATATTGGAGGCTTCTGAGAATACAACACCCTGCCGGGCGGTTGCCAACAAAGCAGAAGGAGCGGCCGAGGCTTTTTTCGCCTCTCTGCCCTTGCCTAGTACTTTTTTCGCCAGGTGGGTCTTTGAGCCTGTCTAGTTGAGACATGCGCTGTGGGCAGGACCAGGGGCCAGTGGATCCACAGCCTCTCCCTGCCCAGCTCGCCACCGCACACACATTCCCTCTCCATCCTTGTTCCGAGGTGGGAGAGGAGCCGCCACAGAGCTTTCCATGGCAGTTAGGAGGGGTGGGTGCAGGAAATCCGAGTGGGGATTTCCACCTCTGAGGCTATAGACGACCTGCATTCTTTGACCCCCTCAGACACTGCCTGGGGGCCATGGGATTGGTCTCTAAGCTGAAAACTGAACATTATTCAGTGCAAGAATATCAGCTGATTAAAAGTGTTTAGTCCTTTTGCTGTCTTGTTTTGGACCAATTAAATAAATAATACATCTCAGGGTAGAATATAGTTGATAAACCTTGACTAAATAGCTTTTAAAAACTCCTGTCTTAAGTGGCTGGTCTAGTCCAGCCTTCCCCAAACTGGTGCCCTTCAGATGTGTTGGGCTGCAACTCCCAGCATTCCCAACAGCCATGCTGGCTGGGAATGCTGAAAGCTGCTGTCTGACCCAGTTGGGGGAAGGCTGGTTTAGTTCAAGAGATGTACATAAATTATATACAGCAACAGCGCCTCCACTACTGAGCACCCTTTCTCGAGAGATTGCCAATTAGAATCTGCATGTTTGTTTTATGAATAATGAGTTAGTTGCCTCACCGGTTAGTAGATCAGTGCTTTCATTTCTGTTTGGCATGACATCTGGTGTCAGGACCTTCAGGCTGCAGTCCTCCAACCACATTACTCCAAAATAGTCACATTGACTTCATAATGGGGCTATTCTGGAGTAGCTGCTTTGAGGATCTCATCTTAGTTTCATATGCAAGGATATGTTTTGCTGCTTTGGCTGTTAAAATCACATCTCAGAAGCATCACTGAAATGGCTCTGTGATTAGTGCTTGGCTTGTTCATGGCTTGATCACTGAAGGGATTACATTCTAATGTGAGTATTGATTTTATTCTGCTTAGTTATTCAACATGCCCGTTTAACCATTCGTAGTGCCCAGCTACCATGTGCGGGGGGCTGGACATGTGGGCCTTATGGAGTTAGCAAATCAAGAACACGTTGCAAGGATCAGAAAGCAGGGGTGGAAAGCGCAGAGATGGAAATCAGAGTGCCAATGGCGTTAGAGCAGATCAGCTGCTGGCTCTGTGGACGATGGAGAGCTGTTTATCCAGTAGAAGTCCACTTACTGCTTGGAATCTGTGGTCCTGGTAAATGCAACTGGAGCTTTCTCATGCCAGAAATGTTAAGGTAGCCTTCCCCAACCTAGTACACTCCAGATGTGTCGGACTGCAACTCCCATCATTCCCAGCATAGCCATTGGAGGGCACCAGGTTGGGGAAGGCTCCGTTAAAGACACTGAGAGGAATGTCACCCCATTTGAGCTAAATCTGTTTAAGCACAAGAAATGCATGTGTTGAAGTATTTGGCTAATTAAGGCTCATTATGTTCAGAGCCGGAAAACAGCTTTCACTTTATTTAAACATACTGTTAATTAAAAGCAGGATTCAGCTTAGATGAGACATTTTAAATATATTGCTCTGTGGGGTTTCCTGTGGCCCTCCCATCCAGATTTCTGATCAGGACCAAACCTGCCAGTAATACTACAGCATCTGGTGTTCCCAGACCATTCTTTCATCCCAGCTTAGACGATACTTGCAAGATAACCTCCTCCTGTTGTACAACAAGGACCTCATAGGAAGCACCATTAAACTTGGGAGGGATTCTCTGCTTAGGACCAGATATCTAAAGTGCCACCTCTAACCACATAAGCCTGCCCGTTCTCTTAGACCAGCCTTCCCCAACATGGTGCCCTCCATATGTTTTGGACTAGGACTCTCAGCATTCCTGACCATTGGTCATGCTAGCTAGGCAATTGAAGTCCTAAACATCTGGAGGGCACCGGGTTGGAGAAAGCTGTATTAGACCATTTGGGGAGGATCTCTTGTACATCCTGCACCATCTGAACTTTGGTTGTCAGGAACACATGGTAAGGTCTTTTCCATTGTCATGCCTAGATGTTGGAACACCTTGTTCCGAGAGATCCAGCCAGCTCCCTACCTGAAGATATTTTGGACCAAAGTGAAGACCTCTTTTTCGTCTGGTTTGTTTTGATTCTGCCTAACCCCCTGTTTTTTCTTTTATTATCAGTGGATAGTACCCAAGTGAGCCCCAGTGCTAGCACTAATGACATTGCACTGGAGCGGTGGTTCCCAACCTTGGGTCCCCAGATGTTGCTGGACTACAGCTCCCAGCATCTCTTGCCATTAGCCATGCTGACTGGGTATGATGGGAGTTGAAGGCCAGCAACATCTAGGGACCCAAGGTTGGGAACCACTGCTAGCATAAACCAACGCTTGTTAGAGCAATGGGGGGAAATGGTGATTTGCCACTGAAAGTTGGCAGTGGTGCCAAAATTCAGCAGCAAATCACAGCTTTTTCCCATTGCCCTAGCAAGCGCTAGTTACGTTGTGCAAGCTTTGGTTTACACCAGCACAACATCATCAGTGCTAGTGCAGGGACACAGATGGATACTATCCTGTGTCTTTTGTTTTTTATATTTTAACTGTTTTTAAAATTTTTGATGTAAGCCGCCTTGGGTGCCTCTAAATTGAGGTGGAAAGCTGGGATGTAGACATATTTAATCTATAAAATAATTCGATACATGTTGCTGGCCTGGTCAAATCCTGTTGCCAGCCTACAGAAACTCTACCTGCTTATAAAGTTGCTTCCATGCAAAAGCAACATTGAAACAATGAGGGCAGAGCTAGGCCACCACTCTGGTTCCATGGGCACAGTCCTCTGGGAAGCTCTCCTGGGCAAGCCCTCTTGAAATGAATGGCTGTTGTGTGAGAGCAGTACCGTTCATTTTGTTCATACTGTTTATTCATTCCAAGGGGCTTGTGTGGAGCAGCTTCCTGGCTGACTCTGCTCTTTGTGGCTTTTTCAGTGCCCCCTTTGCACTCTGTGTTTCCTGTTTTGAACTTTAAACTTGTTTCTGCAACTAGTTGAAGAATACTGGCACCTTTCTAATAACGTTCAAATGTGCTTTAATTTATAGCTTTCTGCATTGACTCCTCTTCCCGCAGATTAAGCAACCAGTACCTGATCAGGGACCACATGGCTGTCCATTACAATAAAATCCTTTCGGCCAAAGGTAAATATGTACATATTTGAGCTCTGTACAACCATTTCAAACCCTTTTTATTTTTGAAATACCAGCGTGTGTGGTGTGGTGTGGTGTGGTGGTTAGAATGTTTGACTTGGACCAGGGAGACTCAGGTTCAAATCCCCACTCAGCCACAAAATCAGCTAAATCACCATCTCTCAGCCTGACCTACCTCACAGGGTTATTGTGAGGATAAAAGCACAAGAAATAAGCAGAAGTGAGGGTCCCATCCATCGGCCAAAGGAAACAAGTGCCATCAATTGTTATTCAAGCAGGAACAGCAGCAAGGGAAGATCACCCTGGACCAATGTGCATTTCAGTGCCTCTTAATAGCGCACCCATCTTGTTCTGGCCTTGAAGAACTGATCTCTCTCCTCCTCCCTTTCCTTCCACTCCCCTTCCCTTGTGTGTCTTGTCATTTTAGTTTGTAACGCCTGTCTCTTTTTTTATTGCTCTGAGCTGCTCTGGGAGACAATAATTGTCTGAAAAGCGGAATAAAAAATGCAGTAAATTGAAAAAAATAAATAATGAGTGGGTGGGGGAGAACCATGTATGCTACCCTGAGCTCCTGGGAGCAAGGGCAGGATAAAAAAAGTAATAAATAAATAAATATACACGTAGCACGTTCCCAAGGTTCACCTATCTGACCGTACAGTTGCAGCCACTTGAGGCCGTGAGATATCTTGAGTTGTCTCAGAAAGTATCAAAGTGGTTCTTCCTTTGATTGAGGAGCACCAATATACCTGCTCTGGTGCAAATTTAAGTTGGGAAAGATGGATCAGATATTTTCTGAAACTCTTTTGACATCCGTGTTCTGCGCTGAGCCAAGAACCAGTTTGTCTGCTGTACTATTACATTATTACACCTAGGTTTAGCACTGGTAGTGTGCTAGCCACTGTACACTTAGAGGGCATAGAAATGGCATGCGATTGTGGTGTCACCACAGTGGAGATAGCGCTAGAAGCGTAGGCTCGCAAGGTCTACTGTATAGCCACTGTAGGGTTACAAGGCTATGCAGCGATGGCCAACCTTTTCTGCAAGTATCCCACAAGTCAAGTCCCAAGTATGTGAGCATGCCATGCTAGAAGCTTCCATGCCACAGGTTAACCACCCATGCTATGTAATATTTCCCAAGGTATTTATTTATATATTTACGGTATGTGTATACCGCTCCATATCTTAGCAGATTCTGGAGCGGTGAACAATAAAAAGATAAAAACAGATTAAAGAATAAAAACCATGCATTGAAAACAAGGTATCATTAAAACCATGGCTGGTCAGCAAGGGAGGCTTCCTGGAACAAGGATGTCTTTAGCAGGTGCCGAAAGCAGCACAGTGTTGGAGCCTGCCTGACCTCCAGAGGCAGGGAGTTCCATAGAAATGGAGCCACCACACTGAAGGCTCTTCTCCTGGTGAACCAGTTGGGCCATAGGTCCACAGAATGTTCTCCAGAGACCTCAGTGAGCAGACAGGTTGGTAAGGGAGAAGGCACTCTCTCAGGTATCCTGGTCCCAAGTTGTTTAGGGCTTTGTACACTAGTAGCAGAACCTTAAACCTGGCCCAGCAGCAAATAGGTAGCTGGTGTAGTTCATCAAAGGAGTTGCATGCTGAAAAGGGGCAGCTCCCAACAACAGCCGAGCTGTTGCATTCTGCACTAGTTCCAGCTTCCAGAGCAGCCTTAAGGACAGCCCCACATAGAGCACATTGCAGTAATCCAGTCTTGAGGTTACTAGTGCCTTCACCACTATGGCCAAATTATCCCTGGCCAGGAGAGTCCATAGCTGGCAAACCAGTCAAAGCTGGTAAAGATACGCAGTATTGTCTCTGTTTAAACTTCATGTTCAGCCTCTTTCCTATTCTCCCGTATTCACCTTACCTTCTCCTTGTATGGATTGGTTATTTAGGAATGCAGTTTTCTTTTAATCTCTCTTTATATATATATTTAAAATCATTGACATTTAAAGGCTGCCATTTTAGAATTAATTAAAAAATGCTGATACCTATCCTTGCCAGCATTCAACCGGGTATTTGAGATGCTAAATTAAATCAGAAGCTCTAGTATTTGTGCATTTTGAGATGATATTATTCCCCCCCCCCCCATAAAAATTTATAGCAAAAATAAATGCGCTAGACTGGATACATACTGTGCCAATATGTCAGTCTAAAGATCTTGTATCATTAAGCTACATCATTTGCTATTCTTTGCATTGCTGAGCAGATATTCATTCTCCAAGATGGTGCTGTACCCTAATTAATATTTGGCTCAAGCATCTTAGCATTAATTATCCTCTCTCTCTTTTTCATTACATTGACTCATTACACTCCTATTTTCACCCTCTATACAATCATAATATGTGGTTCTATACTTTAAAAAAACACCCGCCCTCATCTCTTACAAAGAGGTTCCAGATGTTACTCTCATAAGTAGCAACAAGATGAAAATAACAGTACATATCTATTCAGAAGTAAGTCCCATTGAGTTCAGTGGGGCTTACTCCCAGGTAAGTGGGTAGAGGATTACAGCCTAAGCCTCAGAGCAGTTTAAGCTCCACAGTCAGTAAATAAAACTCTTTTTTAAAAATTGTATTTAATTTCAATGCTGTGTGTTGCAGCAAAATACAGCCTGTTAGTACGATCTGCATTCTATTTTATTCATCTTACTTACAGCGCAATCCAATGTGGCTGCCCATAACCCTCCTAACTCAGAAGATTATGGGCATCCTATCGAGGGTGGAAGGAGTACAGAGAGATGAAAGTTGCCTCTGCGCTTCTCCCACCCTGCAAAAGACTTAGACAACTGATTTCAATCGTCTAAGTCTTTTGCCATGGCTCACAAGGAGGGGAGACTGAGGCGCCACCAGGATACCTCGTATGCTGGCGGAGCCACTTCCCCCCCCCCCCCAGAGCTGCAGCTGGCGTGGTTCTTTCCATGCCAGCCATGAGGGGTGAAGGGAGGGCACTCCGAATTTATAGAGTTCCAGCTCTGACCTCAGCGTGCATTTTCCTATGGCCATCTAAGCTCTGTCTAGCGGCCATAGGATTGTGCCCTTAAAAGGGTTTATTTTCATATATGCCATTCTGATGTAAAGAGGCTTCTTTAAAGTTCACATCTGTTTGCATGCTTCATTGTACAACATTAATTTTAGGCTCCTGATCCTATAGACATCAACGTTGCCTATCTTGGACTTAATGTAAGTTAGTACATGTCACATTGTCATTTTATTTATTTATTTATTTATTATAATTATACCCCACCTTTTTTCCTGCAAGGAACCCAAGGCGGCTTACATAATCCTCCTCCTCCTCTCCATTTTATCTTCAGAACAACCCTGTGAGGTAGGTTAGGCTGAGAGTCAGTGACTGGCCCAAAGTCACCCAGTGAGTTTCATGGCCAAGCGGGGACTAGAACCCGGATCTCCCGAGTCCCAGTCCAGCACTCTCACCACTACGCCACACTGGTTCTCAATCTGAACTTTTCATTTTCAAACTCTTCTAGCCTTTGTGATCTAAGTGTATCATCAGATATACAAAAATTAAATAAAAATAGCTGGTACCAGGTCTGTAAGGGGGGCAGTGCCATCACTTACTGTGCACTGGGTACAGTTATTCCTGGAGATGCATTCTAGTCAGGGAGAAGAGGGCGGGGAAAACAAATATCCACTGCTATTTGTCCTGAAAACAGAGAGCAGGAGGGACATAAAGATGTGGGTGATTTCTGTTTGCTCAGGATCATGGCGGTCGTGACATGCCCTGAGTCCTTCCCTCCTCTATGTAAGCATCTGACTAACATGCCTTTGCAGAAGGTGAGCAGAGCTAATGGGACCACTGGATAATATTCAATGTAGAAGAGAACACTACTGCAGGAGGTGTAAGGCAGGGGTCGGCAACTTGAGCCCCAGCGCAAAATCTGGTCCTCTAATGAATGCTAACCAATACAAACACACCTCCTGGTTTCCAAACTAGAGGCAAAATAGACGTAGAGAAAGTAGTATCTGTGTCCATAGAAACTGATATTTATTTATTTATTATATTTATTAATCACCCATCTGGCCGGTCACCTGATAGCAGTTTACCTTTTAGGGAGTAGAGTTTACTGGCCCGCTACCTCTCACTCACTTCTCAAAGTGGCCCTCCATAGAAACTAGTTGCTTATGAGGATCTAAAGGCTTGAATGGTTACATAAATTATGAATATGCAAATTGAAGATACT
This sequence comes from Shinisaurus crocodilurus, assembly GCA_021292165.1. Taxonomy (NCBI): domain Eukaryota; kingdom Metazoa; phylum Chordata; class Lepidosauria; order Squamata; family Shinisauridae; genus Shinisaurus; species Shinisaurus crocodilurus. The sequence continues at coordinate 247,468 of JAHFWL010000663.1, forward strand.
AAATTTGCATATTTCATTTGTGTTCTAAGCAGCAGGTCATTTATCTCTGTAATTGGTGGGGATGTGATCTTCTGTAGGTAATTTATCTTTCTAAGGTGATACTCCAAATAGAAATGGAACAGACAGAAACCTGCTGAAGACATTTTTGTTCCTGGAAGCCTCCCTTGCTGACCAGCCACAGTTTTAAAGTTATTCTGTTCTGAACGCATTGTTTTTATTCTTTTATCTGTTTTATCTTTTATTGGTCACCGCTTTGGAATCTGCCTAGATATGCAGTGGTATACAAATACTGTAAATAAATAAATGAAATAAATAAAAATAGATAAGATAAGAAGACAAGTGTACTGGATGGGGGAGAAAAAGGGAGGGGGGAAAGGAGAATAAGAATGTAGGAGAGGAATTGGTAGCCCTCCATATGTTGTTGACTGCAACTCCAATCATCCCTTAGCATTGGCCATGCTGGCTGGGACTCATGGGATTTGGAATCCAACATCATCTGGAGGGACGCAGGTTCCCCACCTGGATGTAGCCTAATCAATATAGCACAGTCCAATAGGTTGACACATAGGAGGAATAGAATATCATTGATTGATTGATTGATTGATTGATGTGATGTGATTTGTACCCTGCCTTTCTACCAAGAAAAATGGCACACAAGGCTCATTATAACTCTATCACCCCCTGTGCTTGTGAACTGTCTTCCCTCATTTGGTTCTTTTGGTCCTAGTGGACCAGTTCCACAGCTTACCTGGAAACCACACTAATTTATTACAGGCAGAGTGATCCTATGGCCCCCTAGACAGCGTCTAGGGGGCCATAGGATTCTTCGGATTCCCAGAAGAAAAGAAAGAGTCAGAAAAGAGCTCCAACCTTGGAGATGGGGATACGTGCTCAGATCCCCCTCCCCCCACCCTCACAGCCAGCGCAGAAAGAACCACATCGGCTGCTTCTCTGAGGTCATAAGAGCAACCTCAGAGGGGTAAAGGGGGCATTCTGGGGGGCGGGGAGGAGAGGAGACTGGGGCTGCCAGGCTACAACATACCCTGGCAGTGTTCCAGCCTTCTTCCCTCCCCGTCCGAGCCACCGCAGCTAGATGGTTGAAACCTGCTGTCCAGCTGACCTGCAGGGCTGGAGGAGCACGGAGACGAAGATTGCCTCCACACTCCCGCCCTGCATAGGATACCTGTAATCCTCTGAGTTCAGAGGCTTACAGGAATCCCCATTGGACTGTGCCCTTACTTCCTTCTTTTAGATACCCCCTTTCTGACAAAGCACCAGAAGTGGTTTATATTTAAGAAAAAAGGAAACAAAAAGAAAAAGGGGTGGGGAGGGAAAAGGGGAAATCAACAAATTCAAGGCACCAACTCTTTCACAATGATATATAATGGGGTGGGGAACTTGTGTCCTATGAAAAGTTGTTGACCCACAGGAAAAGTCAATCAGGGACTGTAGCTGATAGTGGGTGGAGCCAGAGCCAAATGTGGACGGAGTTGGCAGGATTGCATAGCTCTTTTTCTCACCGTGCCAACCCATCACTTCTCTCCCCCTCTACCTATTGTGTACACACACACACACACACACACACACACACGATTCCCAGGGGGGCAGTCAGAGGAGAAGGAGCATGGCCTGCAGTACGTGGAGAGCTGGATTATGCTGTCAGCTGCATGAAATTTGACCAGAGGGCTGTAGGGTCTGCATCCCTGATATGTAATCAAGCTACATAATGAAACTGCATGAGATAGTTCTGGAAAGGGAGGGACTAAATGGCAGTTGGTCCTAACTCAGTGATGGAGGAGGCATCTGTATTAGCTCTCCCACTGGTGGCTACTGATGGAGGCAGTTCTGGCTGGGGATGAGTCAAATGGCAGCTGGTCTCACCTGAACTGACAGAATGGGACTTGCTGTCTTACCTCTCCCTCTGAAGCACACAGGTGGAATGGCTGTTGATGGAGACAGTTCTGGTAGGGAAGGAACCAAACGGCAGTTAGTTGGAGCTGAGTTGACTCAGTGGGCAGAACAAGGAGGAGGGAAACCGAGGAGCATCTGAGCCTGCAGCATGCTTCCAGTTTATTGACAATGGTGATATGCACCAAGCTTGTACCTCCTAAATGCCCACATACCTCTTCCCTGCTCCCATACCCAACAGAATTCTACTTTTGCCCCATGATAAAAAGGTGGAGTATAAATATACAGGAGGTGAGGAGAGAAATTAATTTCTAAGTAAACAACCACAGTCCAGTGCAGCATTGGGTATGTCTATTTCTTTCTCTTATTATTTACTTAGTACATTTATACTCCACCTTTTTATCATGGAACTTATACAAGGAGTCAGTGCCAGCTCCAGGTCCCTTTGGGCAAGACTCACTCAGTAGGCCTCGTCCCTAAGTGAGTCTACCTTCTCTCCACCATTGTCACCAGCTGCTATTGCTCCTCATCCTCTTATCATTGCCACTACTTGCTTGCTTGACAGGTAGAAAATCAGTGAGCAAGTAGGCCTTGGCATCTACTGCTCCTCCCTCTCACCACCACCATTGTCTGGGCCAGAGTGAGAGGTAGGTGAACAAGCAGGTTGCAGTGGTGAAGAAGAGGAGCAACTCTAGGGGGCTGTTGTCAGTGGGCTCCTGCTGGGGTGTGGGCCCTTGGCAGGTGCCCAACCATGCTTACCTTTGACACTGGCCCTCAAAAGAATTCCCAGGTCTTCCATGAATAGTCTTCTCCTATCTTCCAGCCTTTCTAATGTTTTGGGCAATGTGAGTAAGATCGCTCCCAGGCACTCACCAGATCCTAATCTCAAAGCACCACCAACATGGCTATGTCATGGGCCTCACAACATGCCCGGGGCTTGAAATCAGTGGGCTTAAGCCTACCAGCTCATTGCTTGGTTGTGACTATATTAAATCCTAATTGGGAGGAGGAAGGGAGCACAGCTTTTAAATGCTGCTTTGGGTGCCAAAAATTCTAGTGATGACTGATCCATACTTGAGTATCTCACTTGATAAATAGATCAAAACTACCCTCATCCTTTCAGATGGGACTGATTCATAGGATTAACTGTTATTGGAAACTAGTTGCTATGTATCCGAGTGTTGAATAGGTATACAATTAGAATATGGTGATCTGGTAATTCGGATGTTCCTTCTTTTCCATGTATCACTACCCACACAGCAACTGCTTTATGGCCAGGAATATTCAGGTTCTGTATTAATGAAAGCCTCAGAATCAAACAAGCATTCTTTATTAAGCATTACTATGTTGGGGAACAGTGTATATATTTATATATCCAGAGCTACAGTTACAGACCGCACTGTTCTATGATGGAGTTATATTTTCCATAGATTCAGAAGTATAGCACAGTGTAAGTTTATAGGGAAGCTTCATTACAATCCTTGCCTCCTGTAAAAGCTAGTCGTGGGTTATTTATTTCTTTAACATCTAATTGAATCCATTGAAACAAAAAGCAACATATTTAAGAACAGAAACAGGCTGTATGCTTCAGTTATAGATGGTTTCATTTTGTTAGTTTACTTTGGTGAAAATATGTCCTATTGATAGCCAATATAATGCAAAGACAATTGCAAGTCTTAAAAAGATTGTTTATTCACTCACTTTGTGTTATTTCTTTTCAGCTGCTATAGACTGTTCAGTACCAAAAAGCAGGTTAAACAGCATAAATGTAAGTATTTCCATAAGTATTTCCTTTGAGGCAATCATTTAAAAAAAAAACTTGTAGGTACACCATGAATTTTTAGCAATAACTATCCTGTGTTTTATAGTTTTAGATTGTAAAGCAGGAAAATCTAGTTCCATTCTTTCCCCTGCAGAGTACACAAAACAACCCCACCACAATACATTTTCATCATTTTCTGACACCCATTAAGAACCCCTTTTAGCTTTTGTTTCCTAGATTTTTCTCCCCTTCACTTCTAATCCTAGAGCTGGGTGGGGGTTAAACATGTCCAATTTAAATCCTGGCTTACAAGGCAAGACCAACTGCACATCTCTCTTTCATAGATCTGTCTACACAATCCCTGCCAAAACATGCTTCTGATAGAAAGTTAGGGTGCTTCCCAGGTGATTAAAAAGGGATTTTTTTGTGTGATATTCACAATAGCTAGAGCCATCAGCACAATATCCCATCCCCATCTTAAAAGGATCAGGGTGGGGAGGGAAGTAGGCTTGTAGGGAATGGCCTCAGATATGCATGTATGGATTTATGTATGTATGAGAATCAAAGGGAGATGTGTATTGTTGCCTTGGATGCGCATGAGATAGGATTTAGAGAACAAGACAAAAGCAAAGAGGTCTATAAAGGGAAGAAGGGGGTTGCCCCTTGCCCTAGCTCCCAGCAGCAGCAGTAGGCTGCTACTACCCCTTACATCCCCCTCAGCCTGAGCCAGGTAACTCTCCGACCTTGCAGGACACTCTTGAGGCTTAGGAAAGAGAGGTTCACTCTACTACACCCTATTCTCAAGCTTAATTACGTTAAAGAGTAGCAATTAACCAAGCAGAATGCTCTGGATTTAGTACCAAGGCTTACTTGGAAAGAAGCACACACAACTCTTGAGGTAGGTGTTAAGTTTATTTACAAAGGGGAAAGGATTAAAAAGGCATACAAGAACCAGAGTAACATTTGGAAACAATACTTCAGGCAGAAAATAAGAAAAGTTGCCTACACCTGTCTCTAACTCTCTACATACCTTGGCACTGGTCTTCAATAGGACAAGGCTCCAAAGGTGATGCTCCAAGTCACAAACAAAATCAAGTGAAGACAATGGGCAGCTACAGCCCCCTTCTATTATGCTCAAGCCCCTGACAACTCCAAGGAGATTCTCTGTTAGCCAATCACGGCTGGCTGGAACAGTGTTCCCAAGCCCCTGAGGTGCGGGGTGGTAATAGTTCCCACAGAGCGCAGCTGAGATTATTAAGTCCATTTAACTGACTCTTGCTCTGACCTTAGAGCTAACACACATGCAGGTGGTTGTATCACTACATGCAACTTCAGCCTGGCCAAATGGAGTCTTACAAACAATAACAGCACTAAAAGACCCATGGTGATGGGAGCACTGTATTAGTTGTTTGTATTTTATTTGTTGTACTGTTTGATAAAAATTTAAATAAAATTTATTTTTTTTAAAAAAGAGCACAAAAAGAAAATGGAGTTTCTTGACAGGATCTCAGAATGGTAGGGAGGGAAACAGGTAGCCTTGTTTTTTAATTCTTTTTAAAAGGGCTATATGAGCTCTCTTGTTTTTTCAGTGCTACCATTGAATATGGGGAAGGGTTGCTTAACTTTCAACTGTCTCAATTCAGCCAGGATTGCCCTACTTTCCAAAGCCTTTTCAGGGGAGAGTGAGGTCAACTAACTGTACCTCCAGTGTTGAGATTTATTTATTTATTTATTATATTCATACTCTGCCTTTTTTCCTTCAAGGAACCCAGGGCGGCTTACATAATCCTCCTCCTCTCCATTTTATCCTCACAACAACCCTGTGAGGTAGGTTAGGCTGAGAGTCAGTGACTGGCCCAAAGTCACCCAGTGAGTTTCATGGCTGAGCAGCGACTAGAACCCGGATCTCCCGAGTCCCTGGTACCTCTGCATTCAGTTGAATGTGTGAAAGGGGCCCCTGCACTGTAAATACATTGAAGGGACCAGAAAGCCCAATTGCCCAGGGCTCCCTATTGCATGAAATCCCCATGTGCAAGGACATGGCCAGAGGGGTACGCCAACATCAGGGGCATGGCTATCCTGCATGGCCCCGCTTCCCCCTGAATATGGGGAGGATAGTGCCTGAGAAAGGCTTGCTTGCCTGCATTTTCAGGTGCTTGCCTTTCCTCCCCCCCCCCCCCATTTTTGCACTCTACATACCACTGGCAAGCTATAGCAGAAGCCCAGACAAGCTCCTTGGGGGGGGGGCAGTCCAAATTGATATATAGCTTTGTATCTTGCATACCCCAGTCTTTATGGTGACACTAACATTATACAAAAACCAAAAGTCATGTTGGCCATAAAAAAAGAGTTACTAAAATCCATATAAGGGCAATGCCTTTATTAGGTCAACCAAAATGTCAGAAATAGTTTGACAAATTGTGTGCAGTCAGAACTCTTCACCAGGCCAGATGGTCAGGGTGGGGGTCAGGGAACTGGCTGATGTTGAGCCATGGAGTCTGCATTTAATTACAGTCTCAAGATAGCATGTGGGAGGAGGTAGCAGACATTCAAATTAGGCTGTTCTAGCTGCTATAATGGTTTCAGGTTGTACCTAGGACTATCCCTAGGACTCTTGGGATGAAGGAATGAACAAGCACATAATTGATTTCCTATTTTTGAAAATATAAATCCAGCTGTTAGCCGGATCAGTCTCCATCCAAAATTATACTTGTTGATCACATAACTGTAAGTTATGTGGTTTATGTCAAGCAAAACCACATTTGCTGGCTTTTTCCTCTCTGGACTTTCCTGCCTTAAAAGCCTTCTGTGTAATGCAAATTAGATGCTTTTACTACTGTCTAGTCTTCTCTGCTTCTAAAGCTGCAGGTTTGAGGTGTTCATCTGTGTGTGTGAGTGAATGAGTGGAAAGGGCAGGAAGTATTTTGGCAAGGGAAATGCTTTCGCCTTCCACCTCCTCCCTTAATTATTCATTGATTGAGAACATTAAAAGCCAAATGAGAAGTCCCTTCTTCAACTGTGCTGTATGTAGTGTGGAAGCTGTTAGTTTGTCTTTTGCATTATTGTAAAATAAACATTCAAAAACCAATACACATATTAATAATGAATAAAGGAGAAAGAACTTTTGAATTAGCTGGAATGGAGAGTAGGGGAGAAGAAACGGAGATGGAAAGAGTATATCTATACCTCTGTCTGTCTGTCTGTTCTATCCAAACACACACACACACACCACACACACAATGCATACATACATATTATACATACACCACATTTTTAATTTATTGTATATTGTGGAGGAAAGCCTTGTGGAATCAACTCTTATACCAAAAATTCTGCCTAAGTATGTTGGCAGAGGCAACCTGCTCTTGAATGCTTAGTGTGTGGGAAGGCGGGGAACAACAGGTATTCAGTGGTGAGGGAAAGGCACCCTGCACAGGCTCAGAGGTTGTTTGTCTTCCCATTTTCCAGGACTCAGCCTTGGTACTGAAAACCGATTCATGGACTGCCCTGGTGAGGTTAAGTCAGGAGAAAAAGTTCTGATGTCATACAAAACACAGGGTTTTTCAGAAAGACTAATTGAATTGGGAATGAACTGGGAGGAGGTATTATCCAGCGGTAGTGGATCTGAAGTTTGTGAATTTGATGATCCTGAAGAGGAAAATGTTTCTGAGTTGCCAGCTGCCGGTTTATTGGCTGAATTCATGCAAACCTATGTAAACAAGTTACCTGGTCCATGTGAGACTGCACAATCTAAAGAAAATCCAATGCAGCTAAGGGCTAAAAATTTTCATCAGCAAAAATTTCCATCAGAATGTTTCCATCTTGGTGACATTTCAACCCAGTGTGATACAAACTCTACCCTTGGATGGAATATAGTGTAGTGCTGCATTTTGGTTTGCTTTTTGCCATTTCACTGGAAAAGATGCCAGTAGTGAAAACACATTTACTCATAAATGGTACAACAACTGGAAAAAGGCTACCAATAATGATTTGGGACTGAAGCTGCATGACAGAAGTGCAGTCCATGAATGGCTGTCTTTTGAACAGTGTTCTGTCTGCCTAATTTGTACCTCAAGGAAGTGTTTGTGTAGGGACTCTAGCTCATTTTGATTTGTAAATACTTGCTTATATAAAAAATAAATTATACCACCCAAATAAGCTTTGTTGAAATCAATAAGGGCACAGTCCAGTGGGGATGCCCGTAACCCTCCAAACTCAGAGGATTATGGGCATCCTACGCAGGGTGGGAGGAGCGTGGAGGTGGACGTCGCTTCTACGCTCCTCCCGCTCTGCAAAGCCAATTTTGGCCACCTAACTGCGGCACTTTGGAGGGTGGGGAAGCTAAGACGCTGCCAGGTGGTGCCGGTCTGTTCCCTGTCCCCTAAGCCCCTTCTCTGAGGTCACTCTTCCAACCTTGGAGAGGCAGCCACCATGGTTATTTCTTGTGCCGGCTGCAAAAGGGGAGAGGGCGCTCCGAGCGCGGAGTCCCAGCTCCAAGGTCGAGCTGTTTTCCAGTGTTGGAGCTGGGATTCCGAAAGATCCTATGGCCCTTTAGGTACTGTCTAGGGGCCATAGGAATGCTCCGTAAAACTTATTTCAGAGTCAGTGTTAGATGTTAATGTGAAATATATCATTATTTGCACTTTGCCCCTTTTGCCCCTAATTTTTCCCCCTGGTGCTGCCACTGTGTTAAAATACTCCATATTGACATGGGAGTTAGATATTTTACACTTGCTCTCTGCCTCTCTCTTAATACTTGTCTGCTAGGCTGGGCTGGGAAACCAATAATCTTTCTTCAGTGCCTTCCTGCTTTGCTTGCTTGCTCATTCATTCATTCATTCATTGGACTTACAGCGAATATACGACAGAAGATTTCACTGCATTGACTGATTTGAAATTACCATTATTAGACATGCTGTATGTGTGTCTCCAGCATTTCCTGTGAGAACAAATAGAGGAATGTACATTAACAGTTGTAGCACATTCAACTTATAGAGTAATGATCTGAAAAATTATTAGCTTGCTGGGCACCAAAGTGTATTAGTCAAAGGAGGAAAAAGTGTGCCTGCCTGTCAATTAAAAGGAGTACTCCTCCTGTAATTGCACTGTATCTGTTTCAAGATAACACACTCATTATTTTAATAACTATTTCTATGGATTCTTGTAATTTGGGGATGTGTTCGTCAGCATTGGAGTGCTATGTGGCAACTGAAGAGTCTTCTCATCTGCAGGCAAAACTATTTTCCCGTCAGCGCGAATGCTGGAAATCTTAGGTGCACTGATCTTCCCCAGCTTTCTCCGGGTTTTTATATCTCCTCAAATGTCAAAATCAAAGGTTCTGGTAGCGCCACCAACTCATCTCAAGTCTAAGGGCCATTTCCCCCACTGCACGCAGTGAATGCATGTTTTTCGCAGAGAGGACACCCCTCGACTAATTTCAGTCTGTGATGTATGTACTCCTGTCACATGTTTCTGCAGAGGAACTCCAGATGCTTGGATTAATTGCCATCACTCCAACACCATGGCTCAAGAATCCATTTGTTCCAGACGGTATAACCTGGAAACAATGTTAAGGCTCTGAACTGCTGCAGAGGCAAAGAAATCATAGAAGGTACTCGCTTCTTCCCTTGATTAACATAAGAACATAAGAAGATCAGACCAAGGGTCCATCTAGTCCAGCATTCTGTTCACACAGTGGCCAGCCAGCTGCCCATGGAATCCCACAAGCAGTACCTGAGTGCAACAGCACCCTCCTGCCCAGTTCCCCAGCAACTAGAGTACATAGGCATACTCCATAGTTTACTCCATACTCCATAGGCATTAAAGAAGGTTGTTCCCTGCATACAGGAAAACATGCAAATGCCTGCCTGATTACCACCCCAGCCAACTAACCCATGAGGTACCTTTGAATGACCTATCAAAAGCCCTGGTGGGGAAAATGGTCCAGTCCTGAAGCGCCCCACCTCAACCCCCAGCAGGTTAGCCAGGTCAAACACTACCTTCTTGTTTTGAAGGTTGAGTTATTCTGCTCTGTAGAGCAAGCTACATGAAAAATTAATCAAGAGGCAAGGAACATCCCCTGTGCCTTCTGTTCAGTGGCCAGATCCAAACTATTCTTCTCTTTGTGTTAACCCATGTGGGCCCAGCCTCTGGGACATGGAGCTCAGTTCTGGGACAATCCTCAGTTCCATGTTGGAACTGTAACAACCTTTTGCTTGGGCATTCCTCATGTCCAGGTATCTCTGCTCTGAGAATAAACCTGGGTTTCGATTGACTAATATAGTTCCTCATGAATCTTCCTTAGCATAATTCTCTGCAATACTCTGGTGCCTATCCCACATTCTGAGGCCAGAGTCTCCTGTTCTCCTGATCTGTTTGCCCCTGAGAGATCCATTTGACCCATATACCCAGAAGAAAGCTTTGCCCTGGTAAGTGCCACCATTGGGTCCTGGGCCAAGTTCCATGCAAAGATTCCAATGTTGGTGGCTTTGTGTACGGTGGGGAGGGGGGAGCATACAAGCCCCACGTCTCATGTATGTAATGCTAAACCATAGCTCAGGTTACTTCTGAACCCAACCAGTATAACTGGCAGTGAGGAAAGTTTGTATTTCACTTGGATGACCTACCTCTGTTTTCTCAGTCCACAACTGTCATCATGACCAAAGTTGAGGAATTTCTTCTGCAGTAGCGGTGGAACATGGACACCTTTTGTTGTAGCGTTGCTCATATGTAAACGTACATATTACAGACAGAGAAATTAAACCAATAGAAGCAAGGCTAGAAATAAATGAGATGAACCAGCAAGTTTGAATTCTGTCCTCTGTGCACGCATGCGCATGTACACACACACACACACACACCACACACCGTACATCTGGAAGATAGTTCCTGATCATATAGTTCCCTGTCCTGAGGCACAATAGGGCTGCATTATAAATGTCTTGTTTTCTTAAGTGGTGCTCTGATTTCTAAGAATAATATGTAATTTACGTACTGCTTAACTTAACATATATGATAGCATAGCAAAATGTTATGCTCCAGACCTCCTCCAGAAGAGTTATCTCAGACTGTTGTTTTCTTTTCCAGCGCTGCTCCTACAGCTCACCACCAGTCTCTCCTGCTCTCTGTCATCTACCCTCCAACTGTCTCTAACTGACTGTAACAGACGTCTCCCTGACCTTTTAAAAATCTCCTGGCCAATCATGTTCCTTATGTTCCTTTAACTGCCAATCATCTTTGTTGACTCCACCTGACCAATCAGAACAAAAGTAATGGAAGAGTTACATTTACAGATAATAAACCTAGTTAATCAGACTCCTTGCTACTAGTGACAGGCCCCTTTTTTTCTGTTTATATTCAGCTTGATTTAGAGAGATGTGGTTGTCTTAACACTGAGAAGCACTGAGTCATACATAGACAACATAGTTACTTTATAAATAGATGCTCATAGATAATATTTTAAAACATTTATTAACAAAAAGCAAATATATTTCAGACAATTATAGAAAGAACATGATACCATGGTACTTGTTGACAAAGTTTAAAATAGGAAAAGAAAACAAGACAAAGCACAGTGTCTACCTTACTGTGCCCAGTATTTTCCCTTTATTCTTATAGTTTTACACTCGAACATGGCATGTGATATGATTGGTTACTATATTCTGATTAGCTATAATAGGGTGGTCTAACCTCTTCAAAGACCCCCTCAACTTAAGGTAACATCCTCTTGCTTATGTCTTTTCTGATGCATCTTGTTTACAGTTCTGCAGAAATTTCCCAACTTGTTCTCTGTGGTTTTACCCTGTGGTTTAGACCTGTCTGAGGTATGAACTTTATTGACCAAATTCTTATCATGTTCTTTCCACCCCAGGTCAAGCTGGACTAATAAGCCACCTGCCAGTAATAGCCAAGAGCAATCTTTGGTTCAGAAAGCAGCCTTTTTAGCTATGCCTCTGATGACTTTAATATGCTTTTCACATTATATTTTAAACTTCTTATGGTAACTTCTTCCCCATAACATTTTATACAGTCTAAAGCTTTCCTTCATAATCACCATAACCAAGGCAGCCACGTTTAAGGCTCCATACATAGTAACAAAGCTAGGCCTTGGGCCTGCTCAGATAGACTAGCCACACAGAGGGTCACACAAAGTAATCCAAACAAATAAAGCGAAAACAAACAGGTAAAAGTACAGTGTTTCTCCACAGGGATAATACTTCATTTAATGAAGGGGGACTTAGTCCACAAAAGCCTATAACACAATACAAGGCCCTGTGGGGAAGAAGGAAGGAGTGAAGGCGGCAGGTGCAGGCGAGGGAACATCAGGGCCTGCTCCGGTTGGACTGCCCCCCCCCAGGGCTAACTGACATCAAGGGCCCTGTGGGGAAGAGGAAGGAGTGAAGGTGGCAGGAGCAGGCAGAGGGAACATCAGGGCCTGCTCCAATTGGACTGCCCCCCCCAGGGCTAACTGACGCTCTGTTTTTGGGGGGGTTGTATTTAATTAGACTGTACATCGCTCAGAGGTGGCAGATGACATGGCCAGATGGCGATTCAAAAATAGAATAATAAATAAATACAGCTGCAATCCTGTGCCATTTATGTGAGAGTAAACTTCATTGAGCACAGTGAGACTTACTTCTGAGTTGACATTTATAGGATTGTGCTGTAAATCTCTTAGGGTGCATCATATGCATGTTTAGACAGGAAACAAGTGGCTGGCTGGGAATGCTGGGAATTGTAGGACATTTTTTTCTGTCTAAACAGGCATAGGATTGTGCCCTTAGTCTTTTAACGTGTTACAAGACCCATCATTGTTCACAAGACTCATCGTTGAACAGACTAACAGAGCTACCCCTCTGAAATACGTCTACTGGGTTAGTGCTGCTTTGGAGGCCAGATCTGGTTGGATATACAGGATTTTTGTTCAGTTTTTACTGTGCTTTAATTACTTAATCCCTCTTAATAGAACATAAGAAGAGTCGTGTTGGACCAGACCAAGGGCCTATCTAATCCAAACATTCCATTCCCACAGTGACACCACAGATGACATGAGCGCAATAGCACCCTCCTGCTTCTGTTCCCTAGCAATAGTATTCCAATGCATATGCCTCAGATACTGGAGGGGTAATATATAGCACCCTAACTAATAGCCATTGGTAACCTCCTCTCCATGAATTTGTCTAATTCCCTTTTAAAGCAACCAAAATTGGTGGCCACCACTACCTCTATGGTTAGCGAATTCCATAGTTTCACTACATTGCTGGGTGTGATATAAGTAATTACTTTAATCTGTACTGAATCTTCCACCATTTATGGCTTCATTGTATGACCCGGATGGTTCTAGTTTACCTACATGCCATAATTTAATTACATACAGCTCATTTCCTATTCCCACTTCCTCACCTTTTTTTCAAGCCATAAAGCTCCAAAATGGTTGTAACTTTCTTCAATAAAGGAGTTTCTCCTGCCCTCTTGATCATTTTGGTTGCCTCTTTTATGCTCCTTTCCAACTCTACAATATTCTATCTGCGGTGCGGTGATCGGCCCTGTACCACCGTATTCCAAGGGTGGTTGCCACCATAGGTTTATCTAACGGCATTGTGATATTGGCCGTTTTCTTTTCAATTCCTGCCCTAATTATCCCCAACATGGAACTGAGGATCATTATTATCATGATTACTGCCTAGGCCTCCACAGTGTCACATAGGCCTGATTCAGGTGTAGCAGAAACCAGGATTTAGACCACCTAGTCCAGGGGTTCTTAACCTGTGGAGTACGCCTCCCCAGGGGAGTTTTGGACTGACTCCAGGGGAGGTGTGAGTAGCCCCTCAACTATAAATTGTTGAGTACATAGCAGCGATTCTGAAGCACGATTATTCTCCAGAAATCTGGAGCAGCTTGGCGGTTGGCCCAACCTTATTTCTTTCTACTAATCTTGGGAGGTATGCCGTTCATTTAATTGAATATGCATTTTTTTTAGTCCAGAGACAGAGCATAAACTTAAAAAATGCAAACTCGTCCTGCCTAAGCCTAAATTTTGGGCCGTTAACACATGGGAGGCATGGGTCATAAGAATTTTCACAAGGGAGGTGTGACACCAAAAAGGTTAAGAACCATTGACCTAGTCCCATACACACTTCCCCTCAACTCTTTGTATCTCTACTTATTTTTGGATTATATTTGCTGTTGCTAACCCAAGTTAAAAGTAGCTTTGAATATGCACCTACAGCCACAAGGAAAACCTAGTCAAGATGATCAAACTTGAGTTCAGAAGTTTGAGAGCTATTCAAGCATGTTCATGCAGATAAGACCTACACCCTGATCCTAAGCATGCTCAGAAGGAAATCCCATTAATTTCAAGAGGGCTTCCAAATAAGTGTGTCTGGTTAGGATTACAGCCTTGCAGCCCAATTCTTATATATCTATTCAAAAATAAAGCCTATTGAATTTGATGGGACTTGCTTCCTATTAAGTGTAGTTAAAACTGAAGCCACAGCAGTTATAAAATAGGAAGAAAATAACTGATTTTTTTTTTAAAGTTTTTAGTCACTTGTTATATTAACTGATTTTTTTTTTATTTTATTTTTTACAATTGTTGCTTCTTAAGAAGCAAACATGATACTCTGGTTGACACTCTTGCAGAATGTTTTTCATGTACAGCATCTTTAGTTTCAGCTGTTCTTTCCCCAGTATTTTAGCTAGCGGCAAAGCAGGCAGCTGCCATTCCACAGTGAGAGCATCAGGCATGCTCATGTGGATTAGAACGGCCCGATTGACTTAAAATAGCAGGTGAAATTTGTAACATCTAAGCTGCAAATCTCTCTAAACATGTTGATTGAGACCCACAGCTGGAAGAATTCTGCGGTGACAGTGACAGAATGTGGACAGAAATGTGACAAAAGTTCTGCCAAATAAAACAGGTGTAGATGCCCATGTCTGGATTATAGTACTGAGAAAACCTTTTCATCTTGGCAGTTTTTCTTCAGAGTATATTAAGAACACAGTCTGGACATTGTGATCAGGAGGATTGAAGGAATAAAGTTGCCAGTAACACCAAGCCATGATTTGGTGCTATTGAAATAATACATATG